>CM042163.1:82729259-82749259 GCA_023376005.1 Doryteuthis pealeii | reverse complement strand
TATTCATGCATTGACATCGCTTTCTGTGGATGTGATATTACTACCTAGGTATGTGAATTGTTCTACTGGTTTTAGAGACTTACCGTCGAGTGTGGAAATGTCTCCTTTCTTTAAAACACATGAACTCAATTTTATCGGAGTTAACATAAAGGCCGATGTTCTTTGCTGCCTTCTCTTGATTCGACTTGTGCTGGTGTATTTGCAAGAAGTGTTAGGTCATCAGCGTAGTCTGCATCCATGATAGTCTTTGCGGGATATAGCTAGCTTCTTGTCTTTTTTAGAGTGAGGCCCTTTTTATTCTATGGTATCTAATGATGTTCGGTTTACATTGTCTAGGCATATTATAAATATCATTGGGAAAGGTATGAAATTTCTCACCTCAAGTTCAAGCTAAGGATTAAACAGAATCACTGCCCTTTTTCTAAAAAAAATGGTTTTGACATTGAATAACCCACGAATGTTGATATGCCATTAAACTAAAGGAAAACTCAGCGAACATTTATATATCAATACTGGTGTTCCTAAAAATTAAGACCGTTATCATCTTGCATCACCCTCTGGTTAAAAATGAGATCGTCCAAATAGTCCAAGATGAAATGCAAAAATGTAAATCCTGATTATCTGGTGTAGCTTACCCACCGAATTCTTATTTCTTCTGAGTGTCGTCACCTAAGCTAAATAGTGGACCATTCCGTTTTTATTGTAAAGATAGAAAGGGAAGAAAAAGGGCATGCTACGCAGAAAAGATATAGAAAGAAGGGTAATGGGGGAAAGAGAGAGAGAGAGAGAGAGAGAGAGAGAGAGAGAGAGAGAGAGTGTGTGTGTGTGTGTGTGTGAGCACGTGGAAGCGATAACGCTAATCTGTTTAAATGAACATAATGAAAAGATCAAAAGAAGGAAAGAAAGAAAAAAACGAGAGAGAGAGAGAGAGAGAGAGAGAGAGAGAGAGAGAGAGAGAGAGAGAGAGAGTTCGGTTTAGCTCAGTCGGTAGAACGTCCGACTAGGAACTACAAGCGTATGAGTAGCACACGGATCTGTGCGGTAAAATGAGGAGCTTCTGGTAGGTGTGACGCTCCACCTCAGATGCAAAAACAGTCTCCTTGGTCTAGCGCTAGTGAAAAGGGGGTAGACTCCCTCGCTGTCTAGCTGATACTAACTTTATGCCACCCCGTAGACTTACTTACTTTACATATTGAAGTATTTCCCAATAGCCCTACAGTAAACATATTAAACGTTGTGATAATTAAATTATCATACTGTGTAAATCCACAGGTCCCCGCTAGTTTCTTTAATAATGACGCATTTAAAAACAGATAATAACAGTTAGGAGCTAAAATTTGAGGTATGAGCGCTTCAGATGCGCTTATATTAATAAATTCACTAAAACATTCAAGTTTCCAAATTCATTATGTTAAAGAAAATAAACATTAAAACATATTACAACACACAATTCATTAAATGCTATTTTATGTTTTTATACAATGCAATATTATTTTTCTTATTAAAAATAAACGAACCAAAAATTCGGGTGTTTTTAGGGGATCTGCAGCCACTCGTAAGTCAAGGTAAAAGAACAAGTCATTGTGTCCCGATTACGCATTGGTCATGCAAGACTAACGCACTCCTACATACCCAAACAAGAACAACAACCACAATGTGAAACATGTCAAACACCTTTGACAGTTAAACACTTATTTATGGAATGCAGGTTTTTTGCTCACACCAGAAACCGTAATTTTAAAGCAAACAATATGAAAGATCTGTTTGAAAATGTCAACATGGAGGATTTCTCTCCTTTTTAAGGGAAATAAAATTATACCATAGAATATAGACATGAAACAAATCAATACCATACAACATAATCCCCAATAATGCTAACACATTGTTAAAAACCAATTACTAAAAGTATAAATATAGATACACGATATGTATTACTTCCTAACCGTTAGGCATGACATAACCCAGACGGGTTAATATGCCATTAAAATCAATAAACAAACAAACATGAAGTTGTATGAAAAAACTAGATCAAAGAAGAAGACGAAATTGACCCCCGACTCGAAAGAGACTCGTCTCACTTTAATGGAGAAATAATTATTGGTTGGTCTAAAAGATAGAGAAGTAATCAAATACCAACAAAAAAAGAGACCCAGTCTCTACAGCATATTTAAAATTAATAACCTTTGTTTTTTCTTTACAGAATTACTTATATCTGTTAAAATATTTTAAACCTATTTAAACCTGAAAACCGATGAAATAGCAGAGGTGGTCACTATTTAGAATAGGCTCAGTCCTAATTAGAGATCATCCTCCACACATTAATCATTTGTTGTGTTTTTTGTTAAAAAAATGTGTGAAAATAAACATCTTTCTTTCTTCTTTCTTTCTTTCTTTCTTAAAAAAAAGTTTAGTTCGAAATAAATTTGAAATACGCAAACGTTGACACGTGATCATTGGTCGAATATTTCGAATGTCATCGAGACATCATCTTCAACTGCGTCATAAGAAGAATTCTTTCGAACGCCAATTTTGAATTTCAAGTAACGAAGATTTGAAATTCTTTGACGGAAAAATACAATGACAAAACATTCAGCGTGAAGAAAAAAAAATCATTGGGATCAGATGTTGATTAACTGAAACGGTTTGATCATATTTTTTGTATTTAATTTTGTATTTTGTATTTTTTTAATGTGAATTTAACTGTTCCATACACGATAAATTTATTGAGGGTAGTGAATACATGGAATAAACTACCATCATCAATAATGAATGCCCCATCACTGAACTCCTTAAGNTAAGGCAATGTTAGATAATCTGTGGAAAGATTATAAATATTCTGTGGAATTAAGATGAAGTTTGGAATATGAGGAACAGCTGACAGGTCTCAGACCTAATATACAAATGAAAAAATATTATTATTATTATATTATTATTATTATTATATATTATTATTATTATTATTATTATTTCACTCCATTCGATTTTTCACACCGGTGGTTCACTGGAGCTGAGTGATAGCAAGTCTCCTCAAGTCTCCAGGACTCTTCTGAGTATTCCAGCCGATCTCAATAATGCTGTAGTCTGGATGGTCTCGATCCTTCCTCTGATTTTCAATTCATCCAAACTCTTTCCAACCATCTGGGATTGTTCCAAGGATCTCATTTATAATAGGTACGACCTTCACCCTCATGTTCCACAGTTATTTCAGTTTCTGGCAAGGTCCAAGTATTTGTCGATCTTTCGGTCTCTTTCATTTCACTCTGTGATCGGCCGGACGGCAAAATCCACGAGATGACAATCTTCCTCTTCTTGTCAATCAAAACTATATCTGGTCCCTATCCGGGATTAGGTGATCCTTCTGTAACTCAAAGTCCCAGAGAATTTGTGTGTCGCATTCTCTAGGACAGATTCAGGTTTGTGCATATACCATTTAGTTGAATGGTGAAATTGAATTTCTTGCACAGTTACCATGAATCACCTTTCCCACCCAGTTATGTCTAGTCTTGTCCTCTCTTTGTACGAGTTTACCGCATTCGCTTATTATGATTGACCGTCTCTTTCCCACACATTCTACATTTGCTATTTCGTTGTGTCTTATATATTTTGCTTTTATATAATTTGTCCTTATTGCATTATCTTTTGCCGCAATTATCAGGGATTCAGTTTCTCTTTTGAGGTTTTCCTTTTAGCCATGTCCATGTCTTCTGGTGTGCGATCTCTCCTGTGTCTCGCTTGAATGTCCATATAGTTGTTTTTCTTTCCATTTCTGCTTCCTTGTTTTTGTTATATTTGTTCTCGTCCATATATTGCAATTTTTTTTTCTGGCTGCTGCTATTAGTCGCTCTCAAAAGGAGAGAGATCGAAGATTTGAAATTCTTTGACGGAAAAATACAATGAAAAACATTCAGCGTGAAGAAAAAAAATCATTGGGATCAGATGTTGATTAACTGAAACGGTTTGATCATATTTTTTGTATTTAATTTTGTATTTTGTATTTTTTTTATGTGAATTTAAACTGTTCCATACACGATAAATTTATTGAGGGTGGTGAATACATGGAATAAACTACCATCATCAATAGTGAATGCTCCATCTCTAAACTCCTTTAAGGCAATGTTAGATAATCTTGGAAAGAGTATAAATATTCTGTGGAATTAAGATGAATGTTTGGAATATGAGGAACAGCTGACAGGTCTCAGACCTAATATACAAACTGAAAAGATATTATTATTATTATTATTATTATTATTATTATTATTATTATTATTATTATTATTATATTTCTCCATTCGTATTTTTCACACCGGTGGTTCACTGGAGGCTGAGTGACAGCAAGTCTCCTCAGTCTCCAGGACTCTTCTGAGTATTCCAGCCGATCTCAATTATGCTGTAGTCTGGATGGTCTCGATCCTTCCTCTGATTTTCAATTCATCCAAACTCTTTCCAACCACTTGGGGATTGTTCCAAGGACCATTACAATAGGTACGACCTTCACCCTCATGTTCCACAGTTTTTCAGTTTCTGGCAAGGTCCAAGTATTTGTCGATCTTTTCGTCTCTTTCATTTTCACTCTATCCGGGATTAGGTGATCCGTCTGTACCTCAAAGTTCCAGAGAATTGTGTGTCTCTCATTTTCCAGGACAGATTTAGGTTTGTGCATATACCATTTAGTTGAATGGTGAAATTGTAATTTCTTGCACAGTTCCCAGTGAATCACCTTTCCCGTCCAGTCGTGTCTAGTCTTGTACTCTCTTTGTACGAATTTACTGCATTCGCTTATTATGTGATTGACCGCACACATTCTACATTTGCTATTTCGTTGTGTCTTATCTATTTTGCTTTTATATAATTTGTCCTTATTGCATTATCTTGTGCCGCAATTATCAGGGATTCAGTTTCTCTTTTGAGGTTTTCCCTTCTTAGCCATGTCCATGTCTTCTGGTGTGCGATCTCTCCTGTGTCTCGCTTGAAGTGTCCATATAGTTGTTTTTCTTTCCATTTCTGCTTCCTTGTTTTTGTTATATTTGTTCTCGTCCATATATTGCAATTTTTTTTCTGGCTGCTGCTATTAGTCGCTCTTTTTTGTATATTCCTCGAGTGCTTGAATTGTCGAATCTACACAGTCTTCAAAGCTGGCAAGACCTCTTTCTCCTTCTTTTCTTGATACATATAGTCTATCTGTGTCGTCTCTCGGGTGTGCCTTGTGCATGGTCATAAGCTTCCTTCTTCTTTGGTCCATCTGTCGGAGCTCCCCTCTCGTTTATTTTAAGAATGGTCCTGTGTATCTTACTAGAGGGACAGCCCAGGTGTTTATACCCTTGATGAGATTTCTGCTGCAGAGTTTTGTTTCTAGGAGCTTTCTCGTTCTTCTAAAGTAAGAGTTATTCACATCAGCGTTAGCTGATGGTATTTCACTGGCGTCTGAGTGACAACAAGTCTCATCAGGTCTCCAGGACTCTTCTGAGTATTCTGGCAGATTGCAGCAGTGTAGTAGTCTGAATGGTCTCATTTCTTCCTCTGATTTCAAGATTTTGCAGTCTTTTTTCCAAACTTTTTGGGACCGTTCCAAGTGCACCAATTACAATTGGTATCACTTTGACTTTCATATTCCATAGCTTTTTCAGTTCTCTAGTAAGGTCCTGGTATTGGTCCATCTTTTCTTTTTCCCTCATCTTCACCCTGTGATCTGCTGGAACTGCAATATTCACCAGTTGACAAGTTCTTTTTTTTTTGTTAATCAGCCCTAGGTCTGGTCTTCTTGCTGGGATAAGGTGATCCGTTTTATTATTATTATTATGATTATTATTATTATTATTATTATTATTATTAGTGTTCACTCCTTTTGAGTTTTTCACATCAGCGTTAGCTGATGGCCTTTCACTGTAGTCTGAGTGACAACAAGTCTCCTCAGTTCTCCAGGACTCTTCTGAGTATTCTGTCAGATTGCAGCAATGCAGTATTCTGGATTTCTCGATTCTCTCTCTGATTCCCAGATTTTCCAAACTTATTTTTGGTACAAATGCACAAGAGCGCGGAAGAGATGATATCATTAAATCGCATTTTACGTATAAATAGCATTAGACTACGAAATTACAAATAAAAAGTACCCTAACCCTAACCCTAACATTTTGTCAAACTGTAGCAGACCCCTATATATATATATATATATATATATACAAACCCTCAGCAGGAGTACGATGGGCCACGAATAACAGGTTTGAATTCAGAGTTTTCCTTCTCCAAGACTGGTTATCTAGCCATGGTTAAAGAGTCAAGTCTACCCTACTATTTACCCATAGCTGGAGGGAGAGTACGTGGATATATACCTTTCCCAAGGGTATAAGCGCTATTTGAAATGCAAACAGTCTGGTCGAGGATTTGAACTCGTGTCGACGAGTCCATTTCCTACGACTCTGTTACACCAAGCACCTCCACACACACACAAACACACACACACACACACACACACACACACACATATATATATATATATATATATTAATTGCTATGATGTGTAATTTCTATTTTACTTTAAAAAGGAACATTGTATTTCATAACAAAAATCACTTTGTACCAAAATAATCGATTGATAGATGAATATGAGCTGTCTGGTATATATATATATATATATATATATATATATATATATATATATATATATATAACCAGACATGATTGTTTTCTACAAAAGCATATGATACTAATTGACTATTGTGAAACGAACGCTAAAATAAATTTGTTTCAAATTAATTTCAAGTTTTTTTTTTCAAATTTCTTTTCAAATTAGTTTTCAAATTCGTTTTCAAATTTGTTTCAAATTGTTTCAAATCTAGATTTTAGTTAGTTTATAACCGGTGATATTAAAAAACTGAATTCAGTCCAGATGTAGTTAAGTGCGCTCTGGTAATTGGAAATCGAGAAGCAATTTTGGTGCGGACTTATAATCCAAATGTAGAATTTCATTTTGTTTTAATTCATGTTCAAATAAAACAGAATAATATTTCTCAGAATTTTTGAGATGAGGCTTGATAATTAGTAAATTGTTGAAAACAGCACGCAATCGTTGTTCAGTTCCCATCAATATTACATTTTATTCTGTTTTAGTATTATTTGGATTATTCGGACTATTGTCCTCATCTTCATTGTTATCTGTTCAACGTTTCGGCTGATGTGCCTCTGGCTTCTTCAGGTATTTTTTGTGGGACTCGGAAACTTTCTCGACTCGGGAACCTTCTATTCGAACTCGGGAACCTTCTTGTCGTAATCGGGAGCCATCACGGAACTTTGAATCTAACCCTTTATTCAGTCCACGGGGGTATCCTTTCCAATTGAAACATAGTGGATAAAGGAGTTAGGTTAAGACAGTTTTAAGTGACAGTTATCTCTAGACTGCAGGTTCAATCCTGGTCAGAGGCAGCAGTAAGATAAAATAATATTGGTATGGTTAGCGGAATGTGAACAGGATACCTCCGTGGACTGAATAAAGGGTTAGGTTCAAAGTTCCGTGATGTATTAAAAATGATATTTTTCTTTTTTTAATGATGGTCATTATGTTACTACTTATCGATTTAGACAAAAGTTTAACCTTAAATAATAGATTTAATCATTTTTAATTCGTTTTTAAAAACGTAGCAAACGATTTTTTTGGGTATACCTAGTATAATGTTTATCGTCATAGAAAATAGGCATGACGACTCGAATTCGAAAGTCCTGGACGTGATTGTTTGTGTTACGATTTAGTGGCCACCCTTTAGGCTTCAAGCAAGAGCGCTTGTCCAGCGGAGAACCTTTGTTAAGCAGAGCGCGATCCTTAGTAAAGATTCCTTTGGTTGTTCCTGGTGCTCCTCAGTCTGACAAGTCCTTTGTCAATGATTGCAAATGTACGTCTCTCAGTATCAGTGATTAAGTAGTTAACCAGCCACGCATTCGGGCTGTTGATTGGCTGAGGTTTAAACCACGTGACCTCGCTTAGTCTATAAATTTAAGTGGTGTATTGTAGCAATATCCACGAAATAATCCAAGTTAGCATTTCACATAGCGCTAATACTCTTAGGAAAGGTATGAATCCAACTACCCCTCCAGCTATGGGTAAATAGTAGAGCACACTGGGTCTTTAATCCTGGTATGGCACCCAGTCTAGGAGAAGGAACACTCTTAAAACTAGACATTGTGTCACATCCTGCTCATGCGGAGGGGTTGGGAAATACTTCCCTCCCATATAACAAACCATCCTAATAAACTATCAAGATGTGCTGGCCTCTGCTGGAGAATTAAGGATAAACTCATAAGCGATGATCTCCAAAGGACTCTTACGCATGGACACACCAGTGTTGACCGACCAGAAAAAAACTTACATTCATCAACTCTGTGTAGACACTGGATGCTGTCTAGGGGACCTACCAAGGCTGATGGCCGATAGGGACGGATGTAGAGAGAGAGAGAGAGAGAGAGAGAGAGAGAGAGAGAGAGAGAGATTTAAGGTAATCCATGCCGTCAGCACGCCCGGATGATGATGATGATGATGATGTCTATGTTTCTTAACAAAGACACGAAGGCAACAATTCTCTCATCTGATGGTGACGCTGATTTCTTTGACATTGTCGTTGATGTCTTGTAAAGAGATGCATTAGCGACACCAGTTCTATTCATCCCCATCAGCTTAGATTATTGTTGTAACCTAACAACGACGAGGGTGAGGCAAATAATATAATTACCAACACAGAAACATGTATCATACATCAAAATGAAGCTGGTCCTCTGTGGATTACATCCCTACTTCTCCACATAGTCACCATTTCTCTCAATTGCAATATTCCACCCTGCCCGTAAAATTATGTGGACTGTTCTTTGAGCCACTTCTTTATTTCATGTGAAGTTTTTTTTAAATAAAACTAAGGCCTTCATTGAGATCCCAACGAGGCCCAGAGCAAGAATCCGATGAGTAAAAAACCCAACTTGCCAATGTTCTCCTTCTCCATGACAATGCTCGACTAGACACAACCATCAGGACAAGGGAGAAAATCGCCTCATTTGGTTGGACAACTTTACCGCATCCTCCATACTCACCAGCTTTAGCGCTTTCAGACTATCATTACTTCAGCCCCATGAAAGAGGGTTTGAGAGACAAACATTATTCCAGTGACGTGAAAGTGAAATCTGTAGTGAAGAAGTGGCTCAAAGAACAATCAACAGAATTTTCCGAGGCATGGATATATGTTTTCATGTGAGGGTAGAATGTTGCTATTGAGAGAAACGGTGATTATGTGGAGAAGTAGGGATGTGATCCACAGAGGACCAGCTTCATTTTGATGTATGATACATGTTCCTGCGTTGGTAATTATACCTGTCCTAAACAAAATGGCATTACTTTTTTACTCTCCTATGTGGAGAAGTAGGGATGTGATCCACAGAGGACCTGCTACATTTTGATGTATGATGCATGTTCCTGTGTTGGTAATTATACCTGTCCTAAACAAAACGGCATTACTTTTTTACTCTCCTATGTGGAGAAGTAGGGATGTGATCCACAGAGGACCTGCTACATTTTGATGTATGATACATGTTTCTGTGTTGGTAATTATACCTGTCCTAAACAAAATTGCATTACTTTTTTACTCACCCTCGTATTTTATCATGAGCGTGCAGGGGAAGGGATGGATTCATGCCTTTCATATTGCATTAGCGCGAATCGATATCAAGTTTTGTAAATATCCATGTCTTTATTCTATTTTCAAGATTTTTTTTTTCAGAGAGCTAACTGATACGGACAACAAATTGCGACGTAGATGAGTGGGAAAAAAGATATTTATCGGTACCTGAACGGCCATATTGGAATGCTTGATTTGTGGACAACCTACCTTGGAGAATACAATGTCATGTATGTCTATTTAAGACAGCAGCTTCATGAACTAGACAGGAATATACGACAGCGCATGCGTGCCCTGAAAATGTTTTTGTAAGTAGAAATATTTCATGTTTACAACCACAGCGTATTCAAAATGATCCAGATTTTGCTTAGCACATTGCCACGGATCGATTTGCGGGTGGGGGGGGATATATGTCATTGAATGCTGAAGCTCAAATAGATAGATGGATGGATAGACTGATATGAATAAACTTTGATATGAATAGACTTTGATATGAATATATAGATAGATTATCTATCTATCTATCTATCTATCTCATGTTTATTAATAGACACATTGATAGATAGATATGAACAGAGATAGATGAATAGATAGGTAGGAACAGACTGATACATACATATATATATATTATATATATATATATATATATGTGTGTGTGTGTGTGTGTGTGTGTGTGTGTGTGTTATGTATAAACTTTGTTCTTGTGAACGTTGTTTTTTTTGTATTTTGAAGCATTGAAAAAAAAAAAGAAAAGAAACAGAACAAAAAACAGAATTTTAATATTCCACTGTTGTTCTGTCCCTGGTTCGATCAATTCCGATATTTCGGGTGAACATTCACCCTTTTTCAAAGTATAGGGAATAGAGACTATCTATAAAAAAATGAAATACTATATATATATATATATATATATATATATATATATATATTATATATATGTATGAATAGTTTATTGGCAGTACTGAATTTAAAAAGGACGCGTAAAAGCATATGCATGTCGTAAAATAATTTTTTTTTCTTAAAAAGAAAAGTAAGGGTACCCTAGTTAGATTTAAAATCTAAAATGATTTTATCTTTTTTTCGTTCAATGCTCTTCAGAGAAAAAATACATTGAAAGATGGTATTGTGTTTTTTGTTTTGTTTTGTTGTAGACGATGGAATAGTCAGAAAGCAATGAGAAAAGGATTTTTTTTCTCAATAAGACAAAGAGTTCGTAAAACTAAGAAACTTACAAATCATAAGGGGGGGGGTTCGAAAATTACGAGTCCCCCCGTTAGATAAGTTTAGGCTTGAGGTGCCAAATAGGAATAACTGATGGGACTGCTTCTGAACGCACAGGAAAGGTTGAGTGCGGGAGATAAACAGGGACTCAAGAATCTGTAGTTGTAGCTCGCTGTTGGAACTGCAAAGGACTGAAAACATAGCTGGGTGGTAGGACCGAGCGCAAGTGGAGTTTCTTAATAGTTGTTGTCCAATGGTGGACGGAGTATTTAGGTCTGCTGCTGTGGGACAGTCCACATTGCCAGAACGGATGTTGTAGGGTATGTGCTGTTTGATTCGAGATTCCAGTCTCAAGGTAGTACGGCCAATGTAGCAAATCTCACATTTGCATGTAAACTTATAGATTAAGTGGTTTTTGTGATAGGGGGCCACACTATCCTTGAGATTAGGAGGAAACAGCACATTAGATTTTAGGATAACCCGAGGATTGACAGCATTGAAGCAACGATGGATAGACTTTTTGATCTTGTCTAATAAAGGAATGGAAGATTTGCCCAGCCAAGGAAGTCTTAGGTAGACTGGGCATTTTTCAGGACCAAATTTAGGAAGAGTGGAAAGCTGCGCACATTTGTATCTAATTGTGGCATTAACCAAGTTCTCAGGGTAAACATTCTTAATTAAAGTGGTTTTAATGAAGGAGAATTCTTGCTGAAGTTTAGATTTGGAGCCAATCATAAAGGCACGATGGATTAAGGTTTTGATTAAGTTGATTTTACGTTGAGGGGGACAAAAGGAACCCCAACGTGTATAGGACCCAGTAAAAGTAGGTTTACGATAAATAGAGGTAAGAATTGTGTTATCTGTTCGTTCTACAAGAACGTCGAGAAAAGGTAAACAATTATTAGACTCAAATTCCCACGTGAAAGAAAGGAAAGGGCGTAGGTTATTAAGACGGTGGAAGAAACGTCTGCATTCAGAACTGGTAGAGAAAATGGCAAATGTGTCATCCACATATCTTTTGTAGAACAGTGGGAGTTAGTTATTAGAGTTGAATAATGACTCTTCTTGAAAGCCTACGAATATGTTCGCCATGGCCGCTCCGAGAGGACTCCCCATCGCTATACCATCAGTTTGTTGGTAAATGCGGCTGTTAAAACTGAATTGAATGTTTTTAATTCCATCGTCTACAACAAAACAAAACAAAAACCACAATACCATCTTTCAATGTATTTTTTCTCTGAGGAGCATTGAACGAAAAAAAGATAAAATCATTTTAGATTTAAAATCTAACTAGGGTACCCTTACTTTTCTTTTTAAGAAAAATAATTATTTTACAACATGCATATGCTTTTACGCGTCCTTTATATATATATATATATATATATATATATATATATATATATATATATATATATGAACAGAGATAGATAGATATGAACAGACCGGAATAGATAGATATAGATAGGAATAGACTTAAATAGATAGATTGATATATATAACCAGACTGAGATAGATAGATAGATAGATAGATAGATAGATAGATAGATATAGCAATAGCATAATCTTTACAGATCACTGCCATCCCTCATAATCCTATGACCCCCATCACCAGAACCTTTCCTCTCATGAGCCCTCAAATGACCCAACAAAACCCGCTGCAGATTCACTAAGTTTGATGCAATTATGACATAGGAAGGACGTCTTTCCCGTTGTATTAGATGGGTCATATGATAAGATAGAAAGATAGATATATAGATATATAGGCAGGAACATATTTACATAGATATATAGATAGGAACAGATATATAGATAGGAACAGGCTTAAATAGATGAATAGATTGATAGATATAACCAGACTGAGATAAATAGATAGATAGATAGATAGATAAATAAATAGATAGGAACATCCTTAGATGAATAGATAGATAGATGGATTGATGGCTAGATAGATAGGATCAGACAGATAGACTAACCAGACTTATATATATATATATATATATATATATATATTATATATATATAGAGAGAGAGAGAGAGAGAGAGATAGATAGATAGATAGATAGATATGAACAGACCGGAATAGATAGATAGATAGATAGATAGATAGATAGATAAATATGAACAGACCAGAATAGATAGATAGATAGATAAATAGATAGATAGATAGATAGATAGATAGATATGAACAGACCGGAATAGATAGATAGATAGATAGATAGATAGATAGATAGATATGAACAGACCGGAATAGATAGATAGATAGATATGAACACACCGGGATAGATAGATAGATAGATATGAACAGAGCGGAATAGATAGATAGATAGATAGATATGAACAGAGCGGAATAGATAGATAGATAGATAGATATGAACAGACCGGGATAGATAGATAGATAGATAGATAGATAGATATGAAGAGACTTAGAAAGATAGTTTGGTAGATCCTATTAGTCTGGTAGGATAGACGGCTAAACAAGGTAGATAAAGAATATATTAATAATCCTTTTAGCTGACAAAATGTCGAATTTCCATCCGGAATAAATAAGATTAGGGAGTGTCTCCTCTTTGTGTGTCGCAAGGCAACATCTAAGGGAGATGACTGCTAATTAGTAGTGATGGACAACTCACACACACACACACACACACACACACACACACACACACACACACACACACACACACACATATACATGAGCAAGCACATATAGATACACATATTCAGATATTCAGTCCATACATTGCCAGAACAGTATTCAAAAGTACAAATGCAGAATAGCGCGCAAGAGGTAATATCATTAGAATCGCAAGTATTAAGTATAAATAGCATTGAATTACGGAAACTCCCGAAGTAGCCAAACCCTAACCTAACCCTAACATTAACCCTAACCCTAAAACTAATACTAAACCTATCCCTAAGACTAACCCTAACTCTTACTCTAACCCTAACCCTAGTGTCTCAAAGATTTCGGCTATTTCCGTGAAAGATGATGAAATGTAATGCTTTTTATACGTAATCCAATGATATTATCTCTTGCGCCTTATTCTGAAAAAGCAACTCACCCGAAATGAAAGGAATCTAATTTCGGCATTAAATAACCCATAAGTAGTTGAAATGCCGTTAAACAAATCAAACTACCAAACCTATGAATAATTATGATTACAATCATTTATAAATTAAACAAATTCCGACATTAAATAACCCATAAGATGTTGATTTGCCATTAAAAATAAATCAAAACATATGAATAGTTATGATTACAATCAAACATTTAGAAATGAATCAAACTTTGGCTTTAGATAACCCACAAGGAGTTGATATGCCGTAAAACAAATAAACCCAGCCTGAATAGAACCCACCCGCCACCCTTCTTGAGACCGGTTCACTTGAAACATCGCGAAATAAACAGAATTTATGAATTACGTTAATTGGAATTTCATAAGAGAAATTCAAAATTCGTTAGAGAGGCCAAAGATTCTTTTGGAATTGAAAATGGTTGGGTTTTTTTTGTTGGTTGGTTTGTTTGTTATGAAAATGGTGGGAAACGAATAGGTTGTTTATGTTCTTCCTTCCTCCCTTTCTTTCTTTCTTTCTTTCTTCTTTCTTCCTTTTTTTCCTTTCCTTCTTCTTCCTTCCTTTCTTTCTTTCTTTTTTCTTTCTTTCTTTTTTCTTATTCTTTCTTTATTTCTTCCTTCCTGTCTTTCTTTCTTTTTTTCTTTCTTTCTTTCGTTTCTTCTTTCGTTTCTTTCTTATAATCATTTCTGAATTACAATTTATCTGATAATTGTTCATGAATAAAGATATTTTTGCTCTTAACCGTATTCATTACTTTCTACTCGTTATAATTGCGCCATTTGCAGGAAATAACTGTGTATTTTACAATTTGAAAATACACATCAGCTCCTCGAAATAAATAGATTATAATTTCGCTCCGTGTGGGTTTTTCACATCAACGTTAGCTGGTGGACTTTTCCTAGTGTCTGAATGACATCAAGTCTCCTCAGGTTTCCGGCACTCTTTTGAGTACTCTGGCCGATCTTAACAATGTTGTTGTCAGTATGGTTTCGATTCTTCCTTTGATTTCCGGTTCATCCAGGCTCTTTTTCAAACCCTTGCGGATTCCAAGGACATCAACTACAATTGATACAACCTTATCCTTCTTGTTCCACAGTTTTTCGGTTCTCTGGCAAGGTCTAAGTATTTGTTTATCTTTTCGTTTTCTTTCCTTTTCATTGTGATGACAAGTTATCTTCTTGTTGATTAACACTTGGTCTACTCTTCTGACCGGCTATTATTATTACTATTATTATTATTTATATATTAATACTAGTGTTCCTTAAATGTAAGACCGTTATCATCTTGCAAACACCCTCTGGTTAAAAACGAAACCGTCCAAATCGTTCAAGATATAATACAAAAATGTGAATACAGATTATCTGCTGTTATCTATCCACCCAATTCTTATTTCTTATGAGTGTAGTCACTTCAGCTAAATAATGGACCGTTCCATTTCATCAGAAAGAAAGAAAGGGGAGAAAAAGAACTTGCTTCACAGAAAGATATAACATGAAAGAAAGAAAGAGAGCAGGGGAAAGATAGAGAGAGGGGGTAAGCGTACCAAAGCGATAATGCTAATCTGTTTCAATCAAACATAATTAAAAGATGAAAAGAAGGAAGGAAAGAAAAAAAGTGTGGGGAGAGTTAAATCAAGATTACTATGCTTTTTATTACATATCAAAGTATTTTCAATAGCTCTTAAGTAAACATATCACATGTTGTAATAATTAAATTATCATACTGGGGTATATCTGAGTGTTCTAGCCGATTGCAGCAATGCAGTAGTCTGGATGGTCTCAATTTTTCGTCTGATTTCCAGATCTTCAAGTCTTTTTTCCAAGTTTTTTGGGACCGTTCCAAGTGCACCAACTACAATTGATATCCCTTTGACCCTCATATTCCACAGCTTTTTCAATTCTCTGGTAGGGGCCAGGTATTTGTCCATCTTTTCGTTTTCCTTCATCTTCACCCTATGATTTGCTGGAACCGCAAAGTCCACCAGTTGACACGTTCTCTATCTCTCTTCTTTTTCTTCAATCAACAGGTCTGATCGTGAGGGGTGTTGACATGTGGGGGAGGGTCACCGAGCATCTGGCTGATGTCATTGTTATTGACCCGGTCCCTCCTCATCTCACAAGCTGTGGGTTTTTAGTTGCAGGGTTTGTTGTTCAGAGGTCAGGGCTGGAATAGATAGGTGACGGCTGCGTTCATCAGAATAGCATAAATTTCCATAGGTGCGTGGATGGTGTGTGGTGGGGATTAAGGCATTTTCAGAATATTAGGAGGTTGAGATTATTGATTGATTTTGAAATAAGTTTGGTGAAAATGATATCTTATCATAATGGAGATTCGGTGTTTGTAACCGAAACTACGCCACTGATTACGTCACACTACCCCAGAAATTGCGTAGATTTATCAATGAGTAATTTAGTCAAAATTAATACATCGAATAAATCTTATTTATTTTAAATCCTGCAATGTGTCTTATATATCCCTAAGATTATAATGGCTTGTAAATAATATGAAATTTGGGATTATGTATCTAATCAGCACCCCAGCTGAGACCAGTTTAGAAAAGGACATTTTTTGGCTTTTCGCCGCAAACTTTCGATTGTTAATTAATTTTGCACTAACGATAGATTAATATTGTATTGACAATAACAATATTCTTTCAGATAGGAATCCACATAGAAGCACATGGAAAATAAATTTTATATATTGTGTAATACCATTTCTGAACAACATCCTTTTATTTAAATAAACATAAAAATAGTTTGTAAATAAAAACTATTTTTATTTAAATAAAAATGTCTGGATTTCTCTTCTTATTCAACTTCTGATTAATAAGCAAAACTTATGATTTATTAAAGTAATGCCTGGGTGCCAGAAATCTCAATTGGATTCTGATTAGATAAAAAAACAAACTATTTTTAATATAAAAACGTGTCTTTAATATAAAAACGCGTCTTTAATATAAAAAATGTGTTTTTGTTTAAAGTCTTATAATTAAAAAAAAAAGAAGAAATAACAATATCAGTTTATCTTGAGTGCAAAATTAATTTTTCACATAAGCTAATAACAACAACAACATGAAATAACTATTTTTAAAAATCAAAATCAAAAACTATTTTAGTATAAAAACGTGCCAGAGTAAGAAATGAATAATACTATACCTGATCAAAGAATGGGTAAAAATCTCAAAACTTCGAATTTTATTCAATTTTCGAATCAGGTATCTAATAAATTTATATGGAAGCGCGTGGGCTAGTGGTTAGAGTCGTGGAAAATGGACACGTCAATTCGAGTTCAATTCCTAGACGAAGCTGTTGGCATTTCACATAGCGCTAATCCCCTTGGGAAAGGTATGAACCCATATATTCTCCCTCCAGCTATGGGTTAAATAGTAGGAGACTGGGCCCTTCAGCCTTGGGTAGGTAACCAGTCTAGAAGAGGGATAACTCTGAATTCAAAATTCCTGAGGTCGGTCGTTGATTGGGTTTGTGGCAACCCTTGATGCACCAATTCTTTCCTATCGACTGTGCCAAAAAGTGTGGATGGTCCAACACAAGTCTTCACCACTATAAACAAATCACTGTGTTGGTTGTTCATTGTATGAACCATTATGCGTCGAAAATCGACGAGTGAGTCCATAATCTAATAGGTACCCCAACTGAGAGCAGTTTCGAAAAGAACCGTTTTTGCTTTTCATCGTAAACTTCGGTTTTGATATTAGAATTTCACTGTAAGATATTCAAATAAATTTGTTCATTCTTTAAGAGGAGTTTACCTTCTTCTAGACAATTTTCTATTCCATGGTTAAAGAGCCCAATCTGTCCTACTATTTACCCATAGTTAGAGGGAGCATAGTTGGATTCATACCTTTCCCAATGGTATTAGTGCTATGTAAAATGCAACCAGCCCCGTGTAGGAATTGAACTTGGATAACCGTGTCCATTTCCTACAAGGATAACCGTTACACTTCGAGAGCCTCCTAAAGTTTAATGCAACTATTCTTTTTACAAACAATTTAACGTGATATGGTATCTAGTATTCTCATCTAATACACATACCTTTCAAACAGATCAATTTGACACAGAGATAGGAGCTTAACAGGTACTACCACTCCCGGTCAGACAGGACCAGGGAGTAATGACAATGAAGGGGTACTCCACACTCTCCAGAACTCCAGAACAACCATATCAAGCTTGGATCTAAAAATCCTATCCAATACGAATAATTTACAAACAGATCTATGTGGTTGAGAATAGAGGGAAAAATGGATATAACAACACAACAACTAAATTCAATTGATATTTCGCCTCATTATTTGGTTGAAGTTTTGGTGTTTGTAGTGCGAGTTGGTTTAATGGTGAATGGAAAAGGATAGCATGAATTGGGTCCCGAATGAAATAGTTAAGTTAAAAGTTAGGTTAGAAATGATAGCCTCCCCCTTTTTAGGCCTTAAATAATGTGTACGTAATTATCCACAGATCAGAAATGTTTAGAAACGTTTTGAATTCCCTAGATCTCTAACCCCATAATTAGATGCAGTTTAGTGTCATACCCTGGAAACATTATTTAGGGCGGGGTATAAAGGAATTTGTCGCTCTATAGTTATTTGTGGGTGATAGTGTACCTAGGGAGTTCCTGGCAATTCTCGAATAAAATAAAAATGATCTTTATTGTCATATTGTACGTAATTACCCACAGATCTATGAATGATTATATTGGGATGATGAAAAAAGAAAACCCTGATGCTATTAAGGGATAAAAGGCGAACTTTTAAGAAGACTTCAATCTACTATGTAAATACGGGATTATGTGTAGGTTTGACATAAAGAGACTGGTAAGTTTTGGTGTTTGTAGTGCGAATTGGTTTTATGGTGAAAGAAATCGTAGTGTGAATTGGGTCCCGAATGGAATTAGTTAAGTTAAAAGTTAGGTTAGAAATGAACAGCCTTCCCCCTTTTTAGGCCTTAAATAATGTGTACGTAATTATCCACAGATCAGAAATGTTTAGAAACGTTTTGAATTCGCCAGATCTCTAACCTCACCATTTGATGCAGTTTAGTGTCGTACCCAGGACACATTTTTAGAGTGAGGTTATAAAGTAATTTGTCGTTGTATAGTTATTTGTGGGTGATAGTGTACCTACGGAGTTCCTGGCAATTCTCAAATAAAATAAAAATCATCTTATTGTCATAATGTACGTAATTACCCACAGATCTATGAATAAATCTTTTGGGATGATGAAAAAAAAGACTCCAATGCTATTAAGGGATAAAAGGCGAACTTTTAAGAAGGCTTCAATTATCAGATTCAGACGGCCTTTTATTGAGTTGAGTTCAATTATATCTTATTATGGAAGAGCAAAAATTGAAGAGAGAAGAAGATAAAACGAAAAGAAAATGCTTTTATTTCACAAGGAATTCACTCAGCTAAAAATGGTATTTTTCTAAAAGTGAATATACATATTGTTAATAAATAAACCTCTACTTCAATGTCGCCATAATGCAACTTCTTACGACATAACTACTTATGTTAAGAATACAATGGAGCTTTCTATATAATAGAAAATGTTATATATATATATATATATATATATATATATATATATATATATATATATATATATATATATATATATATATGCTCAATCACTGATACTGAGTTACTCTTCATTTATAGATATACTAAAGTATATTTTCAATATCTATCTATCTATCTATATATATATATATATATATAATCCGATCTCACTGACAAACTAAAGCGACAATTCTTACAGGCTGTGGTTATATCAGTACTGCTGTATGGCTGCACCACTTGGACCCTAACGAAGCGTCTTGAGAATAAGCTAGATGGAAACTGCACAAAAATGATGCGTGCAGTTTTCTTGAACAAGTCGTGGAAACAGCACCCCACAAGGAAGCAGCTGTATGGCCACCTGCCCCCATCTAAAAAAACATCCGAGTGAGACGGACTAGGCATGCAGGACACTGCTGGAGAAGCAAGGACGAGCTCATAAGCGACGTTCTCTGTGGAAGCCAACACATGGACATACTAATGTAGGCC
>CM042163.1:82709259-82726759 GCA_023376005.1 Doryteuthis pealeii | reverse complement strand
AGCCGTCCCTATCATTCATCGCTCTCGGGAGGTCCTCTGCGCAACATCCAGTATCCATGCAGAGCTGGTCAATGTAGGCCTTTGCTGGGCGATATAGCTGCTTCATTGTGGGATGTTGTTTCCACGATTTGTTTAAGATCGCACACAGCATTCTTGTGCAACTCCCATCTGGTTTATTTTCTAGGCGCTTCGTTAGAGTCCAAGTGGTGCAGCCATACAATAGCACTGATACATCTACAGCTGGGAAGAATTGTAGCTTTTCTGATATAATAGACATTATTTTTTTATAATTCCAATTATAAATTTAACAGTTATTATTAATAACATCGATGTTAACTATTCCAGCCAAATCTTTCCAGCCAAATCTTTCCCGCCAAATATTTCCCGCCAAATATCTCCCGCCAAGTATTTCTAATCGAAGTGTAAATGCTGCAATTTGGTTTTAATCGTTTTTCTGTTTACTTCTAAACTGAAAAATAATGTTTTTTTCTTCTTTCCCAAACAGATTTCCCATTTTTTCATCTTTTGTTGACGATTTTTCCATTGTTACGTGATTTCCTGTCGTCTGCTTCCCGTTATCCTTTTCATTTCCGTTTCCAGCATCACGTGACCGCTGAACATATCTGACTTCCTTCGACTTGAGATGCAAACAATTTTCCAGAAAATAAAACATGTATCACAATGCTAAAACGTCTTTATGGCTTTTCTTGTATTTTTTTTAACGTTCATTTTAAAGTTTTCTTTGCAAATCCAATGAAGACAGCAGCAGCAGCAGCAGCAGCGGCGGCGGCGCCATTTTGTGCTAAGATCAAACCAGCTTCAATGAAAAGCCTTCTTTTTGGGTTTATTTCTAATATTTTCTGATTGATTGAGTGATTTAAACGATATTTAGAATATTTTGCCTAGAGGTTATGGGATTACGTACATTCTGTCTGTCTATCTATCTATCTATCTATCTATCTATCTATCTACTTAATTCTGTTCATTATCTATCTATCTATCTATCTGTCTGTCTATCTGTCTGTCTGTCTGTCTGTCTGTTCATTCTCTGTCTCTCTACTCTCTGTCTAAGCTAGTTAGCCATCTCTATTCATTCTCTCTTTCCTCTCTGTCTCTCTGTCTGGGTATCTGCCTATATCTATATGTATATGTGTGTGTGTTCACATCTATCTATCTATCTATCTATCTATCTATCTCAGTCCATTCATTCTATCTCACCACTATCTCTCTTTGTCTATATATATGGATGTGTGTATCTGTTTACATCTATTTATCTATCAATCTATCTATCTATTCAACGCAGTCTGTTCACTCACTGTCTCACTCCTCCATCTCTCTCTCTCTCTCTCTCTCTCTCTCTATATATATATATATATATATATATATATATATATTTATATATTTGTGTGTGTTTGTGTGTGTGTGTGTTTATCTATCTCTCTCTCTCTCTCTCTATATATATATATATATATATATATATATATATATAGAGAGAGAGAGAGAGAGAGTGGAGAGAGAGAAAGAGAGAGATAGATAGATAAACACACACACACACAACACACATATATATATATATATATATATATATATATATATATATATATTATATATGTGATATATATATATATATATATATTATATATATATATATATATATATATATATATATATATATATATATATATTTCTGTGATATATATATATATATATATATATATATATATATATATATATATATATATATATATATCTGTGATATTATATATATATATATATATATATATATATATATATATATATATATATATATATATATATATATATATATATATATATATATATATATATATATATATATATATATATATATATATATATATATATATATATATATATATATATATATATATATATATATATATATATATATATATTATATATATATATATATATCAATAATATTTCCGAGATGGGCACATTCATTATTGCATACGTGATGAAAAATTCATTTTTCTGACTAATTCAGCATCGTTAATCTAAAGTAGGATATTTATATAAATTATTCTTATGTCTTCTGATGAAGCCATAACATGTCAAGAATCTTCTCTAGGCACCTATCACATATACCTACCTTAATCAAGAAATCTGTAAGCGTAATTGAAAAGTAATTATTTCTATGCAACAAATATTTAATTATAATTAGAAAGATTGAAATATATATATATATATATTTACTAACGCCCCCGCACGAGCAGGATGCGACACAGGGTCAATTGCAGTTTAACAGGCTGGAATTCAACGTTTTCCTTCTCCAAGACTGGTTACCTAGCCAAGGTTAAAGAGCCCAGTCTGCCTTAATATTTACAATGGCTGGAGGAGAATATATGGATTCATACCTTTCCCAATGGTATTAGCATTATGGGAAATGCAAACAGTCACGTCCAGAATTTGAACTAGGATCGACGAGTCCATTTCTTACGACTATAACCATTACACACACACCTCCATATGTGTTAGATATAAATGCTCCACCCCGTATAAAAGGCAGTGTAGTGGCTTCGAAAAGAATTGGATGAATCCAATGGTGATTATGAAGGTACGGCAGTTCGGAAGCCTTGGTATGATGTAGCGTAATTATTATGGTCTACGGAAAATTTGGGATTGAAAACGGTAATCGGATTTCTGGAGAAAGAGAAGAAAAAGAAATAAGAACAAAAAGAGGTTAAAGTTTGGAAGAGTAAACACCCAAAGGGTGCCAGCCATTGACCGATCAATGACTCCGGAACTAGATTTAAAAATAAAAACGGAAGTTCCAGGCTTTGAGCGGAAGCGGATGTGACATTGCTCCACCACCGAGACCACAAACGGAAGTAAAGAAAATTCGGTCTCTTTTTCGCTGGACTCGAGAAGTATCGGACGTGTTTGTTGGGGCTCTGTCGTGACATGTCTTGGCTAGCAACGAACAGCGCGCATTAACGTGATTTACGAGAGAACAGCTTGATCTTACTCTCTCACTCTCCTTCTCTCTGAAAAAGAACCCACGAGCCTAGGAAGAAATAAACAACCCCTTTTGCTATACGACTTTCGTATGTTATTACTTTGAACTAACGACGACTACTACTGATAACGACTACTACTACAGCCCGACTACTACAAACCGGCTACTACAACCCTTATGGAACAATGATCGTTCTGGTGAGAAAAGAAATCCCGAATTTCTTGGTTAGATCCTGACAAGATCTGGGCAAGTCAATCAGGTCTATAGCCAAGAGACATGGGAGTGTCTGAGTTTATTAAGTTGGCGCTGCTTGAAGACATTCGCTATTTCTCATACAAGATTAGAAAGGACAATTTTTATCCGGGTAATAAAGGGCAAGGGGGGGGGAAGACAACACTTCAAAGCTTTTCAACAAACACGAACATCCTCTTCAACCGAACATTCTTTGCTAATTCTCAAATGAGAAAATCTTCTGCCATGATCAGATGTACACTTTTTGGATTAACGACTAATGCTATTACAGCGAAATAGTGGGAGTAGCAGTTGAAGAATATATATATATATATATATATATATATATATATATATATATATATATTATATTTTTGTCTTAGACGACGATGACGTCACTCCATGTCGTTTGTCAGTTGTGGATCCTAACTATATATATATATATATATATATATATATATAGCTAATGTAAAATAATTTTAAAAAAACAAAAAAAACATAATCCATTTTGCGGACCTTCTTATTTTTATAAAATATTTAATTTTCTCCCATTGGACGCATAAAACCACTTTGTATATATATATATATATATATATATATATATATATATATATATATTATTCTCAAGACGCTTTGTTAGGGTCTAGGTGGTGCAGCCATGTAGCAGCACCGACAATACCACAGCCTGGAAGAACTGTCGCTTCAGCTTGTCAGGGAGATCGGACCTCCATATGACTGATAATCTAATTGTGGCTATCCGTGTATTAACATCGCTCTCTGAGGAGGAGATATTACCACCTAGGTATGTGAATTGTTCTACTGGCTTAAGAGGCTTGCCGTTGAGTGTGGAGATGCTTCCTTTATTTTTTGAAACTCATGAACTCTGTTTTATCGGAGTTCACATAGAAGTCTATATTCTTTGCTGCCTCCTCTAAGCTATGTAGCAGTGATTCAGCCTGTGCCGGTGTATTTGCAAGATGGAAGCTGCACAAGAATGCTGCGTGCAGTCTTGAATAAGTCGTGGAAACAGCATCCCACAAGGAAAAAGATGTACGGTCACCTGCCCCCCATCTCACAAACTATCCGAGTGAGACGGACAAGGCATGCAGGACACTGCTGGAGAAGCAAGGATGAACTCATAAGCGACGAGCTCCTGTTGAAGCCAACACATGGACATGCAAGGACCTACATTGACCAGCTATGCGAAGATGCTGGTTGCTCCGCAGAGGACCTCCCAGGTGCAATGAATGATAGGGAAGGTTGGCGAAATATTGTCATGGATACCCGTGCTGCATTCGCGACATGATAATGATGATATATATATTGTTTTTACCAACCTTCGTGTGTTTATTCTTTTGCTCATATTCTCTCTCCCCCTCTCTCCGTCTGTCTTGGTCTCTGTCTCTGTCTGTTTATCCGTCTGCCTGTGTGTCTGTCTGTCTGTCTGTTTCTCTCTCTCTCTCTCTCTCTCTCTCTCTCTCTCTCTCTATATATATATATATATATATATATATATTATATATATAAAGATAATCTAATGAGTCAGACGAACCTACTATTAGTTTCGCATAAAGCTCTTCAGGGCTAAAATCTGACTCTTTTAGTCAGATTTTAGCCCTGAAGAGCTTTATGCGAAACTAATAGTAGGTTCGTCTGATTCATTAGATTATCTTTATTACTTGGCTCTACTTAGGTATCGAGCACTTTTTACATATTAGCTTCTCCTAGCGGTTATATGAATATATATATATATCTTATATACATATATATGCATATAAATTGTTTTTTCTTGTGGCCAAATACTGTACCAATAGATTATTTTTTGTTGGTACGAATATCTTGGTCCTTTCTTTTTTTCAAAAATGTTTTTCTTCCTGGTTGATGTTTGGTAGTATATTTTTACAATCAAACTCTCTGCTGTTTTTTTTTTCTCTCCGCAAGGATCTACCAACACGCTTGGTATATTATATATATATATATATGTGTGTGTGTGTGTGTGTGTATATATATATATATATATATATATATATATATACATGTGTGTGTGTGTGTGTGTGTGTGTGTGTGCGTTTGCGATTATATTAACTTTGAAATGTACTTGTAAATTCGTCTAAATATTCAATCACTCAGATTTTCTGTTGCAAACGGAAATTGAAAAATATATATTTGTCTTTTTCTTTCTTTTCTTTCGATCAGTTTTCTCTGATTTTCTCGACATTCCCATTTAATGAAATCCATCAAACAAATCATGTCTGCGTGGAATTTGACTTTTAAAAAAGCGCCAAATTATTTAGAAACCACTGCAAACTTATTTGATTAGATGCTGGTTGATTGGATGCTTGGATTTTACGGCATGTCAACCCTTGTTAGGTTATTTTATGCCGAAAATGTATTATTTTATTTATTCGTATGGTACTCATTTTTTAAACTCAATTTTTAAAACATTTTAAAAAATTCATTTTTATAATTAACCAATAGACGGACCCTAACAGGTACTACCAGTCTGAGTTAGAGAAAACCTGGGAGTAAATGTGATGAAGGGTACTCCACATTTCCCAGTGCTCCAGAATTGGAACTTCACCATCAGATAGAGTTTAACATCATACCCAGGACATTAAGACCTCAAATGGATCTGGAAGTAATGGTGATGAAGGGGTACTCCACATTTCCCAGTGCTTCAGAATTGGAATTTAAACATCAGATATTAGCGCCATACCCAAGACATTAAAGCCTCCGCCACCGCCTTTTAGCATATATATGACAAGAAGAGTTAGTGGTTGCCATAAGGTTAATAGAGTTGGTACAATCGTATAGGTGCTAGGGTTTGACGTGACTAGCCGACTGATAAGAGGGGCCACAGTGTTGGCCGTGAGAAAGTTTCTTCGACCACGTCACTCCTAACATTTGCCTGCCGTACTCCCCAGATTGCAATCCCCTTGATTATTATGAGTGGGGTGCAACACCAAACCATAACGGCAGTATTAATGAATTTAAACTAGGTGACAGCCAGAAAAGCTTACAGGAGATTCCGAAGTCGTCAGGAGGTCGTGTTTGAAGCCAATGGCGATTTCTTTGAAAAAATTAAATAGCGTTTCAAGATATTTTCATGTGCAGATAAAATCTAGGCCGTACCATTATAGTATGTGGCCTAGCTTTTGAATGTGGCCTACGAAATCATGTTTCCCTTATAGTATGTGACCTACCCTAAAAAGCATATTATAAGGTTATAATAATAACTGCTAAAATTTCCCATTCTGATGAATTCTGACGAGTCTGAGATACATTTGATAAGTGTGAAAGCATTAAAGTGAATTGTTTAGCGCAAAGTAAATCGTAAACAGCCGCTACCAGGATTTGAACTACTAAACATTTCTGATTTAATTATTCAGACTCTTATCTGTTGGAATATTTTGGTATATAAGGTGTGCTGGAAACCACCACTTAAACTTATAGACTCGTGTGGATTAAAGCCAGACAATCAACAGCTTGAATACGTGGTAAGTTAACTATTTAATCGCCGATCTTTAAGGTCGCTCATTTGCAAGTATTCGCCACTGACGAACATCTGCAACCTACGCTCTGCACAACTAAAGAATTCTACCCAACACTGAGGGACACCAAGGAACAAGCAAAAGATTCTTTACTAAGAATCAGCCTCTGCTTAACACAAGGGATCTCCACTGTAAAGTGCTCTCATTCACAGCCTAAAAATGGCCGCAAAAATCTTAACTGAAAAAAAAAGAAAAGAATTTGATCCTTCGATGTCGGCTCTTCCTATCATTGCAAGCAAAATTCGCCAAGCGTTGAATTGTTCACCCACTGACAGGAACGTGAGCTGGGTTTAGACCGTCGTGAGACAGGTTAGTTTTATCCTACCGATCAGCATGTGTGTTATGTCGGCCGTGGCCACGGCTATCCCGTCCAGTACGAGAGGAACCGCGGGATCGGAGCAACGGTTCGTGTGCTCGCTCGAACGAGCGGCGGTGCCAAGCTGCCTCCGCGCGATAACGGCTGAAAGCCTCTAAGCCGGAACCGCGACCGGTGTCGCCACGGTATTACGAAAGGCGTCTCTTTTCGTTCCGCTGGAGCCTGCCATAGCGGTCGTCTGTCGTTAGTAGCGGCGGCTGTTGCGTTCGGCGGGGCGTTTCGCCGTCTCCGTTGGGCGTGGCTTGTTGTCGTTGCATACGCGGCGGCGTGCGCGAACGGGCCAACCGACTGTGGACCTTCAAAAGTTTTACACTTTAGTTATGAGTATATATAATTCAGCGTATTTCTTTATTTTATGTAGAAATGAAATTGACTATAAATTAGATACTTTTTGACTAACTTAAATAATTACTGAAATGACTGTGACGTAGGCTATTCTGTACTGTTAGACTGGGTAACTTGACAGATAGTTTAACCAAGACAGTCTACGAAAACAGTAAATGATAAAGAAAAAAAACTGAAGACGATGGAATGAATTACAACTATAAATAAATATATATGATGAACACAAACGAACAAGTTTACAAAATAATACAAAGGAAAAAGTTCAAATTTCTTAACAGACTAAATAAGAGAAGGTAAAAAAATGTTAAGCTATGGAGAGATCGGAGATGCGTCTTTACTCGTAGTGCGTCTTTTCTGTGTGCCCGTTGCTGAAGATATTTCCAATTGATCCAAAGACGCGTCAAAGGGACGCAGTGTTCACGTGACTTGTGCGCGTGTACAGTCACGTGTCCGACCCAATTTACACGGATCACAGAAACAAGTCAGTCACCGAAATTGTTATTGAAAAATCTAACATAAAATAATTTACAGAAAAAAGGGTTCACAACCTGGATAAGAATAAAGTAGGTAGGTATGTATGTATCTATAGAAAATATGGATGTAAATGGTAGTGGTGGCAGAACATAGTGACGTAGTTTTTGTTACAGACAAATAGTGACCGAATTATTAGATGTTTTAGATGTTGGGTGTGTAATTATTTGCACGATATAGTGCATATTATATTAAGAATCTGATCAATTGCTCCATTTCCTGTTGAACGTATTCCTTTAATTTCCCATCAGCTAAAACAGATGAGTTTCTCTCAATGATATGATTTAATTGAAACAAAACTAATTGGCTTTTCCGGCGTCTAATTTATGTTTTTTTCTAATAACAAAACAAAACAATATATATATATATATATATATATATATATATATATATATATATATATATAGATAGATAGATAGATAGATAGATAGATAAAATGATATGAAAAACACAGATGTTGTTTAATAGAATTTATTTTAAAAACTTTTGCATTGCTAAAATTGCCAATATTTCGATTTCATCAAAAAATCTTCATCAGTGCATGAAACTGTTACGCTGAATGAACGTGAACGAAGGAACGAGACGCACCGAACGAACGAGACGCACCGAACGAACGTAACACACGCTTTTTGAAAAAAAACAAACAATATCTCCAGTTTAAATTCAAAATATTATCTCTTGAAGCATCCGGTTTAAAACACACACACACACACACACATATATATATGTATAGTTACATTTATACAAAACTAAAATTGCAAATTATATATATATATATATATATATATATATATATATATATATATATATATATATAATGATGTACTAAATTGTTCAGACGAATAGGAATAATTATTTTATGTCATTCATTTTATATCGTCTTTACTAGTTTTGACCTTAGGTCATTGTCAGGAGGTTTTAGAAAGTTTTTTTTAAAAGTTTTCAAAGTGCTTGATAAGCCACACAATGGGAGAGAAAATGTACTGTCAATGTGGCATATCGTCTGTTAGGTGAAAATGAGTTGAAATTGAAAGGCAGCCCTATGAACAGCGGATTCCCAGCCCCCACAACCAAAGCGCGTCAGGATATATCGAAATAAAGAGTGTGGCAAGTGGCTACGGATATTCGAACTCGCTACCTCCTCGTAGCTGAGGTGCTGTTAGCAGAGACCAGGATGAAGTATATCCGAATTTGCATAAGCGCAGACGAACGAGCAGAAATAAGACGGACTGTCGCTGATCCAGCGAGTGAGGAAGAAAGTGTTTGGACGGCAAGTGAAATCTGACGACTGCTATTTGAAGTGAGAGTGGCGTGTTCCGTTGGGAAAGGAATTGCATTTCGTTTGCTGGAGAGACTTGCAAATGATTGATATTATCTTGAATTTTTGGACCTTTCAAAAGAGAAAATTATATATATATATATATTATATATAATATATATATATATGTGTGTGTGTGTGTGTGTGTGTGTGTGTGTGTGTGTGTGCGCGTGTGTGTAACAATTTTGAAATATATGTATCTTAATGGTGATTGCCACTTCTTCGCAGAATAAAGCCATTTCTACAAGTAGTTCGGATGTGAGCACGAAGAGGGTCCCCTGATCCAAATTTGGTTGTTTCCTGTCGCACAGGAACCCCTTTTTTGGTTTCAACTCGCATATGACTGAGAAGCCCAACACTCTACAGGCAGACCCTGCAACCCAGGTCACATATGTGGTCAGTCTTAGATGTAGGAGATGTGTCCATGCTGTCCGTCATGTGCCGCTTACGTAGAGGCCGCTTTAGGATGGGGTGCCCGAGCTGCCTTAACTCAAATCCATACAGCTACCATGGGTCTGCTTTTACAAAAGAATGTGTACCCGGACCTCACTTCTGTCAATTGGTCCTCCTCACTGAAGCCGGACTTCGGCAAGGCTCAAAATGTCGGCCCCATATCGAGAGCTTTTGCCACGGTACCAGTTCATTGTTCAGTGTTTCGAGAGATATCCGAACATTTCAGGTGGCTATTGTTAGCCTAGGTTTGTTGTAATATTTTCTTGTTTTCGCCCTGCTAATGTGAACAGCCGCCAGCCACAGGTTACTGGCCAGCTTGATATTTGTTTAAGTCACCTTTTCTATACCCTTCCCAGATATCTGGGTGGGCAGTACTACCCAGGGGCTGCTCAGTCACTCACAACCTCGCCACGCGTGGATTCACAACTATGTGCATGCAGCCCGTCAGGCCTGCACACGCCACCGTTCCTCCATCACCGTGGGACTTGTAGAAATATCTGCACATGTCGACATGTGCGCTTCTGCGACACGCACCACATGCTCTCCTTCCCCGAAGACTGAAATCAGTAACAAGCCGAGGCAAGATGACTGAAAGTATTTGGGGCGCGCAGGTGGATGATCTGTCGAGATCTACGGGTCCACCACATCGGAAAAAAAAATCTTAGCTTTTTCTTAAGTTTTAACTTAGTTAAAGTCTACGGGTACAATTTTCTATTAGATTACATTGATGAAGCTAGGAAAGCTTAATAATGAAATAGATGCAATATATTTTACGACACCGGTATTTAAGAAAAAAGGTAAATAATCACTTAGCTTTCGATAGAACTTTGGCCTGCGATATGACTTGTGTCATTTTAACTTTTGACTGACTCCTTTACTTTCAACAGCCAATGGCCCACTAGCGAGAAGGGGTTGGGGGAATGGGTTTGGATTCTAGCTATTTTAACTTATTTTAAAGCGAGAGGGTGAAATAGACTTTTTTTTGTTTTTAACGTATCCCTGTGAAAATGAAATGAATTAGGTGCAAAATAATGAAATAACAGCAATTTTACGACAAACCAAATACACCGGCATTTAAGAAAAAATGAAAATAATCACTTAGCTTTCGATAGAACTCGAAAGCTAAGTGATTATGTATCTTAATACACACACACACACACACACACACACACACACACACACACATATATATATATATATATATATATATATATATATATATGAATATACTCCCTATATGTAAATATATATACACACATCATTATATGTACGTTCGAGTTCTCAATTTTACTTGAATCCTATCAAGGAAACACTATAATCCACACACAGACACACACAGACACACAGACACACACACACACACACACACACACATATATATATATATAGTCATAACCCATCTGAATCGGTGAGATGTTTATTAGACCAATATATAATATTATAAATAGAGAATAGATCAATTTCCAATTCAATTTGCAACTGAATTATATTTTGTGACGTCTGCATTTTGATAATTGAAATTCTCGATATAATGGAAAAAATATGAAATGGTAATTATTATCGTTCGTTTTTTCTAAATGAATCGCCGTTCGAACGGGAACCCAACGATTTCCCGCGTAGTCTAGTATGAACTAAAAGCAAGACACACACACACACACACACACACACACACACACACACACACATACACACACACACACACACACATTAAGATTATCCATGATTTATCTTTCTAAGATTTGTTCAAACATTCTGAATATAAATTCGTCGCTAGATTTTATAAGGCCGTAAGCTCTATAAAGTTTTGAGGCCCTTTGTCAAAGAAAAAGAAATTACGCCAAAAGCCTCCCATGTAAGAATATTTTTTGAAGCATGTATGGATTGTGGTTACCCTAGGCGTTGGTTTGTTTCACAGGTATCAAAATACAGCACCTTGTAAAAGTGTTATCTTTCTTAAAATTCACTGAGATTTTTTTGTTTACCGAGTCTGTTTGTTTATTCATTAGTGGATGGGTTGTTTTTTCGCCATATCAACCCGTGTTGTTTTTTTAAATAATGAACAATCATTTTGCAAGCATAGGAATAGCAATGTTCCTGGTTCGATACCGACCTCCACCAACCATCGCATGAGTTATTAGAGTCCCACCTATGGGTTGAAAAGCAAAACATGAGTATAAATATGTGTTTAGAAATGGAGTTTTAAAAAGAATTTGAATACCCTGTAGAGATTCATTGTAAGTATATGACTTGTTTCCATACAAATAAACATACACAAATATATATTTATTCATTATTATTATTATTATTATTATTATTATTATTATTATTATTATTATTATTTGCTCCTTTTGAGTTTTCACATCAGCATTAGCTAATGGTCTTCACTGGAGTTGAGTGACAGCAAGTCTCCTCAGGTCTCCCGGACTCTTCTGGTATTCTGGCAGATTGCAGCAGTGCAGTGTTCTGAATGGTTTCAACCCTTCCTCTGATTTCCAAATATTCCAACCCTTTTCCAATCCTTTTGGGACTGTTCAAGTGCACCAACTACAATTGGTATCACTTTGACTTTCATATTCCATACCTTTTTCAGTTCTCTGGCAAGTTCCAGATATTTGTCCATTTTTTCATTTTCCTTTAGCTTCACCCTGTGATCTGCTGGCACTGCAAAATCCACCAGTAGACAAGTTCTTTCTTTTTTGTTTATCAACACTAGGTCTGGTCTTCTTGCTGGGATAAGGTGATCCGTCCCAGAGAATGTTATGCATTTCATTCTCAAGAACCGATTCTGGTTTATGCATATACCATTTTTTTGTATGGTCAAAATTTAATTTTTTGCATATTTCCCAGTGGATCACCTTCCCAACCCAGCCGTTTCTAGTTTTGTATTCTCGTTGTGCTAGTTTGCTACATTCGCAGAGTATATGGTTTACAGTCTCATCTCTATTACTGCATAGTCTACATTTACTATTTTCTTGTGTCTTATCAATTTTTGCTTTGATATAGTTTGTCCTTATGGCATTATTTTGTGCAGCAGTTATAAGTGATTCAGTTTCTCTTTTGAGGTTTCCCTTTCTTAACCATGTCCAAGTCTTTTCATGTGCAACTTCTTCAATTGGTAGTTTGAAGCATCCATATAATTGTTTTTCTTCCCATTTTTGTTTTCTAGTCTTTGTTATTTTTCTGTTTGTCCATCTGTCGCTTCTACTATTGTTGGCCGCCATAAGTAATCTGTCTTTACTCTTTTTTGTGTAGTCTTCGAGTTGTTGGATTGTGGTTTCTGCGCATTCCTCTATGTTGGCAAGACCTCTTCCCCCCTTCCTTTCTTGACACATATAATCTATCTCTATCATCTCTAGGGTGGAGAGCCTTGTGCATTGTCATTAATTTTCTCGTCCTTTGGTCAATCTGTCCGAGTTCTTCTTTTGCCCATTTTAAGAATGGTCCTGAGTATCTTATAATGGGGACAGCCCGGGTATTGATTCCTTTGATCAGATTTTATTATTATTATTATTATTATTATTATTATTATTATTAATATCGCAGATATTGAGCACTCTCCTAATAATACTACATGTTTTCTTAGTACTGTCTCTTCAAATGTGATAGTGTTAACCATACACATTGATATATATATATATATATATATATATATGTGTGTGTGTGTGTGTGTGTGTGTGTGTGGGTGTGGGTGTGGGTGTTTGTCTGTGTCTTTGTCTGTTTCTGTGAGCTGCTTATCAAATACTGTCTTTTCAGCATTGAAATTATCTAATAAAAAGCCCCATTCATGTTTAATAAATCTATGTGATTGCTTTAATTTCCCAGTCCTTTAACAGGAAATCCCAAAGGGAGTCTCAGTGTGATATTTATTCAATTCGTTTGTCAAAAAGAAATATAAAAGATTCTGAAAGAATTCAGATTTCTTTTTTCTATTTCAGATCAATAAACATTCACTCCAAAAAAGATTTGATAGAAATATCAAAACACTACAGACATTCCTTTTATATCTCTGTTCTAAAAAATGAAAACCAATTGACAAATTTCAATTAGAAAAATAATATGTCTTATATTGTAGAGCCAAGACTTAGTATGAAAAATATACAATAAAAAAATCGTGAATACTAAAGTACGTTCAAGTCAGGGTGTAACGTTAAAAAGACTTGATGACTGTCTCGTATAAATGCAGAGAATGCAATATAAAATGGCAACTTTGTGGTACTCTTTATATATACATCATATTCTATGGAAGCGCGTCGTGTAATGGTTAAAGTCATGGGAAATGGACTCGTCGACCCGAGTTCAAATCCTGGATGTGGTAATTGTTGTCATGTTAGTCCCAACAGTAAAAAGAAGTCAAGTCGAGATGGGGTAAAATAAGACAAGTGTATTTACAATTAATGGTACATGTACGACTAGCTTGTCGTTAACGGTAACAGTCCTCCTTTCCACTCGGTGTCTCACTATTTATAGTGAGAACCGGTGCATGTTCTCCACTGTAGGAACGGCCGGTACAACAGTAATTGAATTTGACTTAGCTCTATTACCCTTGGGAAAGGTATGAATCCTACTCTCCTTCCAGCTATGGATAAATAGTAGGGCAGACTGGGCTCTTTAACCCAGGAGAAAGAAAACTCTGAATTCGAACCTGTTGAAGTCCGCTTAAGAAATTGACTGTGTGTCACATCCTGCTCGTTCGAAGGGTTTGGTAATATATATATATATATATATATATATATATATATATATATATATATATATATATCCAGGGGGTAGATTACTCTGTTATTTTTATACAGGGGAAAATCACTCTGTTCTATCTATACACAGGGGAAAATGATCAATATCGATCATCAGTGATCAATTTGAGATTTTTTAAAAATGAATTTAATTGTAGTTAGATTATTTTTTGAATTTCTTTAATGAAACTTGAAAAATTACCAATGAAAAATAGAAAAATGAAATACAGAAAAACTAATACAGGCAAATGAATAACACAGAAATACAGGAAAACAGATATAGAAAAACTTATATAGAAGGAATAACAGAAATATAGAAAAATGAATAGCACATAAATGTAGAAAAAACAGATATAGAAAAATGAAACAGAAAAATCGATATACAAAATGAATAGCACAGAAAAAATATAGAAAAACAGATATAGAAAAATGAAGCCTAGAAAAACTGATATAGAATAAATAACAGAAATATAGAGAAATGAATGGCACAGAAATATACAAAAAACAGGTATAGAAGAAATGAAATCTAAAAAAACTGTTATAGAAAAATTATTAACTCAGGAATATAGATAAATGAATAAAACAGAAATATAGAAAACACAATTGACAATTTGACGATGTTATGTTTCACTTAATTCGACACTCAAGTCACATTGAAACCACCGGTTCCCAAAAGATCACCGAAAATCTGTGATGGGTGATGAGCCTGTTCAATATTTTAATGGATGACCATTTAAGAAACAGCCGGTACTGTAATCAATTGATTCGTCATTAAATGACCCGAAAAGGGTTGATATGCCGTAAAAAACCAACCAACCAACCAACCAACCAACTCAATGAGATCGTGGGTTGTAGATGGAAGGATTGTGCTGCACTCATCTTCCAATTAGTCTGCCAATAAAATCAAAATTGAAAAAAACCTTATTTTAACTTAGGAAAAAACACCAGTCAAACGCAGAGCAGACCCTTCCCACCAAAAAAACAAAAAAATCCAAAACAAAAACAAAAAAACAATAGCCCAACAAAACCAAGACGGAAATGTTTGCTTGGCTTGTGTATAGACAGAACAGAGTGATCTGCCCCTGGCCATATATATATATATATATATATATATATATATATATATATATATATATATGAGTATAGATAAAAGGATATAAAAGTGAAAACATTTTATAACATATTCATAACTGATATTGAACAATAGTTCGATTTTACAAAAATCATCTTCAGAGCGTGTTTATACTCCGTATTGTCAAGAGCGGAGACAAAAGTCATATGAGTTCAAAACAAAAACCTTGATGTTGCAAAAACAAGCTCTGAAGATGATTTTATAAAAATTATCTTCTGAACCTGTTTTTGCAACATCAAGGTTTTTGTTTTGTCGGATTCATTTCCTTTCTTTTAACTTTTATATATATATATATATATATATATATATATATATATATATATATATATATATATATTATTACATGACTTATTATATGCTTGAACGCCGAAAAACGTGTCTGTAGATGACTTAGTATATGCTCCCAAAACTCGGTAGAGCTCTCTAGGGGTGATTTAAATTAACTTTCACTGCTGGCATATATAAAGCAATGATCGTCAGTTCACAAACTGGATCTCTCTGGTGATCGTAAAATATATAAACAAACGTATTTATTTAATAGTTTAAACACCACCCCTTTACGGCAGCTGTCAAATGGCCGAGAGGTTAAGAAATCGGGCTGGCAAAAATTCAGTCGGATTTCGCTCCTGATCAGAGGTAGTTGTTGTGTCTAGCCACACTGAAGAGGCGTGAAACGCCGAAACACGTGTCTGTGGATGACTTACACACACACACACACACACACATATATATATATATATATATATACCAAACCTCTCCGCACGAGCAATGTGACACAAGGTCAATTTCTTAAGCGGAGTTTAACAGGTTTGAATTCAGAGTTTTCCTTCTCCCAGACTAGTTACCTAGCCAGAGTTAAAGAGCCAAATCCGCCCTACTATTTGCCCATATCTGGAGTGATAGTTGGATTCATGCCTTTCCCAAGGGTATTAGCGCTATGTGAAATGCAAACAGCTTCGTCCAGGATTTGATACCCTTGGAAAATGTATGATACCCTTGGGAAATGTATGAAACCCTTCGTTACCCAGCTATTGGTTGAATGGTATCAGTACTGTTCTTCTACAAGGATGGCTTTAGCATAAAATAACCCACGAAGGTTGATATGAACTTAAACAAATTAACCAAAAAAAACAAAACCAAATATAAATAGTTATGATTACAATCATAGCATTCACAAATTAATCAAATCCTGGCATTAAATAACCCATAAGGATTTGCTATGCCATTAGACAAACAAATCAAGCCATTAATCCATTTGAAAAGAGCGATAATGGCCGAACGCGATCGAAATTGACCAAAATAAATAGTTTTAAATGTATTCAAAATAAATTGCATATGTAATGATATTTTTCTTTTTTAATGATGGTCATTATGTTACAACTAATTGTTTTAGACAAAAGTTTGACTTTAAATAATAGATTTAATTAATTTTAATTCATTTAAAAAATCTGACGCTTGCAGCCGATTTTCGGGTATATCTAGCATAAAATAACCCACAAAGTTTGATGCAATTAAACAAATGAACCAAACCAAAGTAGAGCCGGTCATTCATTTGAGGTTGTTGGCCGCGGAGAAAAAGTTTGCTAACAAATTTTGAACACAGATCCAATTGAATGTACATTGGTTTGAAATATCAGAACGTCTACATATGACCCCCCCCCCTCAAACCCGACAAGCATATCCGGTGTCTTTGTCTATGAGCTCTTTGAAGTGTCCTGCCGTCAGCCACGTGTTGAACGCTAGACTTTTTGAATTTGTTTGTTGAAACAAACTGCTGTTGGGTCGTGTAAAAATCTATTGAAACATTTAGAGTGAAGAAAGCGACTTAATCT
>CM042163.1:82689259-82699259 GCA_023376005.1 Doryteuthis pealeii | reverse complement strand
TCTAATACCTCATGTAAAAAATATTAACACCAGAAAAGGCTTCTTCAACCTTGACAAATCAATAGCTCAATCTATAATCCACGAGAACAATCTTCCTCTCCATGATAATGGATAACAAATGAAAATCAACAAACACCACAATCTCCCACATCCCGCCTCTAACATAACTTAACCACACATGAACTTTTTCTCCCCTCTAACATATTCTGCTACACATGAACATCTACTCACACCAATTGACCCATCAACCACTGTCACCACCCCAGCACCTCAAACAAACATCCTCTACCCCCTCCACTCAACTGACCCAGCGACCCCGTCCTACCCAAAATTCCCCGCTCCTCCTTATCTCACACCAACATTCCCTGCTCCTCCTTATCTCACACCAAAATTCCCACTCCTCCTTATCTCACATCACTACACACTCACCCCCTTGACCTCCCCTTTACTCACATAAATCAATATACACCCACACCAATTGACCCATCAACCACTGTTACCGCCCCAGCACTTCAAACAAACATCCTCTACCCCTCCATCTCAACTGATCCTACCCAAAACTCCCCGCTCCTCCTTAGCTCACATCACTACACACTCACCCCCCTGACCTCCCCGGCACCGCCACCACAACATGTATTTAAACGTATGCTTTGCTTTAATAAAGTCTCAGATCGGCTGAGAAAGTCTGTGAATACAGCCGATTTAACATCACGGAAAAAATTTTTCAAATATACGGCGTTCATCAACTTCTTAAACCACAGATGATTACAATATCACCGTGGGATAAGTACTATAAAAAAAACACCAAGTACTTTCAATAACTCTGAGGATGGAATTTTACTTCCGAAAATATTTAGTTTTGAAAAAAAAAACAAAAGTTAAATAAATTCAACACATATTGCATTGTAAATTGCCTTCAAAATCTTTATATTACACATACACACAATGCTTCAAAGATACTATAAAGAAACAAACCATATATATATATATAATATATATATATATATATATATATATATATAATATTGATGTCTGTTTTCTATTCAATGTTCCATTATCATGAATTTTGTTAAATATAGTAACGTAAGTATTTAAATCCGCGGGAGAAAATGATTAAAACTTCATTTCTTCAGTTTATGTATTATTTTATCCCCTGGGATTTCCCGCCTCACCTTCATTATCGCCAATTTTTATTAAATTTTATTGTTGCACTTTGCGTTCCGTTTTTTTTTGTTGTTGTTATTTATTCTTTTCTTTTTCTTTTCTTTTTTAATCATTTTTATTTTTCATTTCACAAATTAATAGTAAAACTGTCAAACGTCTTCATTCAGTTTTCACGTTTATTTTCTTATTCTCCTTTAACCTCTTCCCTTCTCTCTCTATCTCTCTCACTCTCTTTCTCTCTCTCTCTCTCTTTCTCTTTCTCTCTCTCTCTCTCATCTTATTCCCTTTTTATGTAATGGATCTACGAGACTAGCTTGCAAACAATTACACAATGATAGGATGTTATGAATTTTCACATATAAGGTGTGATAAAGCCCACTCCTACTTATAGACTCGGCCACAATCATATGACCCATCTCTTGGCCAATCACTAGCAGTACTCTGAGGTTGATACAATACTTAAACCAACCGCTACGGGACATAATTACTTCTGACCTTCGTGGACGACGGACATAGGATTAAAACATTGGACCTTTAACAATACGCAGAATAGGACTTATACGCTTACCAAAGGATTCCATACCACAGGGCTTTCTTTAACCCCTTTTCAACTGACCTTTACATAGGACGCCACGGCCTATTAAAGAAAGTGGGATTTACCCAACCCGTTCACCACAGGTATCTCTCTCTTCCCTCCCCACCTTTCTCTCAGGTATGCGTTGATCTGCGACATTGTAGTAAGTGGGTTCGAACTCCAGTAGCGGTGTTATGTTCATGTTCGGACTAATGCCCTTGGTAAAGATACGTAACCCCTCTCCCCAGCTATGGGTTAAATAGTACCACTACTGTTTTTCTACAACGATGGCTTTGGGAATAAATAATCCACAAAGGTTGATATGTCATTAAATAAAGAAACAAACCAATCTTTCTTTATTCCACTCTTTTAAATATGTATCTCTTGGTCTTTCTTTCTTTCTTTCTTTCTTTTACTATCCTCTCTCTTACTCAAAAAGTTGCTTACTCTCTCTGTCTCTGTCTCTGTCTCTGTCTCTATCTCTGTCTCTCTTTCTCTCTCTGGTTTTGCATATCTTTCTCCATGTCTCAATTTTCTGTAACCCCTTTTCTAAACCCTCTCCCTCTCCCCTCCTCTCTCTCTCTCTCTCTCTCTCTCTCTCTCTCTATATATATATATATATATATATATATATATATATATATATCAGTGACTTCTTACGGCAATTTTATTTATCTTTTTATGGCATGTCATTCTCGCACCTTCTCTCTCACTTTTCTCTCTCTCCCTCTTTTTCTCTCTCTCTCTCTGTTTATGTATCTATCTATCACTTTTATATGTCTGCATCTTCTATTTGTCTTTCTCTCTCTCTCTCTCTCTCCCTCTCTCTCCCCTCTCTCTCTCTCTCTCTTTCGATCTATCTCTCACTTTATATGTCTGCATCTTCTCTCTCTCTCTCTCTCTCTCTCACTATCCTTTCTTTCTCTCTCTCTCTCTCTCTCTCTCTCTCTTTTCTCTCTCTCTCCCCCCTCTCTCTCTCTCCCCTCTCTCTCTCTCTCTCTCTCTCTCTCTCTTTCGATCTATCTCTCACTTTTATATGTCTGCATCTTCTCTCTCTCTCTCTCACTAATCTTTCTCTCTCTCTCTCTCTCTCTCTCTCTCTCTCTCTCTCTCTCTTCTCTCTCTCTAAGCAATTTTATTTATCTTTTTATGGCATGTCATTCTCGCACCTTCTCTCTCTCTCTTTTCTCTCTCTTTCTCTCTCCCCCTCTCTCTCTATCTATCAATCACTTTTATGTGTCTGCATCTTCTATCTGTCTTTCTCTCTCTCTCTTTCTCTTTCTCTTCCTTTTGCTTTATCTCTACCCCACCCACTCCATCTCTTATTTCTTACTGCAAATTTGCATATATCTTAACGTTTCTGCCCCCCTCTCCTTCTCTTTCTCTCTGTCTATCTCTTTTAAATGTCTGCACATTCTCTCTTTATCTCTCTCCTATCGCTTTATCTTCCCTTTGCACCATCTTTCCCTCCATTAATGACTTCCTACATAAAATCTTTATATCTTTCTTATGGGAAGCGCGTGGTCTAATGGTTAGAGTCGTAGGAAATGAATTCGCCGACCCGAGTTCAATTCCTGGACGAAGCTGTTTGCATTTCATATGGCGCTAATACACTCGGGAAAGGTATGAATACAATTCTCCCACCAGCTATGGGAAAATAGCATCGTGGACTGGGCTCTTTAACCATGACTAGGTAACCCGTCTAGGAGAAGAAAAACTCTGAATTCAAACCTGTTAAACCTCGCTTACGAAATTGACCTTGTGTCACATCCTGCTCGTGCGGAGGGGTTGGTGAATATATATATATGTGTGTCTTTTTATGTTTTTATCGTTCTCACACACACACTCTCTCTGTTTCTATCTTTCTTTCTCTCATCCTCTCTCTCTCTCCCTCGTCCTCTCTCTCTCTCTCTCTCTTTCTTTATCTTTCTCTGTCTGTCTTTCTCTCCCCTTTCCTCTCCCTTTACATTCTTTCCTTCGCTCCTTTTCTTCTCTCTCTTACCTTTTCATTACCCCCCGCTCCCTCTCTTAATGTCTTCCTATCTCTCTCAATTCATTTCTTTTCCATTGTTCCTTGGAGTCAAAAATAAACAGAAAATAATAAAACCATTCAAAATGGCGGCCACATCCTTAGATGTTTTGATTTTGTTTTTTCTTAGACGAAGAATTGGAACGCTGCAAAACATCAGACAGCACTTTACGTCGCTTCATCCTTTTTTTCTTCTTCTTTTATGTTTAAATTATGTTTTTGTAGAGACATATTGCAATTACGTGATTATTGCACACCTTGAAATATAGCACCTTCCTTCACAGAGTTTAACTGTGTGAAATTAGATGCAATTGTGTAACTCATGTAGTCTCGTTTCCCTACCCAGAGGCCAACAATTTTTCACACCCTCGTATTATCGTGTAGATAATTAATACTTGACTTACAAACACAACTTATGACTGATTTTGTGAATATTTCGATATGAATTTACACCATCTTCAGAGCATATCCAACATCTAAATCAAAACATATTATCATTATTATTATTATTATTATTATTATTATTATTATTATTATTATTATTATTATTCACTCCTTTCACTGGAGTCTGAGTGACAACAAGTCTCCTCAGGTCTCCAGGACTATTCTGAGTATTCTGGCAGATTGCAGCAGTGCAGTATTCTGGATGGTCTCAATTCTCTCTCAGATTTCCAAATTTTTGGGACCATACCAAGTGCACCACCTACAATTGGTATTACTTTGACTTTCATATTCCATAACTTATCAGTTCTCTGACAAGGTCCAGGTATTTGTCCATTTTTTCATTTTCCTTTACGTTGTGATCTGCTGGAACTGCAAAAACCACCAGTTGACAAGTTTTTTTGTTTATCAACACTAGGTCTGTTCTTCTTGCTGGGATAAGGTGATCTGTTTTTATTTCAAAGTCCCAGAGAATTTTATGCGTTTCGTTCTCAAGAACAGATTCTGGCTTATGCATATACCATTTTGTTGTATGGTCAAAATTTAATTTTTTGCATAATTTCCAATGGATCACCTTTCCAGCCCAGTCGTGCCTAGTTTTGTACTCCCGTTATGCTAGTTTGCTACATTCGCATAGTATATGGTTTACAGTCTCATCTCTATTACCGCATAGTCTACATTTACTATTTTGCTGGGTCTTATCAATTTTCGCTTTGATATATTTTGCCCTTATGGAATTATTCTGTGCAGCAATTATTAGTGATTCAGTTTCTCTTTTGAGGTTTCCTTTTCTCAACCATGTCCAGGTTTTTTCATGTGTAACCTCTCCGATTTGTCGTTTGAAGTGTCCATATAATTGTATTTCTTCCCATTTTTGTTTTCTAGTTTTTTTTGTTTTTCTGTTTGTCCATATATTACATCTACTTTTGTTGGCTGCCATAAGTAATCTGTCTTTGCTCTTTTTTGTGTAGTCTTCGAGTTATTAGATTGTGGCCTGTACGCAGTCCTCTATGTTGGCAAGACCTCTTCCCACTTCCTTTCTTCTTCTTCTTCTTCTTCTTCTTCTTCTTCTTATTATTATTATTATTATTATTATTATTATTATTATACTAAAGCTGAGTTATTCAACTTTTGCTTCCTAAAGTCTTTTTTATTGTTTAGTTTAATGATACGAAAATTATACTAAATTATTCCTTACTTTTAGGATTGAATTATGTTTGAAAACAATTCTGTTTTAATTGGTTCTAATTACTCGTAATTTGCAATTAAGTCAAAAACCGACCAATCTCTTACTTTACTCTCTGTTTATCACTATATTTGTGAGGAAAGGCATAATAAATAAACTGTTAGTTACGAGGTATAAACAAACGCTCTCCTCGTGACTAACGGTTTATTTATTCCGTCTTTCCTCACAAATATAGTTACTTTGAAAAAGACCGCTTTATTAAAAGGTCGAAACAGATCTGTCAGCAAACTAATAACATCTTTTGTTTTTTCTAAGAAATGTTCTATTCATACTGTCGGATTCACTTCCATTTACTTCACACACACACACACACACACACACACACACACACACACACCACACACATATTATATATATATATATATATATATATATATTATATATATATTTCAGTGCATTTTGTCTACGATCTTCGATGTCATTTCCTCAAAAATTGATACATGTTTCTCGTTTTGAATAAGCTAAAATTATCCCCAAATTTTAGCTTTTCCCTCCTCTTCCCATGGTCATTAACGCCAAAAATAGTTTTGCTAAGCCATTCCTAAGACTTAGACGGTAGTTGACAAGTTGTCCTTAAAAGAAAAGTCCTCTTTAAGAAATGTGACAAACATTGTCTCATTGTTTTTATTCTTTAGTAATTTTTATTAATGCAGTTTCTGTCAGAGACTTGTATTATTAATAATTTGTATCTGTATCCGTTTTTTGGAAGTACATATATCAGGTTTGAGCATTAGAGTGAAGCATTAATGTGCTATATTATAATAATCTAGTTATCATAATATATTGATCTTGGAATAAATATCAGAAAACTCGGTTATTCCCAGATGAATATTTTATGGTAACTACATTATTATAATATATCACATTAATGCTTCACACTAATGCTCAAACCTGATATATGTACTTCCAAAAAACGGATACAGATACAAAAATATATCTCAAATATATATACTTACTAGAAGCATACGGAAACTCCCAAATAACCCCCCCCCCATATATATATATATATATATATATATATATATAATATATATATATATATATCCAGCAATTCCACCCAAACATTAAAAAGTTGGCCAGAAAATTAGAAAAGATCAAAAATAAAATTGTTAAACAGGAGATGTGCCTTTTGTTTAATTCTACATGTATAAATGAAAGAATGCTGCCCAAATAGACACACATATATATATATTGTGTTTCTATTATCAACGTGATGTAGTCCAATGGGTTTTTAAAAAAAATTTTCGATTGAAATTTGAGCATTACTGTTCTTTGAACTTGTTAGAAATAAGAACGTTTTCCGATGTGTGAAGTTTATATTATAGAACTTTTGTAACATCACATGTACATAATGTAAATAATAAAACTTAACTATGTCATTTGTATTTAATTACAAAACGAAATTAGATACATTAAGGAAATAGAAATAATTATAAACGAAGATTATTACTTGCTGTCCATCGTATCCGATGATGACACCACGCGAATCATTTTCCTCCAATTTAATCGGTCTCTGGTTGCGTCTTGCCAACTGCCTATGGGGATGTTCAAGTCCTTCAGGTTTCTTTTGATGTTGTCTTTGTATCTGAGCTTTGATCTACCAATTCCATGTGATCCCTCTCTCAGTTGAGAGTACAGAATTTGTTTTGGTAGTCCGTCATCCCTAAGTCTGCCTAAGTGGCCAGCCCATCTCAGGTTGCGTTGGATAAGTATTTGATGCATGCCAGAGAATCCGGTTCTCTTTAGGGTGGTCCTGCTTGAAACATGTTGCCACCACTTGACATTTATTATACTGCGCAAGTGACGCATGTAGTAGACATGTAGTCAATAGGCATCCGCTTTGTATATCGTCCAGGCTTCCGCAGCCTACAGGAGGGTTGAAAGAACTATATCACGGTGTACTGCGCATTTAGTTTTCCAGGAGATGTCTCTGTTGAACCAGACTTGCCTCTTCAGCCGACCAAATGCTTTGGAAGCATATGAAATTCAGAGATCAAGCTCTGCATTGAGTCTATTGTTGATGAAACGAAGATTATTACTTATCCATAATGCACATCTCTATTAATAATGGAGATTCGCTTCCGGTTTTTGTCTGTAACAAAAACTACGTCACTGCTTACGTCCCATTACCCAACATCATCATAACATAGAATAAATACTCAAAATTTGAACATGCAACATTAGACAGTCCTCATTGTTTTTTAAAACAAGTTTTAATAAATAAATGACTGGTATTATATATCTATATATAATTTGTTTTATTTTCATACATATTTAAAGTTTACATTTCAAATTGTTTTATTTTTTAATCCTTTAATGAATTTGATGATTTTACTTACTTAGGGTACAAACTCGCTGACATTGAATTTTTTACTCCCACCTCTCAGGCAATGTGTTTCAAAAATCTATTTTTACATCTCCCGGAGGGTGTTTTTTTATTTTGTACTAGTTCTTCTAAGAAAAATATGGAGACGAATGAAAGACTTAGTGCGTACTGGGCCAATCTATGATTTTAAGTCCTCCAATCTAAGCCACACAGTACCTCAATCTATATCAAACTAGAAGCAGCTACCCGGCGTCGCTTGAGTAGAGGGGGATAAAAAGGGTAGTCTTGCAGATCCATTATTATTGAATTGCGAGTTGGATCCTCACAGGATGCCCCATTAAAATCCCTATGTTAAAAAAACACCTTGCATTGATCCAGACACTCTAAAAGCAAAAAATAATGTTTCCTATTTAAAATACTAAATGAAAAAAAAAAATTCCATGTTGTCAATTAAATTTTATTTTTTAATTATCTTCCCTCATCCACAGCCACTTAATTATCGTCCTGGGACGCACATATTTGCTTTGAATGAGTATCCGGGAAAACTTATGGGTCCCAACTAAAGTTTCTTAATAGATTGTAGGGTTTTTATTTATGATCTGGGGAAACAACTAAAACCAACTCCTAACTTGTAACATATCCTGTGTAATTCATTTCTAAAAAACGATTCAAATATATTTACAGTTAGCTTGAAATGGCGAAGAAAGAAAAAAGAAAAACAATGGGACGCATGGAAACGATTTTACTGCGTCTTTTTAGATTTTTGTGCGTCAGCATCTCTGTGAATGTATATATATATATTTAATTTGTCATTAATCGTTTTATTTTCGTCGTTTCCTCCAGACATACATACACACAAACTGTCCTTTATATACGTATAAATGGAGCTCGGCCATTTTCATTCTCAGGTGATCAGTGTTCTAACCCGAGTGTCGGCATTGACTCTATTCCTATATATATATTTACCAGCCCCTTCACACGAGCAGGATCTGATACAAGGTCAATTTCTTAAACGGAGTTTAATGGGTTTAAATTCAGAGTTTTCCTTCTCCTAGACTGGTTGTCTGATCAAGGTAAAAGATCCCAGTCTGTCTTACTATTTACCCATAGCTGGAGGAAGAATAGTTTGATTCATACCTTTCCTAAGGGTATTAGCGCAATGTGAAATGTAAACAGCCCCGTTCAGGATTTGAACTCGGGTCTACGAGTCCATTTCCTATGACTCTAACCATTACACTACGCTCCTCCATATTTTTTATCATATATGTGCTAGAAAGCGGTGCCTGAGGGTCTTAATCTCCCGGGTATGTCGTCCAACTGCATCTAATGGTGAAGTTCCAATTCTGAAGCTCTGGGGAATGTGGAGTACCCCTTCATTGCCATTACTCTCAGGTGCACTTTTACTATATACCCATAGATGTAGATAGAATATCAGGATTCATACCTTTCCCAACGGTGTTAGCGCTATGTGAAATGCAAACAGTCTCGTCCAGGACTTGAATTCGTCTTGTAGTGTCTATTTCCTACGACGGTAACCATTACACCACGCGCCTCCAAAAATAAGAACAACAAACGCCTGAAGAAGGCCTGAAGGTACAAAATCAAAACGAGAAAAATCGGCTCAGAAAAATGAACATAATATGACGACAGCTGAGAGAATGCATTTTCCCGCCGTGCATGCATATCTATGAGAGAACTGACATGCGCGTTGACAAAGTGACAGCCATTTTGTTTTTTGATTTTTTTTCTCATTGTTGGCCACTGACTCTTTACTTGAAAATTGCCTCGCATTCAAATCTGAAAAATTCTCGTCATGACACTCCGAGTCGTCACAATCGATTTTTTTTCTCCCGGCGTAAGAAAATCAGTTTTTGGAAGGTCAGCAGAAATAGTTTTATTTTTCGCATTTCTTTCATTTTAATTCGTCAAGATTTGCACGGCTCTGGGTTTTTTTTTTAGTTTAGCAGAAAAAAGTTAACTTAAACATTGTCCTTTTTTTCATGCACAATTTTGCGTTTTGGATTTTTTAATGGACGACTCCAGAGGACGGCTTCTAGTGATGCGTGCGCACAACCGGAAATAATGGATTCTCCTTTTAGAGATTTCTTTCTCTCTTTTCCCCTTTCTTTCTTTCTCATTTATATTCTTTCTTTTTTCTTTCTTTTTCCTTTCAATTCTTCCTTTTTCTTTCTTTCTTTCTTTCTTTCTCTCTTTCTTTCT
>CM042163.1:82676759-82686759 GCA_023376005.1 Doryteuthis pealeii | reverse complement strand
TTGGTGACTTAAATAAATAAATAAATACAGCTCTTAAAGAAATAATTGAGCACTTTATAATCATTTCTCCAATATTAATAACAAAAAATTAATTAATATATATATATATATATATATATATATATATGGGGAAGGCCTCATCCCCAAATACCTACTGTATGGTGAGTTAATATAGGGCACACGACCGGTAGGGGGACCATACCTGCGCTTTAAAGATGTCTACAAGAGAGACATGAAGACATGCTACATCGACATCAACACATGGGAGGCGTGTGCAGAAGATCGTACGACCTGGTGACTCCTCGTCAAACAAGGAACGAAAATTAGTGAAAAAGAGAGGAAAGAAGCCGCCGCTGAAAAGAGAGCCATAAGGAAGGAGAGACAACAGCATCTCCAGAAAGCATCACAGTTTGTTTGCAATCACTGCACCAAACACTAACATTCAAAAATTGGTCTGTTCAGCCACTCACGCAGTTGCAGATTTAAAAAGTGGACACTATGCCATCGTCTTCAATAGAAGGAATATGCCAACACACACACACACACACACACACACACACACACACGCATATATATATATATATATATATATATATATATATATATGAGAAGAAAATATTTTAAAAAATATAACAAACACAGGATCTTACGATCAAGGGAAACAATTTTAAGTGTCAATACTTAAGTATTTCGGTATTATAACATATATATACTTAAATATTGACACATAAAATTGTTTCCCTTGATCGTAACATCCTGTGTTTGTTATATTTTTGAAAATATTTTCTTCTCATATTGTCGGATTAATTTCCTCACCATATTTCCATATATATATATATATAACGATTTATAAATAATATTCTTCTGTCCTATTTTAAATCCTGACAGGTTTTGCAAATCGTGATATCTATAAGATAAGGATAAAAAAAAAGGGATCTCACTCCTTACAGCGAATGACAATGGGGACCCTTGCTTAACCCGAGGTAAAAACCTTTTCTTTTTCTTCTTCACCCAACTGATTCATAAAATATTCACATCATTTCCTCACGTACGAGTTCTTTAACTATTTTGGTGAGGAACGTTGGTGTATAGATATTTATTTTTAATGGGAGAGGCAAGAAAGGGTTACATTTAAGTTTGATTATATATATATATATATATATATATATATATATATATATAAGGCGTGTCAAAAAAGTATCGAGATTCTTTTGTACGTTTTGACACACCTTGTATTCTGAAAAAAATACCATGCCATTCATTTTTCATATGTATCTTGATAAATACAAGTTCAAACTCGGCACTTTTATGACACACCTTGTATTCTGAAAAAAATTAGCGTTCTATACAGTGTTCATTTCTATCTTAGTAAATACAGCTACAAACTTGGCACTTTTAAGACACACCTTGTATTCTAAAAAAATGAACTTTCCATTCATTGTTCATTTCTATCTTGCTAAATACAGCTACAAACTCGACACTTTTATGACACACCTTATATATATATATATATATATATATATTATATATATATATATATATACCAAGCGTGTTGGTAAATCCTTGCGGTGAGAAAAAACCCAGCACATAGTTTGATTGTAAAAATATATCACCAAACATCAACCGGGGAGAAAAAAATGTTTGAAAAAAAGAAAAGACCAAGATAGTCGTACCAACAAAAAATAATCTATTGGTACAGTAATTGGCCAAAAGAAAAAAACAATTTATATGTATATATATATATATAAGATATAATATATATATATATATATATATTCATATAACCGCTAGGAGAATAGCTAATAAGTAAAAAGTGCTCAATACCTAAGTAGAGCAAATAATAAAGATAAATCTAATGAGTCAGACGAACCTACTATTAGTTTCGCTTAATGCTCTTCAGGGCTAAGATCTGACTCTTAGTCAGATCTTAGCCTTGAAGAGCATTAAGCGAAACAAATAGTAGGTTCGTCTGACTCATTAGATTTATCTTTATATATATATATATATATATATATAATATATATATATATATATAGTATCCAATTGCGGCTTTAACCTTTCCGTTGCAGGGGCATCAGTAGATAATCCAAAAGTACTCAATATATTAAAAAGCAGTAATAGTAATGATAATAATACTATTAGTCGAGGAAAAGAGTTAGGGATATACCATGGTTTCAATTCAAATGATTTCATTAGGCCCCAACCTTACGCTTAACTGAGTCGATGTAATTCCTTAGTTAAACTCAGATATATAAGTGATGAAATCATTTGGATTGAAACCATGGTACACTCTTATCTCTTTTTCTCTACTAATATTATATATATATATATATATATATATATATATATATATATATATATATATATATATAGTTTTCTAAATTTATTCATCAATCTTTCTAATATATAATTAAAGATAATCTTTTTATTTATTTACTAATTAATTTAATATATTTTATTCTATTTTACAACTGAAAAAAAGCAAAGTAAATAAATTCTTCTATTTGACCGTTTTTATTTTGAATTCAAGATAGTTACAATGTAGCAATATTCACCGGAAGTTAACCAGACAAGATTATATATATATACGTATAAAAATTCAAACCCATTCTCAACAGATATTGTAAAGGTAAGAGACGAATTTTATCTTCTCTAATAACTTATAGAATAATTCTATTAACTTGATGCTTCAAAGGAGTCTAATAATAGATGAGAAAAACTTTCTATCAGAGACTCCACTCTCAAAAAGTGTTTTAATACTTTTGAGAAGGGTCCCTTGGAAAGGATTTTTCATTTATCCCCCTCATTTAATTCATTTTCATTTCATCCAATTTTTAACTATATATATGCATATATATATTTATATTTATATATATGTAAGGCAATTTAAATGACTGGTAAGTAAGGGATGATTCTATTTGGGATCATCAAAATCTCACTGTATAACCATACTGTATGCTCTTGTAGGTGCAAACATATATACTTATACAAGGATTTTTATAAATCTGGTGATATAATTAAAAAAAATATTTTTATGATCTTTGTATTTTGTAAGACCCGTCTGAAGTGACTAGAAGTCATTTTTGAATCTATGATTGAAATAAAATATAACGGGATGACAATTAGTTAAGTTTTCATTCTTTGAAAGTTGTATATATATATATTATATATATATATATATATATATATATATATATATATGAAAATGGTGACTTTCCGGTTCATAGGCCACAATGGTTAGTTGATACAAGTTTCACAATGATAAGACAGCGATATAACAAATATAAAGTGCTCAGAAAGTAAGTAGAGCAAATTTATTATTATAATGGTATACACAGGAATAACCTACTCGAGTTTCACCGTTAGGATCCTTGTGGTGAAACTCGAGTAGGTCATTTCTGCGTATACCATTATATATATATATATATATATATATATATATATATATATATATATAAAGACTTGCATAAGAATCTTTGGAAATGGATCGAAATGTCTGAACTGATCGAATAAAAAAATCAAACACATAAACATTCAGCTAGAGGATAATCAATAATTTGATTAACAATAAATAATCGATCGTCAGTTGCATTAGGATTCTTTCATAAAAATTAGATTTCATTCTTTAGGAATGATAATTATTCATTAAACATACTGTAAACACAAATCTCTCTCTCTCTCTCTCTCTCTCTCTCTCTCTTTATATATATATATATATATATATATATATGAGTAAGTTGTATTTTGAAGGCAGCGAAAAAATGCGTTGTATGTTGGAAAAACATGTATTTATATCTTTTGTTGTTGTTTTTTTAAACATACTTAATATTTTCGGACAAAGTCCATCATCAGAGTAGTAAGAAGTTTTCATCCCATTCACTTTAACAACACGGAAATTCACGAACTTAGCCGATCTTTCAAATTTCAATTACAGCGTTCATCAACATATTAATATCAAATGTTGATTTTTACCAAACATGAATGGGATGAAAACTTCTTACTACTCTTATGATGGACTTTGTCCGAAAATATTAAGTATGTTTAAAAAAAACCAAAAACAACAAAAGATATAAATAAATATGTTTTTCCAACATACAACGCATTTTTTTGCTGCCTTCAAAAAACAACTTATTCAATTACAAATAATGCTTCGAAAACACTATAAAAACAAAACCTTTATATATATATATATATATATATATATATATATATATATATATATATTTGAACGGAAGGAAAGTCTCAACACCGTTATTCCATGATAAATTTATTTCGACCAAAATTGGGGCCTTTATAAATCTAAGTTGATTTAACAAACCTACCCAAACTCAAGTCTCATCAGATGGATAATCATCAATAATATTGCTATGTATATAATCTAAAAAGATTATTATACATTGAGCTCTCTTTAGTGATTTAAAAATTCACTGTGTTTATACATACTGGATCATACAATAATAATACAGTGTGTCTTAGAAATCACATATAGAATCATCCCTTGCTACCAAGTTTTGGATACCTCACATTTTTAGATTTTGTACTCCATCAATATATATATATATATATATATATATATATATATATATTTGTATATGGGTTTATCTGTTTCTCTCTCTCTCTCTCTCCCCTCTCTCTCTCTTCATATATACATTTATATTTGTATGTCTTTTTTCTCACTCCCACTCTGTCTCTCTCTTTCTCTGACTGTCTCTCACTCTCTTTCTCTTTCTCCATCTGTCTGTCTGTCAATCAGTCTGTCTATCTGTTTGTCTCTCTCCTTTATATATATATATATATATATTATATATATATATATATATATATATATATATATATATATATATATTTCAGGGTGTCCCCAAAATGTATACGCATTTTGATTTATTATGTCTATAAAGATACAATCAAGTTTTATAATCCAGGTGAAATAAGTATATTTTCAGTTATCGAAGGTGTTCAAACTGATGTTCGTTTTGTATAAAACACAGCTGATAAGACGAACAGGTGGAATTGCAAACTTCACAGATCGTCTCAGTTCAGATTCAATTTAACCCTATAACATCCTATTTCAATTACTGATCTCCTCTCAATTTATTGTTGCAGGTTTTGTGCGATAAAGTTAAATTAGATCTTACAATTACAAGTACCAGACACCTCACAAGTCGCAGGTTACCGTTGAAGTGCTTATTGACTAATTCTGTTGCCTACATTTGTTCTGGCATTAAGTGAATATGGTTGAATGAACCAGATACCTTTTCTTTTTCTGTTTATGGATATGGTTGGTGTGGTATTTGTATCTGTTATATATTCTACCTTGCACCATTCTATTAAGATTCTTGTGGCCATTTTCAGGCTGCAGGTGAGAGCACTTTACAGTGGAGATCCCTTGTGGCATTAAGTTAGATTCGTTTTGAGTGGAATCCTTGTGTTCATCAGTGTTAAACAGAATCCTTGTGTTCCTCGGTGTTAAGCAGAATCATTGGTTGTTAATTCGTTCGTCCATTTTAACTATGAGCAACTGAACGCCTTTCGATGAAAACCATTAAATAGTTAACCAACCACGTATTCGAGCATGTTGATTGGCAGATTGAATCCAGGCAGCCATGGAGAGTCTATAAATTTAATTGTCGCCTTCAGCACACCTTATATTATATTATATACACCTTATATATTCTAACATAGCTTTCGCTGGCTGTGTGACGTCTTATGTTGGTTAATCTAATTGTTGCTTTGTAGATCACTGATTTTACATTGCATCCTTGTTGTAGCGGACAGTCTTCTTTGCTTCTTCATGTACAGGTCGGGGTGTCTCTGGGTTTAGCTCTGACTGTTATTATTTTATTTCATTGGCGGCTCGCAGTGTTATATAGCGGCTTATTCAAATTCACGCTGCTAAATCGTGTATGTTAGTAGTCGGGTATATATGGTCACGTAGCGAAGTATGCAGTTGTCGGACTTAAGAAACCACAACACATGGGTATAGTAGGAGTTTTGAATTTATTTCTCTTTCTCGCGTGGTGTGGGTGGCAAGCAGTGTTATATAGCGGCTTATTCAAAATTCACGCTGCTAAATCGTGTATGTTAGTAGTCGGGTATATATGGTCACGTAGCGAAGTATGCAGTTGTCGGACTTAAGAAACCACAACACATGTGTATAGTAGGAGTTTTGAATTTATTTCTCTTTCTCGCGTGGTGTGGGTGGCAAGCAGTGTTATATAGCGGCCTATTCAAATTCACGCTGCTAAATCGTGTATGTTAGTAGTCGGGTATATATGGTCACGTAGCGAAGTATGCAGTTGTCGGACTTAAGAAACCACAACACATGTGTATAGTAGGAGTTTTGAATTTATTTCTCTTTCTCGCGTGGTGTGGGTGGCAAGCAGTGTTATATAGCGGCCTATTCAAATTCACGCTGCTAAATCGTGTATGTTAGTAGTCGGGTATATATGGTCACGTAGCGAAGTATGCAGTTGTCGGACTTAAGAAACCACAACACATGTGTATAGTAGTAGTTTTGAATTTATTTCTCTTTCTCGCGTGGTGTGGGTGGCAAGCAGTGTTATATAGCGGCTTATTCAAATTCACGCTGCTAAATCGTGTATGTTAGCAGTCGGTATATATGGTCACGTAGCGAAGTATGCAGTTGTCGGACTTAAGAAACCACAACACATGTGTATAGTAGGAGTTTTGAATTTATTTCTCTTTCTCGCGTGGTGTGGGTGGCAAGCAGTGTTATATAGCGGCTTATTCAAATTCACGCTGCTAAATCGTGTATGTTAGCAGTCGGGTATATATGGTCACGTAGCGAAGTATGCAGTTGTCGGACTTAAGAAACCACAACACATGTGTATAGTAGGAGTTTTGACTTTATTTCTCTTTCTCGCGTGGTGTAGGTGGAAAGCGTTGACAATAGAAATGCCCGAGGATCGACAATGACTACTACTACTGGGATGACTGGCGATGGTGAGGTAGAGGGGGTGACTCGCTTCCGTTTTTCCCTTTTTTTAAATATATATTTTTATATTTCTCTTTGTCTTTTTGCCGGAAGCTCCGTCTTCGGGCTGAGGACAATACAGCAGCAGAAGTAGCTGTTTTTTAAAATTATTATTTCGATTGAAAATCGTGCGGTATTTGTATTGGGGTGGGAAGTGTGTTAGGATTTTGTGGCCATTTTTAGGCTTTATAACGTAATATATACTTTATACTATTTTAACGTATTATAAGAACCACAGATTCAATCCTTATGGTGGGTTAAACCTCAATAAATGTTGGCCATACACAATGTCTTGTCGCAGAAGGTAGTCTAATTTTGTTTACATCGTTACATTTGACTGTTTCCCATTTATCAATATCCAATAGCAGGTGCTCTTCTTTTGTCCAAATGTCTTCTTAATGGCGGCTCCACCCCTATCCCCACCCCTGCCGTTTGGATTATTCCTATTTCGGACTTATGAAGAAATTTAGGTAATTCTTAACTATTTCCTTGTAACTTCCTACCATAAAATAAACTGAACCCTCATTTTATATCCGTGTTTTTGCAATAAATGATTTATTTTTCTTGCACCCGTTATTTTACAATACTAAATATATTTTCTCTATTTGTTAAAGAATAAAGAATAAAGAAAATATATTTAGTATTGCAAAATAACGGGTGTAAGAAAAATAAAACATTTATTGCAAAAAACACAGACATAAAATGAAGATTCAGTTTATTTTATTGTAGGAATTTACGAGGAAAAAGTTAAGGATTACCGAAATTTACGCTTAACTATTTATGCTGCTTTCATCATCTATTACTTTATACTACGTTGTTTAAAAAGTGGCCGACCAGGATTTGAACTCGAGTCGCCGAATCCGTTTCCGACAACAATGACCATAATGCAAAGACCGCCTCCTCCGGTGTTACCAACTAACTTAATATAAGTAAGTAGTAAAGTCGTCGGAGTGGCCTAAAGTCGATATCAGCCAGAGAGCGAGGGAGTCTATTCCCTTTTCACTTGCGCAAAACGAAGGAGATTGTTTTTTAGCATCTTAGGCGGAACGTCACAACTACCATCAGTTCCTCACTTTACCGTACAGACCCCTGTGCTACTTATAAGCTGAGTTGGCGAGGGCTGGTATCGAACCAGGAACCTTACGATTCCTTGTTAAGTACTCTAACGACTGAGCTAAACTGGTCCTGATTTATGATAATCTTTTGCTAAAAAAGTATAGCTTTTTTTAAGGAACTATTCTTAATACAAATAATTCATACATAATTATAATTTCGAACCCAATACACTCTACTATTCTCCCTTGGTTGGTTGCCGTACTAAAGAACCCAATATACTCTTCTATTCTCCCTTGGTTGGTTGCCGTACTAAAGAACCCAATATACTCTACTATTCTCCCTTGGTTGGTTGCCGTACTAAAGAACCCAATATACTCTACTATTTTCCCTTGGTTGGTTGCCGTACTAAAGAACCCATATAATCTACTATTCTCCTTGGTTGGTTGCCGTACTAAAGAACCCTCTACTATTCTCCCTTGGTTGGTTGCCGATATACTCTACTATTCTCCCTTGGTTGGTTGCCGTACTAAAGAACCCAATATACTCTACTATTCTCCCTTGGTTGGTTGCCGTTCTAAAGAACCCAATATACTCTACTATTCTCCCTTGGTCGGTTGCCGTACTAAAGAACCCAATATACTCTACTATTCTCCCTTGGTTGGTTGCCGTACTAAAGAACCCAATATACTCTACTATTTTCCCTTGGTTGGTTGCCGTACTAAAGAACCCAATATAATCTACTATTCTCCCTTGGTTGGTTGCCGTACTAAAGAACCCAATATACTCTACTATTCTCCCTTGGTTGGTTGCCGTACTAAAGAACCCAATATACTCTACTATTCTCCCTTGGTTGGTTGCCGTACTAAAGAACCCAATATACTCTACTATTTTCCCTTGGTTGGTTGCCGTACTAAAGAACCCAATCTGCCCTACTAATTTCCCTAGATCCATTGTTGTACTAAAGAACCCAATCCGCCGTACTAATTTCCCTTGATCGGTTGCCGTATTAATTTCCCTAGATCGGTTACTGTACTAAAGAACCCAATCTGCCCTACTAATTTCCCTAGATCAGTTGCCGTATTAATTTCCCTAGATCGGTTGCTGTACTAAAGAACCCAATCTGCCCTACTAATTTCCCTAGATCGGTTGCCGTATTAATTTCCCTAGATCGGTTGCTGTACTAAAGAACCCAATCTGCCCTACTAATTTCCTAGATCGGTTGCCCTACTAATTTCCCTAGATCGGTTGCTGTACTAAAGAACCCAATCTGCCCTACTAATTTCCCTAGATCGTTGCCGTACTAAAGAACCCAATATACTCTACTATTTTCCCTTGGTTGGTTGCCGTACTAAAGAACCCGATCTGCCGTACTAATTTCCCCAGATCGGTTGCCGTACTAAAGAACCCAATATACTCTACTATTTTCCCTTGGTTGGTTGCCGTACTAAAAAACCCGATCTGCCGTACTAATTTCCCTAGATCGGTTGCCGTACTAATTTCCCTAGATCGGTTGCTGTACTAAAGAACCCAATCTGCCCTACTAATTTCACTAGATCGATTGCCGTACTAATTTCCATAGATCGGTTACTGTACTAAAGAACCTAATCTGCCCTACTAATTTCACTAGATCGGTTGCTGTACTAAAGAACCCGATCCGCCGTACTAATTTCTCTAGATCGGTTGCCGTACTAATTTCCCTAGATCGGTTGCTGTACTAAAAAAACCAATCTGCCGTACTAATTTCACTAGATCGATTGCCGTACTAATTTCCCTAGATCGATTGCTGTACTAAAGAACCTAATCTGACCTAATAATTTCCCTAAATCGGTTGCTGTACTAAAGAACCCAATCTGCCCTACTAATTTCCCTAGATCGGTTGCCGTACTAAAGAACCCAATTTACTCTACTATTTTCCCTTGGTTGGTTGCCGTACTAAAGAACCCAATCTGC
>CM042163.1:82661759-82671759 GCA_023376005.1 Doryteuthis pealeii | reverse complement strand
TTCACAATACAAGTGTAAAGAAAATGAGATGACTATGTTGTTCATTTTGCCTTTGATCTATTGTTAATATTTCCGGATAAAGATCCTTCGTCAGAAGATTTCTGAAGCTAAGTTCTGGAGCTGTTACCTTGTTGGTAGGAACCTTGCTAGAATATATATATATATAAATATATATATATATATATATAATTATATATATATATATATATTTATGGAAGATATGTGCTTAATTGAAGTCATACCTAATTTTGAAATTAATTAGTTAATAATTAATGAATTTAGGAGGGCATATATGTTCAAATGTAAGGCTAAACAAATCGAGAAAATCTCAAGCCTTTATATTTGAACATATATGCCGCCTAAATCATTAATTATTAACTAATCAATTTTCAAAATTAGGTATGACTTCAATATAGGACTATATATTATATATATTTATTTATATTTCTGCTTGAAGGCAATTATAAAATGCATGATCGAATAAAGATTCGATAATTATAGAAAATAATCTTGACAAGAAAATCCCGCAAAGGATGGCTCGCTAATGCAAACCCGTACAGACTGTTTCGACTTTATTAAGTCTCTTCAGCGATGTATACTAACGACTCCCCTCCGACAGGAATCGAAACCGGGACTTCACAGGCATAGTCAGAGACCATATCCGTTCGGCCGCCGGTACATAGCGAACAATCCCCTGCGAAATTAACCTTGCAATGATGAAACATTACACGCCCCTGCCATAGCAGGCAAGTAGACGTTTTTATTTAAGTAAACCAAACCCGGTTTGTTTACTAAATAAAAACGTCTACTTGCCTGCTATGGCAGGGGCGTGTAATGTTTCATCATTGACAAGGTTAATTTCGCAGGGATTGTTCGCTATGTACGCGGCGGCCGAACGGATATGGTTTCTGACTATGCTGTGAAGTCCCGGTTTCGATTCCTGTCGAGGGGGAGTCGTTAGTATACATCGCTGAAGAGACTTAATAAAGTCGAAACAGTCTGTACGGTGTTCTGCATAGCGAGCCATCCTTTGCGGGATTTTTCCTGTCAAGATTATTTTCTATAATTATCGAATCTTATTCGATACATGCATTTATAATTGCCTTCAAGCAGAAATATAAATAATAATTTATTCAACTTGCTTCTAAAAAAAAAAAAAAAAAAAAAAAACAAACATCCAAAAATCTTATATATATATATATATACTAGGGTGTCCCAAATGTATAACACACTGATTTATTATGTTTACAAGGATAATTAAGGTGTTCAAACTGATGTTCGTTTTGTTTAAAACACAGCTGATAAGACGAACAGGTGGAATTTCAAACTTCACAAATCGTCTGCAGTTCAGATTCAATTTAACCTTTAACATCCTATCAATTGCTGATCTCAACTCAATGATTGCTGCAGATTTTATGCGATAAAAAGTTAAATTAGATCTTACAATTACAAGACCATAGACACCTCACAAGTCGCAGGTTTACCGTTGAGTGCTTATTGACTAATTCTGTGACTACATTTGTTCTGGCATTAAGTGAATATGGTTGAATGAACCAGATACCTTTTCTTTTTTCTTTTTTTCTTTTTGATATGGTTGGTGTGATATTTGTATCTGTTATGCATTATACCTTGCACCATTCCATTATACTTTCGCTGGTTGCGGGGCTGCTTATGTTTGGTCTAATCATTGCTTGGTAGATCACGGATAGTCCTTCTTTGCTTCTTCATGTACAGGTTGAGGTGTCTCTGGGTTTAGCTCTGGCTGTTTTATTTTTTATTTCATTGGTGGCGCGCAGGAGTAGCTGTTTTTTATGTTTCGATAGAACGTGTGGTATCTGTATATATAATCACAAATCACACATGCACGCATAAATATATACTATTATATATAATATATATTATATATATATATATATATGTGTGTGTGTGTGTTGTGTGTGTGTGTGTGTGTGTGTGTAATCACGAAAACACAACGCGCGCACACACACACATATATAATATACACACCCATATATATAACATGCCATTCATCTTACATACATTAGGTAATGACTTCCAAAATTATATAATCGCGAAAAGCACATACAATACATACATAACTGCATATATACATACCATAAATCATAGAAACATAGATAGTCAATAAGCATAATCTTGGACAGATTCACTGCCGTAACGCTCACAATCCATAACCCACCACCATACCATTTCTCTCATGAGTCCTCAATGACTCATCAAACCGCTCAGATCCACAAATTTTGATGCAAATATGACATAAGGAAGGACGTCTTTCTGTTGTATCAGTGATTAGATGATAAAATGTTATGCTTATGCTTAAGCCAGAATGCTGACTTATAGACTTTGTTACTGATTGTAGAAGACACATTGGAGATTGCATGAATTGCCCGATGAGTTTCCTTGATTGACATATACAACTTAAAACATAGATACATAAATATATACATACAAAAATACATAGATAGATAGATAGGTGGATGACACACAACACACACACCACAACACACACACAGAGGTAATAGTATTAAAAATATTAAAAACAAATAAATACAGAAGCGAAAGATATATTTATTGAATTAAAACAGTTCTTTTGTTCTGAAAAACCTTTTTTCCTAATGAACAAAAGAAATATTTTTATATTTAAAATTAAAATTTGCTTTTTTTTTTTTTGTTTTTTTTGTTTTTAGTATTTAAATTAGGACGATCAAATGGTGTTTGTTTTTTGGGGTTTTTTTTCATGAAAAACCGTTGTGTTTTGTTGTTTTAGGCTTTTGTTTTGTTTTATTGTTTTATTTTTTTAACATAATCGCACATTCCAGATTTATCTATTGGATTTTTTAAATTTCGATTAACTGCGATTTAAAAATATGAAAAATCAGTTTTATTTTTAAATCATCGATTATTTTTTTATTTTAGATAATCTACTTTGGCGTAATTTTTAATTATATATTCTGCTTGACAAATTTTGATTAAATAGATAAAAAAAACATCTTAGGAATAATGTATCTTTTCTTCGCCGATTCAACTTTATGTATCGTTTAGAAGAACGGTTATAGGTGGAGGTTAATGAAATTGGTGACGCAGTGTTCAATCTGACAATGCTACTGGGAAGTTGGTTGTATCCATTTTCATGGGAAAATAAGTAGAGCAGATTGGATTTTTTAGACGCATCCGACAAGGGGAATTAGTACGGCAACCGATCTAGGGAAATTAGTAGGCAGATTGGAGTTCTTAGTAGCGGCAACCAACCAAGGGAAAATAGTAGAAAGTAAATTGGGTTCTTTAGTACTGGGCAACCGATCTAGGGAAATATAGTAGGGCAGATGGGTTTCTTTAGTACAGCAACCGATTTAGGGAAATTATTAGGTCAGATTAAGGTTTCCTTTGTACAGCAATTCGATCTAGGAAATTAGTACGGCACGATCTAGTGGAATTAAGTACGGCAGAAATTGGTTTTCTTTTAGTACAGCAACCGATCTAAGGGAAATAGTACGGCAACCGATTAGGAAATTAGTACGGCGGATCGGGTTCTTTAGTACAGCCAACCGATCTAGTGAAATTAGTAGGGCAGATTGGTTCTTTAGTAGCAGTAACCGATCTATGGAAATTAGTACGGCAAATCGATCTAGTGAAATTAGTAGGGCAGATTGGGTTTCTTTAAGTAGCAGCACGATCTAGGAAATAGACGCAAGCACGATCTAGGGAAATTAGTACGGCAGATCGGGTTTTTTAGTACGGCAACCAACCAAGGGAAAATAGTAGAGTATATTGGTTCTTTGTACGGCACCAGATTGGGGAAATTAGTCGGGCAGATCGGTCTTTTAGTAGCGGCAACCAACCAAGGGAAATAAGTAGAGTATATTGGGTTCTTTTAGTACGGCAACCGATCTAGGGAAATTAGTAGGGCAGATTGGGTTCTTTAGTACAGCAACCGATCTAGGGAAATTAGTAGGGCAACGGATCTAGGAAATTAGTAGGGCAGATTGGGTTGTTTAGTACAGCAACCGATCTAGGGAAATTAATACGGCACACCGATCTAGGGAATTAGTAGGGCAGATTGGTTTCTTTAGTACAGCAACCGATCTAGGGAAATTAATACGGCAACTGATCTAGGGGAGAATTAGTAGGGCAGATTGGGTTCTTTAGTACAAGTAACCGATCTAGGAAATTAAACGGCACCGATCAAGGGAAATTAGTAGCGGCGGATGGGTCTTAGTACAACAATGGATCAGGGAAATTAGTAGGGCAGATTGGGTTCTTTAGTACGGCAACGCACCAAGGGAAAATAGTAGATATATTGGGTTTCTTTAGTACGGCAACAGCAACCAAGGGGAATAGTAGAGTATATTGGGTTTTAGTCGGAAGCCACCCAAGGGAGAAGTAGAGTATATTGGGTTCTTAGTACGGCAACCAAACCAAGGGAGAATAGTAGATATATTGGGTTTCTTTAGTACGGCAACGCAACCAGGGAAAATAGTAGGTATATTGGGTCTTTAGTAAAGCGGCAACCAACCAAGGGAGAATAGTTAGAGTATATTGGGTTCTTAGTACGGCAAACGACAGGGAGAATAGTAGAGTATATTGGGTTCTTTAGACGGCACGCAACAAGGGAGAATAGTAGAGTAATTTGGGTTTCTTTGTACGGCAACCAACCAAGGGAGAATAGTAGCAGTATATTGGGGTTCTTTAGTTAACGGGCAACCACCAGGGAGAATAGTAGAGTATATTGGTTCTTTAGTACGGCAACCACAAGGGAGAATAGTAAGATTATATTTGGGTTCTTTAGTAGCGGCAACCAACCAAAGGAAAATAGTAGAGTATATTGGGCTTCTTAGTACGGCAACCAACCAAGGAGATGTAGAGTATATTGGGTTCTTTAGTACGGCCCAACAAGGGAGATAGAAGAGGTATATTGGGTTCTTTTAGTACGGCCAACCAACCAGTGAATAGTTGAGTGTTTGGGTTCGAAATTATTAATTATTGTAGTCGGTCACTCTCTGTTAGTTGTGAATTATTTGGTATTAAGAAATAGTTCCCTTAAAAAAAGTTCTATACTGTTTTGCAAAAGATTATGCATAAATCAGGACCATTTAGGCTCAGTCGTTTAGAGTACTTAACAAGGGATCGTAAGGTACTGGTTCGATACCAAGCCCGCTCGCCATACTCAGCTTATAAGTAGCACAGGGGGTCCTGTACGTAAGTGAGGAACTGATGGTAGTTGTGACGTCCGCCTAAGATGCTAAAAAACAATCTCCTTTGTCGTTTTTGCGCAAGTGAAAAGGGAATAGACTCCTCGCTCCTGGCTGATATCGACTTAGGCCACTCCGACCGACTTACTACTTATTATATAAGTTAGTTGGTACACCGAGGAGGCGGTCTTTGCATATGGTCATTGTTGTCGAAACGGATTCGCGACTCGAGTTCAAATACCTGGTTCGGGCCACTTTTTAAAACAAGTAGTATAAAGTAATAGATGATGAAAAGCAGCATAAATTAGTTAAGCGTAAATTCGGTAATCTTAAACCTTTTCCTCGTAAATTCCTCAATAAATAAACTGAAATCTTCATTTTATGTCTGTGTTTTTTGCAATAAATGTTTTATTTTTTCTTCACCCGTATTTTGCCAATACTAAATATATTTTCCTTTAATTCTTTAATTCTTTAACAATGAAAAATTTTTAGTATTGTAAAATAAACGGGGGTGCAAAGAAAATAAATCAATTTATTGCAAAACACGGAATATAAAAGCAGGGTTCAGTTTAATTTGTATGGTAGAAGTTACAGGAAATAGTTAAGAATTACCTAAATTTCTTTCATAAGTCCGACTAGGAATAATCCAAACGGCAGGGTGGGGATAGGGGTGGAGCCCGCCAATTAAGACAGAATTTGGACAAAAGAAGAGCACCTGCTATTGGATAACATTGATAAATGGGAAACAGTGCAAATGCTTAACGATGTAACAAAATTAGACTACCCTTCTGCGACAAGAACATTGTGATGGCCCAACATTTATTGAGGTTTAACCCACCTAGGATTGAATCTGTGGTTCTTATAATACGTTAAAAAGTATAAAGTATATATTACGTTATAAAGCCTAAACATGGCCACAAAATCGCTACAACTTCCCCCCAATACAAATACCGCACGATTTTCAATCGAAATAATAATTTTAAAAAACAGCTACTTTTGGCTGCTTATTGTCTCAGCCCGAAGACGGAGCTTCCGGCAAAAAGACAAGAGAAATTATAAATATATATTTAAAAAAAGGGAAAAAGCGGAAAGCGAGTCACCCCCTCTACCTCACCATCGCCAGTCCATCCCGTAGTAGTAGTCATTGTCCGATCTGGCATTTCTATTGTCAACGCTTTTCCAACCTACACCAAGCGAGAAAAGAGAAATAAAGTCAAACTCCTACTATACAACATGTGTTGTGGTTTCTGTAGTCTGACAACTGCTACTTTCGCAAGTGACCATATATACCCGACTGCTAACATACACGATTTAGCAGCGTGAATGTTGAATAAGCCCTATTAAACTGCTTGCCACCGCACCCACGCGAGAAAGAGAAATAAATTCAAACTCCTACATACACATGTGTTGTGGTTTCTTAAGTCCGCAACGTGCAATACTTCGCTACGTGACCATATATACCCGACTGCTTAACATACACGATTTAGGCAGCGTGAATTTGAATAAGCCGCTTAACACTGGCTTGCCACCCACACCACGCGAGAAAGAGAAATAATTCCAACTACTACTATACACATGTGTTGTGGGTTCTTAAGTCCGACGACTGTCATAATTCGCTACGTGACCATATATAACCCGACTACTAACATACACGATTTGCAGCGTGATTTGAATAGGCCGCTATATAACACTGTTGCCACCACACCACGCGAGAAGAGAAATAAATTTCAAAACTCCTACTATACACATGTGTTTGTGGTTTCTTAAGTCCGACAACTGCATACTTCGCTACGTGACCATATATACCGACTACTAACATACAGATTTTAGCAGCGTGAATTTGAATAGGCCGCTATATAACAACTGCTTGCCACCACACCACGCGAGAAAGAGAAATAAATTCCAACTCCTACATACACATGTGTTGTGGTTTCTTAAGTCGCGACAACTGCATAATTCGCTACGTGACCCATCATATACCCGACTACTAACATACACGATTTAGCAGCGTGAATTTGAATAAGCGCTATATAACACTGCTTGCCACCGCACACCACGCGAGAAAGAGAAATAAATTCAAAACTCCTACTATACCCATGTGTTGTGGTTTCTTAAGTCCGACAACGCATAAACTTCGCTAGCGTGACCATAATATACCCAATACTAAATACACGATTAGGCAGCGTGAATTTTGAATAAGCGCTATATAACATGCGGCCGCGCAATGAAATAAATAATAACAAGTCAGAGCTAAACAGAGACACCCCGACCTGTACAATGAAGAAAGCAAAGAAGACTGTCCGCTACACAAGGATGCAATGTAAAATCAGTGATTACAAGCAACAATTAGATTAACCAACATAAGACGTCCACACAGCCAGCGAAAGCTATGTTAGAATATATAAGGTGTATATAATATAATAAGGTGTGCTGAAGGCGACAATTAATTTATAGACTCTGCCCATGGCTGCTGGATTTCAATCTGCCAATCAACATGCCGAATACGTTGGTTGGTAAACTATTTAATGGTTTTTCATCGAAAGCGTTCAGTTGCTCATAGTTAAAATGGACGAAAACGAATTAACAACGCAATGATTCTGCTTAACCCGAGGAACACAAGGATTCTGTTTAACACTGGATGAACACAAGGATTCCACTCAAAAACGGAAATCTAACTTAATGCCACAAGGGATCTCCACTGTAAAGTGCTCTCACTGCAGGCCTGAAAATGGCCACAAGAATCTTAATATGAATGGTGCAAGTAGAAATATTATAACAGATACAAATACCACACCAACCATATCCATAAACAGAAAAAGAAAAGGTATCTGTTCATTCACATGATTCACTTAATGCAGAACAATGTAGGCACAGAATTAGTCATAAGCACTTCAACGGTAACCTGCGACTTTGTGAGGTGTCTGGTACTTGTAATTGTAAGATTCTAATTTAACTTATCGCACAAACCTGCAACAATAAATTGAGAGGAGATCAAGTAATTGAAATAGGATGTTATAGGGTAAATTGAATCTGAACATGAAGACGATCTGTGAAAGTTTGCAATTCATCCTGTTTCGTCCTTATCACTGTGTTTTATACAAAACGAAACATCAGTTTGAGACACCTTCGGATAACTGAAAATATACTTATTTCACCTGATTTAAAACTTGATTGTTCTTTATAGACATAATAAATCAAAATGCGTATACAATTTTGGGGACACCTGAATATTTATATAATAATATATATAATAGTATATATATAATAGTATTATATATATATATATATATATATAAAAGGAGAGAGACAAACAGATTAGAACAGACTGATTGACAGACAGAAGATTGGAGAAAGAGAAGAGAGTGAGAGACAGTCGAGAAGAAGAGAGACAGAGTGGAGTGAGAAAAGAGGACATACAAATATAAATGTATATATGAAGAGAGAGAGAGGAGGGGGAGAGAGAGAGAGAGAAACAGATAAACCCATAGCAAAATATATATATATATATTATATATATATAATTATAATTGATGGAGTACAAATCTAAAAATGTGAGGTATCCAAACTTGGTAGCAAGGGATGATTCTATATGTGATTTCTAAGACACACTGTAATTATTTTTGTATGATCCAGTATGTATAGACAACGTGAATTTTTAAATCACTAAAAAGAGAGCTCAATGTATAATGAATCTTTTTAGATTATATACATAGCAATAATTATTGATGATTATCCACTGATGAGACTTGAGTTTGGGTAGGTTTGGGTTAATCAAACTTAATTTATAAAGGCCCTCAATTTTGGTCGAAATAATTTATCATGGAATACGGTGTTTGAGACTTTCTTCGTTCAAATAATCATATATATAATAAATATATATAAATATAATATATAAAATATAAAGGGTTTTGTTTTTATTATGTTTTCGAAGGCATTATTTGTAATTGATAAGTTGTTTTTTGAAGGCAGCAAAAAATGCGTTGTATGTTGGAAAAACAATTTAATTTATATCTTTTGTTGTTTTTGGTTTTTTTTTAAACATCTTAATATTTTCGGACAAAGTCCATCATAGAGTAAGTAAGAAAGTTTTCATCCCATTCATGTTTGGTAAAAATCAACATTGATATTAAGTATGTTATGACGCGTAATTGAAATTTTGAAAGATCGGCTAAGTTTCGTGAATTTCCGTGTGTTAAAGTGAATGGGATGAACTCTTAACTACTCTGATGATGGACTTGTCCCGAAACATATTAAGTATGTTTAAAAAAACAACAACAAAAATATAAATACATGTTTTTTCCAACATACAACGCATTTTTTCGCTGCCTTCAAAATACAACTTCTCATATATATATATATATATATATATATATTAAAGAGAGAGAGAGAGAGAGAGAGAGAGAGAGAGATTTGTGTTTACAGTATGTTTAATGAATTAATTATCATTCTAAAGAATGAAATCTAAATTTTTATGAAAGAAATCCTATGCAACTGACGATCGATTATTTATTGTTAATAAATTATTGATTATCCTCTAGCTGATGTTATGTTTTGATTTTTTTTTAATTCGATCAGTTCAGACATTTCCGATCCATTCCAAAGGATTCTTATGCAAGTCTTTATATTTATATATATATATATATATAATAGATATATATATTATAATTATAATGGTATACGCAGAATGACTACTCGAGTTTCACCACAAGGATCCCTAACGGTGAACTCCGAGTAGGTTATTCCGCTGTGTATACCATTATAAATAATAAATTTGCTCCTTACTTTCTGAGCAG
>CM042163.1:82652568-82660068 GCA_023376005.1 Doryteuthis pealeii | reverse complement strand
TAAAGATACAATCAAGTTTTATAATCCAGGTGAAATAAGTATATTTTCAGTTATCGAAGGTGTTCAAACTGATGTTCGTTTTGTATAAAACACAGCTGATAAGACGAACAGGTGGAATTGCAAACTTCACAAATCGTCTCAGTTCAGATTCAATTTAACCCTATAACATCCTATTTCAATTACTGATCTCCTCTCAATTTATTGTTGCAGGTTTTGTGCGATAAAGTTAAATTAGATCTTACAATTACAAGTACCGGACACCTCACAAGTCGCAGATTACCGTTGAAGTGCTTATTGACTAATTCTGTTGCCTACATTTGTTCTGGCATTAAGTGAATATGGTTGAATGAACCAGATACCTTTTCTTTTTCTGTTTATGGATATGGTTGGTGTGGTATTTGTATCTGTTATATATTCTACCTTGCACCATTCTGTTAAGATTCTTGTGGCCATTTTCAGGCTGCAGGTGAGAGCACTTTACAGTGGAGATCCCTTGGGGCATTAAGTTTGATCCGTTTTGAGTGGAATCCTTGTGTTCATCAGTGTTAAACAGGAACCCTGTGTTCCTCGGTGCTAAGCAGAATCATTGGTTGTTGATTCGTTCGTCCATTTTAACTATGAGCAACTGAACGCCTTTCGATGAAAACCATTAAATAGTTAACCAACCACGTATTCGAGCATGTTGATTGGCCGATTGAATCCAGGCAGCCATGGACAGTCTATAAATTTAATTGTTGCCTTCAGCACACCTTATATTATATTATATACACCTTATATATTCTAACATAGCTTTCGCTGGCTGTGTGACGTCTTATGTTGGTTAATCTAATTGTTGTTTGTAGATCACTGATTTTACATTGCAATCCTTGTTGTAGCGGACAGTCTTCTTTGCTTCTTCATGTACAGGTCGGGGTGTCTCTGGGTTAGCTCTGACTGTTATTATTTTATTTCATTGGCGGCTCGCAGTGTTTATATAGCCGCTTATTTCAAATTCACGCTGCTAAATCGTGTATGTTAGTAGTCGGGTATATATGGTCACGTAGCGAAGTATGCAGTTGTCGGACTTAAGAAATCACAAACACATGGGTATAGTAGGAGTTTTGAATTTATTTCTCTTTCTCGCGTGTGTGGGTGGCAAAGCAGTGTTATATAGCGGCTTTTCAAATTCACGCTGCTAAATCGTGGTATGTTAGCAGTCGGGTATATATGGTCACGGTAGCGAAGTATGCAGTTGTCGGACTTAAGAAACGAAAACACATGGGTATAGTAGGAGTTTTGAATTTATTTCTTCTTCTCCGCGTGGTGTAGGTGGAAAGCGTTTGACAATAGAAATGCCCGAGGATCGACAATGACTACTACTACTGGGATGACTGGCGATGGTGAGGTAGAGGGGGTGACTCGCTTCCGTTTTTTCCTTTTTTTAAATATATATTTTTATATTTCTCTTTGTCTTTTTGCCGGAAGCTCCGTCTTCGGGCTAAGGACAATACAAGCAGCAGAAGTAGCTGTTTTTTTTAAATTATTATTTCGATTGAAAATCGTGCGGTATTTGTATTGGGGTGGGAAGTGTGTTAGGATTTTGTGGCCATTTTTAGGCTTTATAACGTAATATATACTTTATACTATTTTAACGTATTATAAGAACCACAGATTCAATCCTTATGTTGGGTTAAACCTCAATAAATGTTGGCCATACACAATGTCTTGTCAGAGAATGTAGTCTAATTTTGTTTACATCGTTACATTTGATTGTTTCCCATTTTTCAATATCCAATAGCAGGTGCTCTTCTTTTGTCCAAATATTTTCTTAATGGCGGTTCCACCCCTCTCCCCCATCTCTGCCGTTTGGATTATTCCTATTTCGGACTTATGAAGAAATTTAGGTAATTCTTAACTATTTCCTCGTAAATTCCTACCATAAAATAAACTGAACCCTCATTTTATGTCCGAGTTTTTGCAATAAATGATTTATTTTTCTTGCACCAGTTATTTTACAATACTAGATATATTTTCTCTATTTGTCAAAGAATAAAGAATAAAGAAAATATATTTAGTATTGTAAAATAACGGGTTTAAGAAAAATAAAACATTTATTGCAAAAACACGGACATAAAATGAGGGTTCAGTTTATTTTATGGTAGGAATTTACGAGGAAAAAGTTAAGGATTATCGAAATTTACCCTTCACTATTTATGCTGCTTTCATCATCTATTACTTAATACTACGTTGTTTAAAAAGTGGCCGACCAGGATTTGAACTCGAGTCGCCGAATCCGTTTCCGACAACAATGACCATAATGCAAAGACCGCCTCCTCCGGTGTTACCAATTAACTTAATATAAGTAAGTAGTAAAGTCGTCGGGGTGGCCTAAAGTCGATATCAGCCAGAGAGCGAGAGGTAGTCTATCCTCTTTTCACTTGCGCAAAACGAAGGAGATTGTTTTTTTAGGCATCTTAGACGGAACGTCACAACTACCATCAGTTCCTCACTTTACCGTACAGACCCCTGTGCTACTTATAAGCTGAGTTGGCGAGGGCCGGTATCGAACCAGGAACCTTACGATTCCTAGTCAAGTACTCTAACGACTGAGCTAAACCAGTCCTGATTTATGATAATCTTTTGCAAAAAAAGTATAGCTTTTTTTTTTAGGAACTATCTTAATACAAATAATTCATACATAATTATAATTTCGAAACCAATACACTCTACTATTCTCTCTTGGTTGGTTTGCCGTCTAAAGAACCCAATATACTCTACTATTCTCCTTGGTTGGTTGCCGTACTAAAGAACCCAATATACTCTCTATTCTCCTTGTTGTTGCCGTATATATACTTTACTATTTTCCCTTGGTTGGTTGCCGTACTAAAGAACCCAATATACTCTACTATTCTCCTTGGTTGGCTGCCGTACTAAAGAACCCAATATACTCTACTATTCTCCCTTGGTGGTTGCCGTACTAAAGAACCCAATATACTCTACTATTTTTCCCTTGGTTGGTTGCCGTACAAAGAAACCGATCTGCCGTACTAATTTCCCTAGATGTTGCCGTACTAAAGAAACCAATATGCTCTACTATTTTTCCTTGGTTGGTTGCCGTACTAAAAAACCCGATCTGCCGTACTAATTTCCCTAGATCGATTGCTGTACTAATTTCCCTAGATTGGTTGCCGTACTAAATAACCCAATATGCTCTACTATTTTCCTTGGTTGGTTGCCGTACTAAAGAACCCAATCTGCCCTACTATTTTCCCTAGATCGGTTGCTGTACTAAAGACCCAAATCTGCCCTACTAATTTCCCTAGATCGGTTGCCGTACTAAAGAACCCAATATGCTCTACTATTTTCCCTTGGTTGGTTGTTGCCGTACTAAAGAACCCAATCTGCCTACTAATTTCCCTAGATCAGTTGCTGTACTAAGAACCCAATCTGCCCTACTAATTTCCCTAGATCGGTTGCCGTACTAAAGAACCCAATCTGCCCTACTAATTTCCCTAGATCGGTTGCCGTACTAAAGAACCCATATGCTCTACTATTTTCCCTTGGTTGGTTGCCGTACTAAAAAAAGCGATCTGCCGTCTAATTTGCCTAGATCAGTTGCCCGTACTAATTTGCATAGATCGGTTGCTGTACTAAAGAACCCAATCTGCCCTTCTAATTTCACTAGATCGGTTGCCGTACTAATTCCCCTTTGTCGGTTGCTGTACTAAAGAACCCAATCTGCCCTACTAATTTCCCTAGATCGGTTGCCGTACTAATTCCCCTTTGTCGGTTGCTGTACTAAAGAACCCAATCTGCCCTACTAATTTCCCTAGATCGGTTGCCGTACTAATTCCCCTTTGTCGGATGCCGTTCTAAAAAATCCAATCTGCTCTACTATTTTCCCATTGATGAAATGGATACAACCACTTCCCAGTAGCATTGTCAGGATTTGAACACTGGTCACCAATTTCATTAACCTCCACCTATAACCGTTCTTCTAAACGTACATAAAGTTGAATCGGCGAAGAAAAGATACATTTATTCCTGAAGATGTTTTTTTATCTATTTAATCAAAATTTGTCAGCAGAAATTATAATTAAAAATACCGCAAAGTAGATTATCTAAAAATAAAAATAATCGATAATTTAAAAATAAAACTGAATTTTTCATATTTTTAAATTCGCAGTTAATTCGAAATTTTAAAAAATCCAATAGTATTAAATCTGAATGTGCGATTATGTAAAAAATATAAAAACAAAACAAAACAAAAGCTAAAAACAACAAAACAAACGGTTTTTACATGAAAAAACCCCCCCAAAACAAACACCATTTGATCGTCCTAATTTAAATACTAAAAACAAACAACAACAACAAAAAAAAAAGAAGTAAATTTTAATTTTAAATTAATAAAAATATTTCTTTTTGTTCATTAGGAAAAAAGGTTTTCAGAACAAAAAGAACTGTTTTAATTCAATAAAATATCTTATCGCTTTCTGTATTTATTTGTTTTTAATATTTTAATGCCATTACCTGTGTGTGTGTGTGTGTGTGTGCGTGCGTGCGTGTGTATCTATCCACCTATCTATCTATCTATGTATTTTTGTATGTATATATTTATGTATCTATGTTTCTAAGGTTGTATATGTCAATCATAGGAAATCTCACCAGGGACAATTCATGCAATCTCCAATGTGTCTTCTACAATCAGTAACAAAGTCTATAAGTCAGCTTCTGGTCTTAAGCATAAGCATCAAATTTTATCAGCTAATCCACCTGATACAACAGGAAGGACGTCCTTCCTATGTCATATTTGCATCAAAATTTGTGGATCTGCAGCGGGTTTGATGAGTCATTTCAGGGCTCATGAGAGGAAAGGTTCTGGTGGTGGGGTTATGGGATTGTGAGGGACGACAATGATCTGTAAAGATTATGCTATTGCTATCTATGTTTCTATGTATTTATGTATGTATATATGCAGTTATGTATGTATGTATGTATGTGCTTTTCGCGATTATATACATTTTGGAAGTCATTACCTATGTATGTAAGTATGAATGCATGTATATATATGGGTGTGTATATTTATATATGTGTGTGTGTGCGCGCGTGTGTGTTTCGTGATTACACACACACACACACACACACACACACACACACACACACACACACACACACACATATATATATATATATATATATATATATATATATTATATATATGCGCATGTGTGATTTGTGATTATATATACAGATACCACACGATTTTCTATCGAAACAATAAAAACCAGCTACTCCTGCGAGCCACCAATGAAATAAAAAATAACAGCCAGAGCTAAACCCAGAGACACCTCAACCTGTACATGAAGAAGCAAAGAAGACTAACCGTGATCTACCAAGCAATGATTAGACCAAACATAAGCAGCCCCGCAACCAGCGAAAAGTATAATGGAATGGTGCAAGGTATAATGCATAACAGATACAAATATCACACCAACCATATCCAAAAAGAAAAAAAGAAAAAAAAGAAAAGATATCTGGTTCATTCAACCATATTCACTTAATGCCAGAACAAATGTAGGCAACAGAATTAGTCAATAAGCACTTCAACGGTAACCTGTGACTTGTGAGGTGTCTGGTACTTGTAATTGTAAAATCTAATTTAACTTTATCGCATAAAATCTGCAGCAATCAATTGAGTTGAGATCAGCAATTGAAATAGGATGTTAAAGGGTTAAATTGAATCTGAACTGAGACGATTTGTGAAGTTTGAAATTCCACCTGTTCGTCTTATCAGCTGTGTTTTAAACAAAACGAACATCAATTTGAACACCTTCGATAACTGAAAATATACTTATTTCACCTGGATTATAAAACTTAATTATATCTTTGTAAACATAATAAATCAAAGTGTGTATACATTTTGGGGACACCCTATATATATATATATATATATATATATAATATATATATATATATATATATATATGTCCTATATTGAAGTCATACCTAATTTTGAAAATTGATTAGTTAATAATTAATGAATTTAGGCGGGCATATATGTTCAAATGTAAGGCTTGAGATTTTCTCGATTTGTTTAGCCTTACATTTGAACATATATGCCCTCCTAAATTCATTAATTATTAACTAATTAAATTTCAAAATTAGGTATGACTTCAATTAAGCACATATCTTCCATATATATATATATATATTATATATATATATATATATATTCTAGCAAGGTTCACCAACAAGGTAACAGCTCCAGAACTTAGCTTCAAAAATCTTCTGACGAAGGGATCCTTATCCGGAAATATTAACAATAGATCAAAGGCAAATGAACAACATAGTCATCTCATTTTTCTTTACACTTGTATTGTGATAGCCTTCAAACCAACCACCAAACCAATATATATAATATATATATATATATATATATATATATAATAAGTAATCCACAGACACGTGTTTCGAGGTTTCACCTCTCATCAGTGTGGTTATACCTTATACTTCGGGTTTGAGACTCGAATGAATTTTCGTTTGCCAAGTCTCTTACCCATGCGGCCAGGAGCGGCTGTCAAATATAGGAGAATATTTAATTGATACATTTCTAAGCGGAAATGAATTCACTAGAGTCCTCAGACTTTGTAAACAAAGTAAGGGTTTGCTACACGCCAGAACGGTGAATTTTACAATCAAATCCCTATTTAGAGAACTCAGCCAAAGTGGGAATATATATATATATATATATATATATATATAGTGTGTGTGTATATAAAGTAACTTTATATTTTAAAAATCTTATAATTTAATTCTGAATCATTATTTTTACAATAAATGAATATGAGAAGAACACATGGAGTTTTATTTAAAATTCTATATGGGTAGCAGCATTCGCTTTCACTCTCTCAAACCTCTGAGGAATCGCTTCAACTGATTTTCTCAGGAACTCTTGTGGAATGGTAGAAAATAGATTCTCGTATTCGTCCTTCAAGTTCTTCCATGGTTTCGTAGAGTAGACTTTCTCCTTCAACCAAACCCAAATAATAAAAGGTAGTAGGCTGTTAAATCAGGGTTTCTGGTTGACCACTCATGCAGACCACGTCTACCCATCCATCTCCCAGGAAAATGGTGATTCAGCTATTCATGAACAGCAGTAGCAAAATGTGGAGGAGCACCATCTTGCATGAAAATCAAGTCTTCAATATTCTCTAGAGTATTGACAACTGGCCAGATTTGATATGTAACTGCATATAAAAAAATTGTAAATAGTTTACAATAAGGAAATACTTTTCAATCCCTCTGTATATACATATATATTTCTTTCTCTCTCTCACTCTCTCTCTCTCTCTCTTTCTCTCTCTCTTCTCTCTCTCTCTCTCTGTATATATATATATATATATATATATGTATATATATATATATATATATATATATATGTGAGTCTTTTTGTCCTCTTTGACGCACTTTGTATTCTGAAAAAAAAATACTTTCCATTCATTGTTCATTTCTATCTTGGTA
>CM042163.1:82622568-82650068 GCA_023376005.1 Doryteuthis pealeii | reverse complement strand
CATGTATCATACATCAAAATGGAGCTGGTCCTCTGTGGATCCCATCCCTACTTCTCCAAATAGGCGAATCAAAAAGTAATGCCATTTTATTTAGGACAGGTATAATTACCAACACAGGAATATGTATCATACATCAAAATGAAGCTGGTCCTCTGTGGATCACATCTCTACTTCTCCACATAGGTGAATAAAAAAGGAATGTCATTTTGTTTAGGACAGGTATAATTACCAACACAGAAATATGTATCATACATCAAAATGAAGTTGGTCCTCTGTGGATCACATCCCTACTTCTCCAAATAGGTGAATCAAAAAGTAATGCCATTTTGTTTAGTACAGGTATAATTACCAAACAGGAATATGTATCATACATCAAAATGAAGCTGGTCCTCTGTGGATCACATCCCTACTTCTCCAAATAGGTGAATCAAAAAGTAATGCCATTTTGTTTAGTACAGGTATAATTACCAACACAGGAATATGTATCATACATCAAAATGAAGCTGGTCCTCTGTGGATCACATCTCTACTTCTCCACATAGGTGAATAAAAAAGTAATGCCATTTTGTTTAGGACAGGCATAATTACCAACACAGGAACATGTATCATACATCAAAATGAAGCTGGTCCTCTGTGGATCACATCTCTACTTCTCCACATAGGTGAATAAAAAAGGAATGCCATTTTGTTTAGGACAGGTATAATTACCAACACAGAAATATGTATCATACATCAAAATGAAGTTGGTCCTCTGTGGATCACATCCCTACTTCTCCAAATAGGTGAATCAAAAAGTAATGCCATTTTGTTTAGGACAAGTATAATTACCAACACAGGAACATGTATCATACATCAAAATGAAGCTGGTCCTCTGTGGATCACATCCCTACTTCTCCAAATAGGTGAATCAAAAGTAATGCCATTTTGTTTAGGACAGGTAATTACCAACACAGGAACATGTATCATACATCAAAATGAAGCTGGTCCTCTGTGGATCACATCCCTACTTCTCCAAATAGGTGAATCAAAAAGTAATGCCATTTTGTTTAGGACAGGTATAATTACCAACACAGGAATATGTATCATATATCAAAATGAAGCTGGTCCTACTTCTCCACATAGTCACCGTTTCTCACAATAGCAATGTTCCACCTTCGAATGAGAACATGTATCCCCGCCCCGTAAAAGAGGGGGCATCAAAAAAGTAATGCCATTTTGTGTAGAACAGATATATACACCAACACAGGAATATGTATCATACATAAAAATGAAGCTGGTCCTCTGTGGATTACATCCCTACTCATCCAGATAGGTGAGTCAAAAGGTAATGCCATTTTGTTTAGGACAGGAATAATTAGCAATACAGAAACGTTGTATTATACATCAAAATGAAGCTGGTCCTCTGTGGATCACATCCCTACTTCTCCACATAGTCACCGTTTTTCTCTCAATAGGAATATTCCACCTTCGAATGAGAGCATGTATTCCTACCCCGTAGAATAATATTGACTGTTCTTTGAGCCACTTCTTCCCAGCAGATTTCACTTCCTCGTCACTGGAATAAAGTTTGCCTCTTTCGTGGGGCCGAAGAGATGCAAAGGAAGTGAAAGTTATCTGCATTCTTATTTAGTTTCATTAGTCTTTCTAATTCAATATATTTCATTGCATTAAAACTTAAATACTTGTACCCGGGGTAGGGTGGGGAGCGTCTTGTTGCTAGTCCAAATTAGGAAAGTATAAACATTGTTAAAAAGTTAAAACAAGTGAAATTCATTGTTCAGAAAGATTATCCTAAACATAAAATAAAATATCCAATTGAATATTTGAAACAAAATTTTTAAAAACATCTTATCGAAAAGTTTTTCATGTTATTAAACAAGCAATAAGATTTTATCAGCTGTTCAAGAATAACTCCGCCTACGCTAACAAATATGTGAGAATGTATTCATCTCAAATAAATAAGGGACTCGTCCATTTTTACCCTTGTGGAACTGAAACGTGGCTTTACGGTTTCGATCTTTTAGAAAAATATAGAAAGAAAGAAAGAAAGAAAGAAAGGAATATATAAAGAAAAAAAGAGAGAAGAAAAGTATAGAGAAGAAAGAAGAAAAGAGAGAAGAAAATATTGAAAAACAGAAAGAAAGAAGAAGAAAGAAGGAAAAAGAGAGAAGAAAAAGAAAGAAGAAAGAAAGAAGAAAGGAGGAAAAAAGAGAGAGAAAAAGAAAGAAGAAAGAGGAAGGAAAAAGAGAGAAGAAAAGAAAGAAGAAAGAAAGAAGGAAGGAAAAAAGAAAGAAAGAAAGAAAGGAAAGAAAAAAGAAAGAAAGAAGGAAGGAAGGAAAAAGAGGAAGAAAAGAAAGAAAGAAAAAAGAAGGAAGAAAAAAAGAAAGAAAGAAAGAAAGAAGAAGGAAGGAAGGAAGGAAAAAAGAAAGAAAGAAAGAAAAAAGAAGGAAAAAAGAAAGAAAGAAAGAAAGAAAGAAGGAAAGGAAGGAAGGAAAAAAGAAGAAAAAGAAAGAAGGAAGGAAGGAAAAAAGAGAGAAGAAATAGAAAGAAAGAAAAAAGAGGAAGGAAAAAAGAAAGAAAGAAAAAAGAAGGAAGGAAGGAAAAGAAAGAAAGAAAGAAAGAAGGAAGGAAGGAAAAAGAAGAGAAAAAGAAAGAAAGAAAGAAAGAAGGAAGGAAGGAAAAAGAGAGAAGAAAAAGAAAGAAAGAAATAAAGATAGAAAGAAAGAAAATAGAGAGAAGAAAAATATAGAAAAAAGAAAAAGGAAAGAAAGAAAAGAGAGAAGAAAAATATAAAATTTTATGTCCGACAGAAAATCTATACTGCTATGGGTTGAAAATTCTATCCAGAGCAGCATCATTCCAAACTAACAAGAAATGGTCACCAAAAGTTGTGTGATTAATAATTATAATAAAAAAACAAACAAAAAACAAATGTTTCAACAACAAACGGACGGTGTGCAACGGTCCAAGAAAAAAAAATGGTAAAACATTAGCTATATGGAGCTACCTTTGCCTCTTGCCTAAGTTCACCACACAGATGACAATTTGAAATAGGAAAAGTTGGTTGGTGGGTTGGGTGGATTTTATGGCATGTCAACACTTGATTTTATGCCGAAGATGTTTTGTTTTATTCCTTCTTGGTGGGAATATATATATATATACATATACACACACACACACACACACATATATACACACACACACACACACGTATATATATATATATATATATATATATATATATATGTGTGTGTATACAGAGATAACAAAAGTGATAAGAAAAATAAGTTCTTTATATTATTTATTTTTGGATTGTTCTCAACTAGTTTTGACCTTAGGTCATCGTTAGGAGAAAAAGTATTTTTTCAACAAAACTTTTTTTTCCTGACGATGACCTAAGGTCGAAACTAGTTGACAATCCAAAAATAAATAGCTAAGAGGATTCTTATTTTTCTTCTCAGTTTTGTTCGTCTTTTTATTATGGAAACAAAATAAGAAAAAAGAATACAGTGTTCCAGGAAACATTACTTGACAGCACTACCCCAACCATATATATATATATATATATATATATATATATATATATATATATATATGTGTGTGTGTGTGTGTGTGTGTGTGTGTGTGTGAAGAGATGGAAGTGAATCCGACGCACGCACACACACACACACACACACACACACACACACACACCATAAAGAAGAATATCTGACGTCATATTTCAAACCGTCTACTTTTCCAGCGTTTCTTCTTCAAAACTTCAAATTTTGAACAGATTGATAAACAAGGACTATCGCAGTTTTTCTCGTTATTCTGTGATAAAATTATTTTACTTTTCCTTATATCAACAAATGTCCTGAAGAAGATCTACTTAACAGATCGAAACACTGCAGCGTCGGCTAATAAACTTACCACTCATTTTATTTAAACGTGTGTTTTTTCAAATTTCTTACTATACCACACACACACACACACACACCACACACATATATATATATATATATATATATATATATGCATATGCATATGCATGTGTATATATATAAAGGAGTTTTATGATTTGCTTGAAGCATTGTATTTATATTGGTTTGGTGATTGGTTTTGAAGGTTATCACAATGTAAGTGTAAAGAAAAATGGGGTAACTATAATGTTGTTTTTTTAAGCTTGATTTATTCTTAATATTTCGAGATAAAGATCTCTTCGTCAGAAGATTTCTGAAGGTTCGGAGCTGTTAGCTTTCTGCTAGGTTCTGTCCATTCTGTTGTCTTCTTCCTTGAAATTGTCTCCGTGTGTGTATGTGTAAGTCTGTATGTGTGTGTGTGTGTGTGTGTGTGTGTGTATTTATGTGTCTCTGTCCAACAATGTCTTAGAATCATTCCAGGTTTGGCCTATCCCTTTTTATTTTTGTCTTCTTCTTCCTCCTTTTCTTTTCTTTCTCTCCTTTTGTTATTATTAGGTAGACATAACACATGACAACACACACACACACACACACCACACACACACACACACACACACATATATATATATATATATATATATATATATATATATACTTTTAGTTAAGTATTTCCTTCATGTCTCCTATTGAATACAAGTACCGAGCAAGTCTCTGCGTCGCTGTTACGTATCCCTGGACCAATATGAAGAATTTATGATCTAAACGTAAAATACACAGAGCGAATCTGGAAAGGAAGTGGCCTAATAACATACCATTCTATCGGTGGAATAAACAATGTTGCGAAACCCGAAATCTTTAAGGATATTGTAATGATACTGGTATTTGTGGAGAGAGTTTATGTCTACTAATTAATGTTAAAAACCTGTTGATCTGACACTTAACCACTTGCCCACCAAAAACTATTCCTGGATATTTATGGTAAATGCCACCGTTTCAGAATTGCTTGTTGTGTAACAGAACGAATTAACACGCGAACAGCTGTGAATGGCTTGTCCAGATGAAATACGCATACAATTTCTTTTCTTGTCATTTTACATTTATCTATTTATGTATTTATTAACTATATATATATATATATATATATATATATATATATATATATTATATATATAATATATAAAATGTTGTTCTGGTTCCAACGGGAGAAAATTCAATATTTTATAAAAAAAGAAGGTCTGCAAAATGTATTATGTTTTCAGAATGAATTTTTAAATTCTTTTTATCTTACATATGCAACACGTGTTTCAGATCTTCTGGTATCTTCTTCAGGCTTTGATTGATAATATATATATATATATATAACCTTGCTGATGAGACCTAATAGGTCGAAATGTACATTCAGGGATTGAAATTTTCTCGATTTGTTTAGCCTTACATTTGAAAATATATGCCCGCCTAAATTCATTAATTATTAACTAATTGATTTGCAAAATTAGGTATGACTTCAATTAAGCACATATCCTCCAAAAATTGTCGGCTTAAAGCCATATAAAAATAACAACATTTGTTTGTTTACTTAACCTCATATATATATATATATATATATATATTATATATATATAGTTCTAGAAAAAGTTTTGTTCTCTACCACTGTTTCGGTATTCAAGGTACATCTTCAACAGGAAAACTAAATCCTAAACGTTACATTTTAAATATACTTGCCCGCGGAAAAGTAGTCAGAGAGAGAGAGAGAGAGAGAGCGAGAGAGAGAGAGAGAGAGAGAGAGAGAGATAAAATTCCCCATAATAAAATAAGATTTTGTGAAAAAAAATCTCAAGCGCCAAAAGAAGATGATAATAAATTACCTAACAACAACAACAAAAGAAAGAAAATAAATATCTAAGTGCAGACATATAAATAAATACCTCATCATTTACCAGCTGATTAATTCAATTTTATTCTATGCACCAATAGATAGATTGATAGATTGATAGAGTGAGAGATAGATATATAGATGTTCGAAGATCCACTAGCATTCATTCTGTGTGTGTGTATGTGTGTGTGTGTGTGTTTGTATGAGTGTGTGTGAGTGTCTTTCATATTAAAAATCTGTGCGTATATGATATGTAAACCTAATGGAGTAAAGGTCAAAGCCCAATAGATAGATAGATAGATAGATAGATAGATAGATACATGCATACATACATACATACATACATAGATACATACATATATAGACAGATGTTCGAAGATTCACAGGTATTCATGGTGTGTGTGTGTGTGTGTGTGTGTGTGTGTGTGTTAACTATTTTTCATCTTAAAATATATGCCGAAGAAATTATTGTCTGTTCACAAGGCTGAGCTTATGGAGGTGTCAATTGATAGTGCTTTGATAATAGAATTAACTTGTAAATAATTTACTTAAAGAGAGCCTACATATATTACCCTCGGATCCTAGTGTTGTATAGCCTGCTGCTGGACTTCAATGAAACCACAGACACGTGTATATAAAAATATGACCCGTCTTTATTTTTTTCGGTTTGTGGGTGGTGAGGGACGCAGAATGTTCACAATGAAAATGCCCGAGGAAGTTGGTAACGGGAGGCGACGAGGTTATGCTCACGTGTGACTCGCTGCGGACTGACTGCCCTTCGAAATCCACTAACCTTTATATACGATAAATATGCCCACGCATTTTTTAATCTTTTGATCTGATAACGGACAGACTTCCTTTTTTTTATATATATTTCTTTATCTTTCTCTTTGTTTCTTCACCAGAAGGTTTTTCTTCCGTTGCATGATATGCAACACTAGCCCAAGTGCTGCTCTATGTGTAAATAATCCTGCTATTTTGACAGGTTAGTATTTAGATAAAGAAAATATATCTATAGTAATTATTATTTTTCAAAAGAGGTCACCTAGATATATAAATTATTTTCGGCGAAAAGTAATTAACAATAATTAATATATCTTCCTTCCGATATTTCCGAATAAAATTAATTTCTATTTCGCTTCAAATGAATTTTTCTAATTATACCTTTTCTTATCAAATAGGAATTTTCAAAAGTTTTTCATTATCTTTACATAACGTTTTATTACATAACAATGCTCATTTACTTAGCTTGTTACAAGGTCATAAGTATGGGACACCCAGTGAGAATCGAACTCACCAGAAATAGTCTTCTAGCCAAGCTCGCTAGCCATTACACCACGACATAAGTCAGCAAATACCCCGTAGCATCTTCTAAGGATCGAACACATTACTAAGTGTGTATTTATCCCCACCCCAACCACGGGCATGATATGACAAAAGGTCATTTTGAAGTGGTGTACATATGGTTTAAATTTAGTGGTTTCCTTCTCCTAGACTGGTTCCTGGCTATGACATTAATTTGTATCCGGTGGCGAGACACAAGTTCTGGAGATCTGGTGCAATTTGGAATACCCCTTCATTGCCATTACTCCCAGTTCCACTCTAACTCAGAGCTAACATGTTAGGGTCCCATCACTTAGTAAAATTGATCTGTTTGGAAATTATTCCTACTAGCAAAATATATATGCGCCTTCTGGGCGCAATATGGAAGTTTTAGTGTAATGAAATATTATATCAAATTAGAAAAGCTAATAAAATTAAATAAGAATGCAGATAAAAAGATTTGAAACAGAGGGAGATATAATCGTAAAATAGAACAACTGAAACTTACTTTTTCATCCCCTCCCCCGTCTTTCATTGCTAAACTTTCATAATTCAACTATTTAGTTAAAATAGGAAGTAAAAAATTAAATGAGTTATTTTTTTCTTGTTAATGGATTTCTTCTAAGATTTATCCCCGAGATTAAAAATTAATTAATATTAATAAATATGAGTAATGGAACAATAGTTAACATCTATACATATATAAATTTTGTTTCCAGGAGGCGCGTGGTCAAATGGTTTGTGCCGTAGGAAATTGACGCGTCAACCCGAGTTCAATTCTTAGATGAAGCTGTTAGCATTTCACATGGCGCTAATACCCTTAGGAAAGGTATGAATCCTACTCTCCCTCCAGCTATGGGTAAATAGCAGGGTATACCGGACTCTTTAACCATGGCAAGGTAACCAGTATAGGAGAAGGAAAACCCCGCTTAAGAAATTGACATTGTGTCACATCCTGCCCGTACGGAGGGGTTGAATAGATAATATATATAAATTTTGTTTTCTACCAAACTATCGCTACGAATCCAAAACATAATCGGCATTAAATGACCCACCGAGGTTGATGTGCCGTAAAACAAAACAAACAATTCATCTATACTTCTCACCTTCACTTTCTTCTTTTTCCTTTTCTTTTCTTTTCGTTATTCTTCTTCTTTGTCTTATTCTCTTTTTTTCTCTTCTTTCTCTTGTTTTTTTTTTTCTTTTTTCTTTTCTTTTTAATTGAGTTTGAAAAAATGGAGTAGCATCAAAGAATGAATAGAAGAAAAAAACTTCTTCGGCACAAAATAACCCAACATGGGTTGACATACCATAAAATCCAACAAAAACCAACCTGAATCCTTTATTTAACGAAATTAATTGATTTTGGCATTGGAATAACCCAAAAAGAACAAAATAAATTCTAAAAATGTGTTTAAAAATCAGTTTACAAAAAAAAATTTAAGTACCCATCAAGAATGAATAAAACAAAATGTCTTGGGTATAAAATAACCCAACATGGGTTGACATGCCGTAAAATTCAACTAACCAACCAACAAACCAACCTTGGCAATCATTTTGTCTATTTCTTCATTCGAACAAGATTCTTTTCTTACCATTTCAAAAAAAAAAAAAAAAAAAAGGTTTCATGTTGGATATTCGTTACTTTAATAAAATATATTTTATCGCCTTTCTTTGATAAATTCCAACTGGTTATCTTTTCTTGTCACTCTTAATTCCTTTTTTTCTAATCCGAAAAAAGAAAGAGTTTTATCTTTGAAGTCTTCACACCGAAAATCCTGTTGAAGAATCACTGATTTGGTTTTTCTTCAATTCTTATGGTTTCTATTGACAGATTATCACAAAGATTTTTTTTTATTTTTCATTTTATTTATTTATTCTTTTTTGCCAGTTGATTCGCCCTTTTTTAAAATTCTTTACGCCGGTGTCTGTTTGTTTATAATGACATCATGACAATTAGCAACATCCGAAACTAATTAAAACAAAAATCAAAAACAAATAAATAAAAATAAAGCAAAAGAAAACAACAGCAATAACAACAACAAGCATATCAACAACAACAACAAAAAAGAGAAGAAAAGACTAAGCACTGAATTAGGTGGGGTACAAGACAAACAAGAAGAAGAAGAAGAAGAAGAAGAAAGAGGGGGAGGGGGAGGATAAAAAGTAGGAAATGAAGAAGAAGGAGGAGGAAAAAGAAGGAAAGGAGGAGCGGAGGAAAGAAGAAGAAGAAGAAGAAGAGAAGAAGAAGAAGAGGAGGAGGAGGAGGAGGAGAAGAAGAAGAGGACTAGGAGAAGAAGAAGAACAGAAGAAGAAGAAGAAGAAGAAGAAGGAAGAGGAGGAGGGGGTAGGATAAAAATAAGGAGATGAAGGACGACGAGGAGGAGGAGGAGGAGGAGGGATAAGAAGGAAATGAGAGGCGGAGAAAGAAGAAGAAGGACGGCCAGGCAGGGGGGAGAAGAAAAAGAAGAAGAAGAAGAGGGAAGAGGAGAAGAAGAAGAAGGAGGAGGAGGAGGAGGAGAGGGGGAGAAGAAAAAGAAGAAAAAGAAGAAGAAGAAGAATGGGAAAAAGAGAAGGTTTGTTTTTTTTTGTGTTTTTAATGGCATATCAATCATCGTGAGTTATTTAGTGCCAAAGCCCCCCTCCCCTGTCGAAAAACATTAGTGGTACAATTTAACCCTTAGCTGGGAGGATAAAGATGTTCATACCTTTCTGAAGAGTAGTTATTTATCCAACCCGTTCATCACTGGTAGGATGTGATACGACTGCCAACGAAGATCGAACTCTCTATACCTTTCCCAAGAGTATTAGTCTGAAAGTGAACGTAATAGCGGAACTGGAGTTCAAACTCGCTTACAACTGTTACATAATTCGTGGGTTGCCATCGAATTATGACTGTAGTGTAGTAAAATTTAAATGATGGTATTGTAAATGGAAAGTTACCATTGACCGTTATAGATGTGATTGACTAACTGTTCACCTTTCACTGACTTGGCCGTTGATTTCTCATTAGCTAAAGGCAAAGCGAAGGAAACTGAGTTAGGGCAGTTTGAATTTGGTGGTTAGTCAAAGGGGCAAGACATGATGGTCGTTAGTTCCCGAGTCTGACATCTTATCAGCGCGCGGTTGAACCATTTTGGGTTTCAGTTTTAATAAAGACGTCTGAAAAAATTCTAGAATGAAAAGAAAATTAGAGGGGAAAAAATAAACATTCGACTTGTTGACAATGTCGTCGCCGTCAAAAAAATATTTTTCAACTCAAAAATCTTCAGCAGCTGAAAAATCCGTCGTCGTAAAATCTTCAGCAACTCAAAATCGCGACTCGACTCCTGTCGTCACCCCACTTTTACTTATACTAGTTTCTCCTCAACATCCGGGTGTCTGCGCCCCACACACGAGATTCTCGAGCCAAACCCAGCCACCGGAATCATCATAGCTATCATCCGGGCACCTGGCGCTTACATCCGGGACTGTAGCTTCTCGAATTCGGTGCCAATGTTTGCATTCTGAAGGAAGTGGGTTTCGATTCTACAGTCCTACATGTCAGGCAAAACCTAGCCCGCTTCCTTCGAGAATACGGCAGGCCTTGACGTTCGCCACTCACCTCGTGTTCTCTGTCACAAAAAAAACTAAGTTTTGCGTTCATTATTAAAAACAAAGAGGGTGAGCACGAACCTAGAATAAAAGAAGCCCGTATCAACCAGAGGAAGAAATCACCCTTGTCGGCGAAATGAAACCCTCCTAAGAATTCCTCTCGCCGTTTATACCCCCCCCTTGCTGTGCCCTCACAGCACAGTGTAGAAAGAGTTTCCCCTCCTGGGCACGAAAAAAGCATAGGCAAGATGTATGGAGGCCCTGGGTTACCCAAGTGACAGGACCTTTCCTCTCTGCCTCGCTGGCGTGATCCGAAGGAATGGTGAACCAATACATTCGGCGTCAGTTTGGCTGCAGGAGTTGCCAGATAGTGTTTTACACACTGAAATGCCTAACGGAGTCCGAGCCGTGATTTCTGTGAGGGTTTTTTACCTTAGCCTTTTCCTGCCCAGAGGACACCCACAAAGTAGCAGAGGTAATTTAGACTATTATGCGCCTGGATACCAACCCAGGTGTACCTATGTTCTCGCGTTAATGTGCTAGATGGCCGTTCAGCGAGAAGCTTCCTCCGCCCTTTCACAGGTTTTGATTTTCGTCCTGTTGGGTGTTTAAGCCACCCTCCTCACCAGACAAGCTTGGTCGGGGTACCGATTTAATCGCCGATGATCCGACTATGAAGCAGGTAGTACGGGGTTACATGATACCCATAGCGCTTTGTGCAACGTTTATATACCCGATAAAAAAGGGTATATAACAAAAACGATGTTTCAGACCAACTATGCTGCTGCTGCTGCTGCTGTTGTTGCTGTGGTGTTGTTGTTGTTACTAGTGAATAATGTTAAGCTAAACGCCTACGTAGATTTTTTTATAACTAGTTTCCTTTTCACACGTATTCACTTGCTCATCTTTGATAATATGGTTAATTCTTTATTTCTAGATTTTTCTCACCGCACCTGGAGTGAAGCAGAGACGTCTTCCGCTTAACTGCTTACCGACTAACAAACTCTGAGCCTACCGTTCTCAGGCCAGTCTGTGTGACCAGAAGGAAGGTCACATAAAGGTTATTACCTATCAATCATCTAACCATACAGATTTTGAATTTCAACCACTTTTTTTATTCAAAATCTAACCACACTAACTGTCCAAAAAAACAAACGTTTATCAATATACAACAATGTTAACCCTTGTTGTGTTTCTTTTTTTATGCTGAAGACATTTTGTTTTGATTCTTGTTGGGTATTCAGGTTTTTCTTAAATTCATTTTTTAAAACACATTTTCATACTCATTTTTAAAAAGATCTATTTAACCTATAGATGGGACCCTAACAGACTTCAAATGACTTTTGATAATTTTCTTTCTTTCTTTCTTTCTTTATTTCTTTCTTAAGTTGTAATTTTTTTCTATCAAATATATTCATAACTTTTATATAATTTTCTTTTTCTTTCTTTCTTTCTTTCTTCTTTCTTTCTTTCTGAAGTTGTAAATTTTTTTTCTGAAATGTTCATGACTTTTTATAATTTTCTTTCTTTTTTCTTTCTCTTTCTTTCTTTCTTTCCTAAGTTGTAATTTTTTTTTCTAAAATGTTCGTGACTTTTTATAATTTTCTTTCTCTCTTTATTTCTTTCTTTCTTTCTGTTGTAATTCTTTTTCTATCAAATATATTCATAACTTTTGTATAATTTTCTTTTTCTTTCTTTCTTTCTTTTTCTTTCTTTCTTTCTTTCTTAAGTTGTAAAATTTTTTTTCTAAAATGTTCATGACTTTTATAATTTACATTCTTTTTTTTTTTTTCTTTTCTTTCTTTCTTCTTTTCTTTCTTTCTTAAGTTGTAATTTTTTCTATCAAATATATTCATAACTTTTGTATAATTTTCTTTTTCTTTCTTTCTTTCTTTCTTTCTTCTTTCTTTCTTTCTTTCTCCTAAGTTGTAAATTTTTCTCTGATATATGGTCATAACATTTCATAACTTCTTTTTTAGAATATTTTTCTCATCGTCCTCCAGTTGTAATTTTTTCTCTCAAATATTTTCATAACGTTTTATAACCTTATTATTAGACGCAGTTTAACCTCATACCCAGGACACTTTATCTTATATAACTGCATTGAATTAAGCGATCTACGTATAATATATAGGAGTGTACTTATTTAGGGGTGATACTGTAATATATATATTAATACTCGTATTCCTTAATTGTGCGACCATTATCACCTTGCAACACCCTCTGGTTAAATGAGATCGTCCAAGATCAAATGCAAAAAACGTAAATCTTGATTATCTGGTGCTGCTTATCCGACGAATTCTTTTTTCTCATGAGTGATATCACCTCAGATAAATAATGAACCATTCCGTTTTTATTATAAAGAAAGAAAGATAAGAAAAAGGACAAGCTACACAGAAAAATATAAAAAAGAAAGAAAGAAAAGAAAGAAAGTTGGGGAAAGATAGAGAGAGATGATGAGCGCGTGAAGCGATAACCCTAATTTGTTTCAATTGAGCATAATGAAAAGATGAAAAGAAGAAAAGAAAGAAAAATAAAGAGAGAGAGAGAGAGAGAGAGAGAGAGAGAGAGAGAAGAGAGAGAGAGAGAGAGAGAGAGAGAGAGAGAGAGAGTGTGTTGTGTATTTGTCGCATACCCCACTTGTATGGACTGGGCGGCAAGGCCTTGTTTTAATGTGGGCCCACCCATAAGCCGAAGCTCATGGGTTGGAAAGAACAAAAATTGCGTCCATCCCGTCAGCATTCCCCTCAAGGGGGCGCCTCAGGCACTGGGCAATAAACCCAGCCCCGCCCCAAGGGGGCAGGTATTGCCTGGGGCGAAAGCCCCCTGGGATCGACGCTATTAATTGTACTTTAACCGGTCCGGTTGGCCGAAGCACACTGGACCCCCCGGATGGGGCAGACACAAGAGAGAGAGAGAGAGAGAGGAGAGGAGAGAGAGAGAGAGAGAGAAGAGAGAGAGAGAGAAGAGAGAGAGAGATTATTATACTTTTTGCATAATGAACTATTTTACAACAGCTCTTAATAGATATATCAAACGTTTGTAATAATTAAATTATCATACTGTGGTATATCCACAGGTCCTGCTAGTACTTAATTATATCCATTTTGATCGTACAATGTAACACGAACAATTGAAAATTAACTTTTTATAAAACATTTTTAGGAGTATACTTATTCATGGAAGATACTGTAATATTTAATGATATCCATTTTGATCGTATAATCTTCCACTAAAAATTATAAAATCCTGGAGACAGTTTAAAAAAAAGTTTAAAAAACTTATTTTCATTGCAAATTTTGTACATAGATTTTATCCTTTCTTGAAATTGTCTGATCAGAATTTACGATGTTATCGACTTTTTTGAAAGTTATAACAATATTTCATTTACTTAAGTTAAAACAAAATTTTTAGTTCAAGTAAAACGATATAAACTCAGTTTATCACCTGAATAGAATGAAATGCCCACAAAAAAAATGAATTCGTTTGATTGGTTGAAATTGTTATTTAAAAATTACGAAACAATTTTCAAAGTTTTACTCAAAGTGAAGCGACAACGCAATAAATTTTGCCCAAATTGGAGTTTATTTCTAATTATTTTTTTCTATCTTGTGTTCTGAATAGAATCTCAATGCGGAGACATTTTCTAAATTTCAGACAGAGACGATGTAATTCCTCAGGATATTAAACTTTCTGCTTTAAAAAAATCGAGTTTACCATGAAATAAAATCGGCTGCTAATACATACATTATCGTATTTCCTTTTTTTTCCCCGCTTAAAACGAAGCACTGGGTGAGCGTGGCGAACATATGGCGTAACATTCACCTTGCAGTTATTTAAAGTTTAACAAATGAAGATATTTTGTATGCAGCTGTTTCAGTGAACTTCAAGCTATGAGAGAGAGAGAGAGACTGACAGACAGACAGACAGACAGTGTGTGTGGTGTGTGTGTGTGTGTGTGTGAGAGAGAGAGAGAGAGAGAGAGAGAGAGAGAGAGAGAGAGGAGAGAGAGAGAGGAAAGAGAGATAGGGGAGAGAGAGAGCGAGAGGAAGAGAGAAGGCGAAGGAGGGAGAAAGAGAAAGAGAAAGAGAAAGAGAAAGAAACAAATATATATAGAGAGAAAGAGGCAGAAAGAGAAAGAAACGGAGAGAAAGAGAGAGAGAGAGAAGAAACAGAGAGAAACAATGAGATAGAGAGAGCGAGAGAGGAGAGAGAGAGAGGGGGAGAGGGAGACAGAGAGACAGAGAGATATGGAAGGGGAGGAGGGAGAGAAAGTGAAAGAACACTGAGAGAGAAAGAATCAGAGGAAAAAGAAACACAGAGAGAGAGAGAGAAGAGAGAGAGAAAGAGAGAGAGAGAGAGAGAGAAAAGAGAAAGAGAGAGAGTGTGTGTGTGTATGTGTGCGCGAGAAAGAGATAGATAGATAGATAGATAGATAGAGAGAGAGTGTGTATGTGTGTGTGTGCGTTTGTGTGTGTGTGTGTGTATTTGTGAGAGAGAGAGAGAGAGAGAGAGAGAGAGAGAGAGAGAGAGAGAGAGAGAGAGAGAATTAACCTGAAAATATTTTTAAAAAACTTGTTTCTTTTTTTTTCTCTCCGTTAACACACCCATAAAAAAGACCGTGTAGAATGTGAGAATCATCAACTTTATTCTGGGAACGGCTTCAAAAAAAAACGTTTTTCTGGAAAATTGAAGTTATAGTCATTTATTAAGTCGAGTACAAAGCCATAAATATGGGACACCCAGTGAGAACCGAACTCATTAACAAAAGTATGCCAGAAAAGTCCAACCACTCTTCACCGTGGCAGGTGGGTAACAGCGTGTTAGTGTCATGCACTATGCCGTCCGGAACTCAAGTTCCAAGTAGAGCCTTCCATGTCGAATTGGTCTAACATCCAGTGGTAATTAGGGCCGGCTAAAGGGGTTCTAGTGAAAATCCAAAGGGCGTTTCGGACCAAGTATCCAATAGGCACCCCAGCTGGGAGCCGCCTCGAAAGGAACACCTTTTGCTTTTCACCGCTCACTTCCGGTTGTGGTACGAGAGGCGCATGGAAAATAAACTTTATAAATTGTGTGTTACCATTTCCGAACAACATCCTTTTATTTGAATAAACATGAAAATATTTTGTAAATAAAAACTATTTTCATTTAAATAAATATATATTCATTTCTCTTGTGTCTTTAATATAAAAACATGATTTTGTTTAAAGTTTTATAATTAAAAAAAAATCCTATTGAATTAACAAGAATAATATGAAATAAACTAATTTTTTTTTTTATTAAAATCGAAAACTATTTTAGTATAAAAACATGCCTTTGGTTTGTAAACATACATGAACAAACTTTAAAAAAATCTTACAGTGAAATTCTAATGCAAAAAAAATCATCTTTTGTTTGTAAACAAACAACTGGGTGTTTACGGTGAAAAACAAAAGGTGTTCCTTTCAAAACAGATCCCAGCTGGGGTGCTTAATGGTTACTTGGTCCGGCGTTTCCATTATCGTCAGGAATCAATGACTGTTTGCGTACTAGTTTCAGCGTCTGTGGAAAATTTGCGGCAAACAAGGGCACCTCCTTCCTCTGATTGGGATATGCATGCGGGATTTGGGGACCGCTTTTAAATGTCCTATTTCCTTGTTACTCTTTTCTATGGATTCATAAACTATCTCTTTCATTCGGGATAAAGTGAATTCGTTGGATGGAGCCGGTTCAACCGAACCAGGTTGAATGCCGTCAGAACAACAATAATGCTAACTTGGCTCGTTAACCGTTACATTACATGCTGACATATTTCTTTGAAGGAGACGTGATTCTAGCGTAAAAGTTGTTGGAGAATTTGAGGTAACTTGGTGTCAAATACGCTGAGGAAACCTGAAAAAAGAAACTGAATTGTTCTTAATATCAGCCCAAAATTACGTCATAACAACCAATTATGGAATAGCTAAAACAGATCATATAAAAGAATTAGTATATATATATATATATATATATATATATATATATATATATATATATATATATATATATAATCCAAAAGTCAGAGAAGAAATCTTCCTTACGACATAGGTTTTTTTTAAAACAACAGTTTGAGAGCTCAATGTGTGCTCTTATTGTTAGAGTCACAGAGCAAATTTATATTTAAATAAATAACAAAAGACTTAGAGATCTTGCATTATAGACTATTTCAGGGAGCTTAGACAAAAATGTCTAATTCTCCCGATCATCAGATGCGAATGATGAATTCTTTATTTTTAAGGCATTTGAAAACCGTTTTTTTTTTGTTTTTTTTCCCTTCCTTTAAAATTGTCCTGTCCTGCTCAGATTTTAAAAGGAAGCGAAAAAAAAAAAAAAAAAAAAAAAAAGGTTTTCAATGCCTTAAAAATAAAGAATTCATCATTCGCATCTGATGAGTCGGGAGAATTAGACATTTTTGTCTAAGCTCCCTGAAATAGTCTATAATGCAAGATCTCTAAGTCTTTTGTTATATATATATATATATATATATATATATATATATATATATATGTGTGTGTGTGTGTGTGTTGGTGTGTAAGTATAGGTAAAAGGATATGAAAACAAAACAATATGCTGTTAAAGTGAAAACATTTTATATCATATTCATAGCTAATATTGAACAATATTTCGATTAATAAAAATCATCTTCAGAGCTTGTTTTTACTCCGGATCATCGAGAGAGGAGACGAAAATAATATGAATTCAAAACGAAAACATTGATATTCCAAAAAGGTTATGCAGTTTCAAATATAAGCACGTACACCACGCGTTTCTCGGTCAGCGGAGTCGTGTATCTTATTGTAACAGTTTTTGAAAAAGAAGACATATTTCACAATTCGACAATAGACAAATTCTCTTTTTCAATATATATATATATATATATATATATATATATATATATATTGGCGGAGTTATGTCACCATTTAGAGAGATAGAAATCGACATAATTCCGATAACTTTTGGAATTGGAAGTTCAAAATTTGGGGGATGTCTAACTTTAATACAGTCCACACCTGTACAAAATTTCAGAATAATTGAAGGGGGTGGGTGACAATTTTACTTTTTTTTTCAAGATGATTTGACATGGAATTGTCTTAGAAGGACATAAATTAAATTTGGCATTAAATAACCCATAAGGATTTAAGTTCGTGTCGTTGAGTCATTTTCTTTCAACAATAACCGTTACACGAAACGCCTCCTAGTTCCCTTATTATTTTTTTTCATAATTCTAAGCTATACAATCTTATTTTATCCACTATTTTTTTTCTTATTATTTCACCATTCAGTTATTTTCCAAAGGAATCATCCCAATGAATATCGCGTTGGAAATTCGTTTTTTTTTGTCTGTCTGTGTGTCTCCATTTTCGGTAATGAAAATAATATTATTATTTCCTTCTTTCAGCAATTCATTATTTGCGCTAACAGCGTTTGTCTGTTCCCCCACCCCACCCCCTTTCAATGTGCCCGATCAATTTTTTCTTTCACTTATTATTTTTTGGCGGGGGTGTGTGAGTGAGTGGGTAGGGTGGTGATTGGATGGTGGTGTTGTGGGACAGGTGGAAGGTTTCTGCATAATTATCCTACCAAATACAGAACCGATGAAATGCAATATTTACCATCCCTTTCAAAGAGATTCTTTTCTTTTTCTTTCTGTTTGGTGGAAATTTTTCTCATTATTCGACAGAAATGAAGTCACGTGGTGCAGCGATGTCATTATTTATTTCGAATGCCAAAAACACATCTCTCCCCTCGGATGTGTCAATGGACAGGGGGGAAATTGTTGGGATTACCTTAAATGTATTATTTTTAAACGTTTCCTGTTTTGAGCGAACTGTCGCCCCTTAAATAAACAAACAAACAAACAGACAGACAGACAGACAGACAGACAGACAAAATGAGTTTCTCTTATAATTGTCTGGAGATTTGGCATTTTAATATGGAAATTAATAAAGGTTTTTATCAGGCAAAGTATCTGAATTTTCTGTTGTAAAATAATGGGGAACTGATATATATATATATATATATATATATATATATATATTATATATATATATATATATAAATAAAATTAAAGTGTCTTAAATCTGTATATTCCCCCTACTGTTACAATTTTTGTGGCCATCCTTAGGCTTCAAACAAGAGCACTCTCCAGCCGAGACACTTGCTGTTAAGCAGAGCGCGATCCTTAGTGAAGAAACCTTTGGTTGCTCCTAGGTGTTCCTCAGTGTTGGATATGATGCTTTGGGTTGTTCCTTGGTGTCCCTTAGTGTTGGTTAGGATCCTTTGGTTATTCCATGATGTGCCTTAGTGTTGGAGATCCGTTCGTCAATGTCGAATAACGTGCAAGGGAACGGCTGTCAATATCAGCGATTAAATAGAACTAACCACGTATTCGGGCTGCTGATTGGTTGGGGTTTAAACCACGTGACCTTGCCCAGTCTATAAGTTTAAATGGTGGATTACAGCACGCCTTATGGTTGGCAACCTTTCGTCTATTTTAGACGATGGCGTAGTTTTTTTTTCTCTCACTTACAGCTACGTGAGTGGCTGAACAGACCGATCCTCGAATGGCAGTCTCTGGTGCAATGGCTGCAAACAAAAGGTGATGCTTTCTGTAGGTGATGGGGTTGCTGCTGTTTCTCCTTTCTTTTAGCTCTCTTTTCTGTGGCAGCTTTTTTCCTCTCTTCACTTCTTTTTGTTCCGAGGATGCGCCAGGTTGCACGGTCTTCTGCACAAGCCTCCCACGTGTCTATGTCGATGCGGCATGCCTTCAGGTCTCTCGTTCAGACATCTTTGAAGCGTAGGCGTGGTCGGGTGCCCTCCATGGTGGATTACATCACGCCTTATATACAGAAAATAATCCAACAGAAACCGTCTTCTAAAAGGCATCTGCAGCTGCTCCCGTTTGACGGAAAATGTGAGTGGGATTGTTTTTAAGATAAAAGTATAGTAGCACTTTGTTATGTTTTCTATCCAGTTTCTTTGCCTGGTCTCCTGAGATATTGTTACACAAGTAATCAAAGAGATTCTGGATTTAGAATAGACAAAATTCAAAAGTGACGATCGGGTCCCCCATTTTATTTATCAAGGGAGCAGCTGCCGGTCATAACACTCAAATAAGTTATTTGATTAATTGATTGATTTTTAACGACATATCAACCAATCTAGGGTTACTGTATGCTTACAGGTTAGGGAATCGCATTCATTGTACATTTATATTTCCATCTGTGTAGTTGTTTCTTAATAGCTTTTTGCATACAGTTATATGATATCAAATATTTGTATCTAATTCAAATAATTTGCACATAATTTATGGTTTCAAGTATTCAAGTATTCCTAACTAACATTAATAATCATATGGTTTCAAGTACTAATTTCAATTTTGCACATAGTTATATGTTTTAAGGAAGTACAGGTGACAAAAAAAAACGAACCAAATAAATTTTATTTAATCTTATCAACGTCTATGAAATTATTTTTACAATGTTTACAATATACAGTTGACTGTATATTCCGAAAGAAAAAAAATTAACAGTTTATTACAAAATCTATGGGTTCTGTTTTTTTTTTTTTGGGGGGGGGCGTCACTCTGTAATAGTAATCTTTAGTAAACAATTATAATTTCAAGTAGCTATTCTTAATACAAATAATTTACAATTATATAGTTTTAAGTATTCATATCCAATACTAATAATTTTCAAACATATATTTGCCCCATAGATCGGCACCTAACTTGTACTACTACTCCGGATGAGAGTGGACCTGGGAGTAATGGCAATAATGGTGTACTCCCCACTCGAAGTAAAAAATCTTTCTGATTTTCTTTAAAATTGACATTAACTAGTCTAGACGTCTAGACATCATGAATTTTAAAAAGGTTTCAGTTGCTCAACTGTGGACTCGTTTTCCTTTTAATTTAAATCATCATCATCATAATCATCATCATCGTGTCACTCTGACAGCATGGATTCACCATCTCTCTCTCTCTCTCTCTCTCTCTCTCTTCTCTCTCTCTCTCTCTCTCTGCACCCGTTCTTATCGGTCATTGCTTATGGTAAACTAAACCATCATTTAAATCTATATATTGATACTCGTGTTCCTTAATTGTACGACCGTTATCATCTTGCAACACCCTCTGGTTAAAAATGAGACTGCCCGAATCGTCCAAGATTAAATGCAAAAATGTAAATCTAATTACCTGGAGTTGCTTATCCACTGAATTCTTATTTCTTATGAGTGTCGTCATATCAACTAAATAATGGACCATTCCGTTTTTATTGTAAAGATAGAAAGGGAAGAAAAGGGACATGCTACAAAGAAAAAATATAAGAAAAAAAAAGAATATTATACACTTTATACATTGAACTATTTGTATAAACGTTGTAATAATTAAATCATCATACTGTGGTATATCCACTGGTCCTGCTAGTTTGAATCAAAAACTAAAAGGTTAAAAACTTCAGTTTCGTCTATAAAATAAATGTCGATGTGTAGGATTTTCGTCTTATCCCGAATTTTTCAAAGTGTTTATTCGAAGCCAAAAGTCTTCGCGTAGATTATAAAGTTTCTCTTTTTTTTATAACTTTGCGTCGCCGTGATTATTATTGGGTAATTGGTCAAAACTAGCTGAAATCGCTGCGGGGTCTGCGTTCTCGCTCACTGTAAAATAAGACTTGTCAGATTTGTCGTATTAATAATCTGATTATTAAACATCCAAAATAATTAAATGTCGTCTGGATCGACAGGCAACAAATCGAAGTCAATAATAATATAATAATAATAATAATAATAATAATAATAATAATTGGGCCTTGCCAACTGAGAAGGCTGTAGAAAATGACGGTAAAGGTCGTACCAATAATAATTGGTGTCGTTGGAACATTCCCCAAGGATCTCAAAAAGAGTCTAGGTTAATTGGAGATTAGAGGAAGAATCAAGACCACGGCATTATTAAAATCGGCTAGAATACTCAGAAGTGTCCAGGAGACCTGAGCAGAGTTGTGGTCACTCAGACTCCAGTGAAAGACCAGTAGTTTACTCTCTAATAATAATAATAATAATAATAATAATAATAATAATAATCTCTGGGACTTTGAAATAAAAACGGATCACCTTATCCCAGCAAGAAGACCAGACCTAGTGTTGATTAACAAAAAAGAAAGAAGTCAACTAGTGGATTTTGCAGTTTGAGCAGATCATAGGGTGAAGCTAAAGGAAAATGAAAAAATGGACAAATACCTGGACCTTGCCAGAGAACTGAAAAAGTTATGGAATATGAAAGTGAAAGTGATACCAATTGTAGTTGGTGCACTTGGAACGTCCCAAAAGGTTTGGAAAAGGGTTTGGAAAGTCTGGAAATCAGAGGAAGGATTGATACCATCCAGAACACTGCACTGCTGCAATCTGCCAGAATACTCAGAAACCTGGAGACCTGAGGAGACTTGCTGTCACTCAGCATCCTGCGAACCGCCGGCTAAGGTTGGTGTGAAAAACTCTAATGGAGAAAAATGATAATAAACTTGATAAACAGCGGTCGCCGAAAGGATGTTGAGTGTTTAACATATTAACAAAGCAAAAATAGGGCGAGAGAATTTGTTTGGAAGGTGAAAAAAGGGCAAGTAACCCGGATGTAAAAACTGTGAAGTAGTTGACTTGTCTGGTTAATTTTGTGGCGGGAAATGAGAATCGTTTAAGATGGAATGTGCAATTTGGAGATAGAAAAGAAAAAAGAACGGAGAAAAACAGACGAGAAATCAGACGAGAAATGTCGAGAGTAAAAAAAGAAAAAAAAAAAAAAACAATGTATTACAAAAATAAAAAAATAGACAACGTGAACTAGGCGAATAGAAAAATATTAGGAAACATTAAGAAAATAGATTTAAATATATAGAAAATAAACAAAGACAAATTTTCTTTAATAAAAGTGTGTTTTATCCTTTTGCTGAACCAAAACATAAGTTGGCTCAGTCAGTAGAGCGTTGGGCTAGAAACCACCAGGTTACTAGTTCGATTCCTCAGCGTATGTGTAGCAGAAGAGATCTGCGTGGTAAAGTACGGAGCTGATGGTAGGTGTGGCGCTCCACCTCAGACGCAAAAACAATCTCTTTGGTATAGCGCTCGTAAAAAGGGGATAGACTCCCTTGCTGATTGGCTGACACCGACTTTAGGCCACCCCGACAACTTTACTTTTTAATATACATATATATATATATATATATATATATATATATATATATATTTGAGTTAAGGTAGAGTGGATATGGACTCAACGACGACTGGTTACTGACAAGAAACACATGAAGAAGGCCGGAGGGCACATCGGTCGAAACGTTATGTATATAACATTAATATGAGGACAACAGTTCTAAAAATCCAATTGATGCCAAGGATATTAGTCCAAAAATAAATGTAATAGCTTGATTGTAGTTCGAACTTACTTACTATGATGTCGCAGTCTAGCACGCTAGACACTACGCCCCAAGGACTCGAGTTTGGTTAGAGATTTCGGTAATTTATGAGGAAGTGCGTCCCGGTCTCCTGCCTCAAAAATTGCTACCCGGTGACTATTAAAATAACGACCCAGCTCAGTCTATTCAAAACTATCCATCTTCATATCTATCTATCTATCTCAATTTGTTCATATTTATCTATATTACTTTAAATACTAAGATTTTCTTTTATTCATGTTTGTTTAATGTCTTGTTTTTAGTTTAAATAAACAAGAATTACGACAAAAAATATGCGACCCCCCCCCCAAATACATTTACTTGTCGAAAATATCTATCTCCATTCTATATTATTTTGTTTGTTTATCTATCTATCTATCTCAGTCTATTCCAAACTATATATCCATCTTCATATAAACAAGAATTACGACAAATTACGATAAATAAACATTAAACAAGAATTACGACGAGCTGGGGTTGTTATTTTATAGTCACCGGGTAGCAATTTTTGAGACAGGAGACCGGGACGCACTTCCTCATAAATTACCGAGTTTTCAACAAATTTATACAGACATATCAACATAGACACATATATAAAGCTCGACGAGTCGAGTGATTAAAGACTGGCAGGTTTTACACTAGAGTTTTTTTTCTGAATATATACCCATGGGAGAGTGGTTTGTAAAAGTTTTCACTGCCATGACGAGGCTGTGATGATTATTGTCAGGAAATTTGCCAAATACCAAATTAAATTGACATAAACTACCTCACCTACGATTTGAAACCCGCTCGGCCGATTTGTTTTCACATTCTCGTAACCTGTGCCCCTATCTGCTCTTTCTGGTGTGGGTATTAAAAGTCACCAAAAGGTAGACCCCCGCCCCCTAAAACCAGATTTGCTTCCTGTTTATATTTGTTTGATTTTTAGTATTATTTTTAAGTTTCTAGATATTAACAACAAAATGATTTATCACGAGAAACCTGAAATTTGATAAAAGAAAAAGACAAAGGAAATATTTTATTAACAAGGGTTGGACTATGTAAATAGATAATTACCTATGCATAAAGAGAATAGAATCGTTTCACAATTAATATATATATATATATAATATATATATATATATATATATATATATATTATATATATATATTTCAATTTTTCATTATATTACACACACACACACACACACGCACACACACATACACACACACACACACACACATATATATATATATATAAATATATATATAATATATACTTTGGTGCGGTACCAAGTTTCTTGGTACAAGGTGATTCTAGGTGGGTCCTAATTCTCTTCCAGTAGTTTGTTGTAGAGTTCAGGTTCCGTATGAGAGCTCAATGTTTAATTATTGTAAACAGAGCAAAGTTATTTGTGAATAAAAAGGCCTTAAATACCATGGGTATAGTGGTTATGGACCATTTCCACTCGTGAGTATATATATATATATATATATATATATATATATATTTAATTTGTTGAGTTAAAAAAAAGCCTATTATAGACAGCTACCCAGGTTGTCTTGCTAAGTCGCAATAACTTTGCTCTGTTACAATAATTAAACATTGAGCTCTCATAGGGAACCTGAACTCTACAACAAACCTGTTCTATATATACCTGTATATGCATATATATATATATATATATATATATATATATATATTTGTGTGTGTGTGTGTGTGTGTGTGTGTGCTTGTGTGTGTATATATGTATATATACATATACATGTGTGTATACAAGTATATATATACATGTGTGCATATATATATATATATATATATATATATATATATATATATATATATTACAGTATTAATGGAAATTCATAAAAATCCCAGTATATTTAGTTTAGTATAAAATCAACTTTTTATCTAAAAGGTAATCAAGCGTGTACTTATTGTATATATATATATATATATATATATATATATATATATATATATAATGGTTGAAAGCGATAAAAAATGCATTATTCATTATGTCTCCAGCCCTAGTGAAAGTGAAAGTATGAAGCCTATTTAAGAGACATTTCATTTGTTTTCAATTCTTCAAAAGAAATTCGGCGAAAGCAAATGCTAGATAGGAAAAGTTTAAATATTAAAACGTCGCGATACGACTTATCGGAAAATCGTTTATATCTCAAAGGTCGCTATGTACAAAGTCTTTTAGCCAATGACGATGGATCAAAATGATAACACTCCTCCCTCCCCCGCAAAGCGCCTGCCATTGGTACAAAAGTTTGGCATTGTTAAAAACTTTGAGCAAAAATTAAAAATTAAACTTACTGGTAAATCCTCGCGGTGAGAAGAAAACCAGCAAATAGTTTGATTGTAAAAATATACTACCAAACATTCCCCGGGGAGAGAAAAAATTTTTGGAAAAAAAGAAAAGACCAAGATAATCGTACCAACAAAAAATAATCTATTAGTACAATATTTTGGCCAAACAAAAAAACAATTTATATGCATATATATATATATATATATATATATATATATATATATATTCATATAAAACCGCCACGAGATTAAAGCTAATAAGTAAAAAAATTTTTTAAAATTTGGAACGCTGAGAATAGAGCGTTAAGATAGACCGTTATGATTTGGATATTTGTTTTTTTCTAGGGGTTATGGTACAAAATAGTTTTTTTATTGTTACAAAAAATAAATAAAATAAAAATAAAGTGTTATTATTTATCAATAACATGTTGAACATTTTTCTCGGAGCTTAGTTTATGTTTTGAAAAAAATTCTCAGCGTTCCAAATTTAAAAATTCTCAGCGTTCCAAATTTTAAAAAAAATTCGATTTTCGAATATTTCCAAAAATCTCTGTTGTTTTTCCCAACGAATTTTTTCAGCCAAATAAATGTTCACTCTGATGAAGGTCGATTCTTCTATGTGTGCGAAATATTTTCACACACATAAACTGACCGAAACACATGTGTTAAGTGATATCGATTAATGTGATATCGATTAAATTCATTTTATCCATTTACATTTCTTTTCTTTACTCATTTTTCCTCATATTGTCGGATTCAATTCCTTTTCCATTTTTTCATATATATATATATATATATATATATATATATATATATATATATATATATATATATGCAGTGGCATTAATAAATTATCCAATATATAAAAAATAGAGCAATAATAATAGTAGTAATCGTGTAAAAGAGTTAACTATTTTTCACTATTCATATCAATAATATTGTATGTATATTATACATATTACTATATATTTTTATGTTTTTTTTGTGGAGAGAGAGAAAACATCGCCATGAAAACATCATCTGCGCGAATCTCTCATCTTCGTATTAATGAAGAGGAATGAAACATAATATTTCGAAATAAGAAAAAGAAACAATTTTTTTTATATATATATGAAGAATTGAAAAAAAAAAAAGAGACTGAAAACAGATAAGTAAAACTTGAATTGTTTTCTTAGAAAATTTTCTATTTCTTATTCTACACATTTGTATAAAATATTATCCATATCGTTATCCCTATATTATTTTGATCAAACAAAAATATATATATATATGAATAAACAAATTAAATTATAAAATATATTCTGTTTTTGCATTATTCTTTCTGCCCAAATTTTGATGTAATATTTTGTTCTCTCGATTATTGTTGACCTCTCTGAAGAATTAAAAATCCGGCGTATCACACGCTTAAACACACGAACGTAACCCTAACCTATTATTATAGATATATAGACGATATACTTCTTATATGGACACATAGCCTCAATAGCCTCCTAGATTTCCACATACACTTTAACAGCTACCAACAATCCATCAAATTCTCGATAGAACACTCCACCAACTCGATCCCTTTCCTAGATATAACCACAAAATTAAGAAATAATACCATAAACACCACCCTCTACACCAAAACCACTGATAACCACACATTTCTAAACTATAACAGCAACCACCCTCATAAACTAAAAAAAATCGATAATCTATAGTGCATGCATAATACTAAGACGCATATGTGAAGACCAACAAGAATATATGCAACACACAGCCAACCTAGCAAGAAAATTCCTAAATAGTGATTACCCTATAAAATTAATAAAAAAAGCATTCAACAAAGCATCATCTCTAAATAGACAGGAACTATTAAAATATAAACCACACCAAACAAATGACCGAATCCCTATGGTATTTCACCACGGTCGACACATGCACAAACTAACTAAGCTACTCACCGAACAATATAAAACCAAAGTTCATCATCAAAACCCCACCCATCAACGCAAAAAAACAACCACCTAACCTACGTAACATCCTCACTGCATCCAGAAAACATT
>CM042163.1:82577568-82617568 GCA_023376005.1 Doryteuthis pealeii | reverse complement strand
TATATATATATATATATATATAATATATATATATATATATATATATTATTATTATTATTATTATTATTATTATTATTAAAAGAGTTTGTTATATCTATAAATAAAGATTGCTTTCTCGTCTATGCAAAAAAAAAAATGAAATTTATACAAAAGTTTGCTCATTTCAAAATCTTTCTGCAGTATGTTAAAAATTATTGGATAAAAATATATTAGACACACACACACACACACACACACACACACACACACAAGGCAAACTTTAAATATTAAAAAATCACGATAGCGCTTATCGTAAAGTCATTTCTATCTCAAATGTTGCTATGAATATGGAGTCCAAAAAGGAGAGAGAGAGAGAGAGAGAGAGAGAGAGAGAGAGAGAGAGAGAGAGAGAGAGAGAGAGGAGAAAGAAAGAGAGAGAGAGAGAGAGAGATGTTGAATTTGATACAAATGTTTGTTATTGTGAAAAATTCTGTGCAACTTGTTTAAAAATATTGGTGAAGGCTATTATATATATATATATTGTTGGATTCATATCCATATTTTCCCCCCATATATATATATATATATATAATATATATATATATATATATTATCCGTAACATCTTTAAGGTGCACTCTGTACATAAGTACAGAGCATTATCACAATATATATCAAGTATAATATGATAACAGAAATTACCACTCAGGTCACATGAAGATCGACAACGTTAAACTCGGTGTCAGGAGATTTTATCCTGTTTTATAATTAATAGCAAAAATAAAATAAAAAATAAAAACCACCCATATAAACATTTCTGAAAGATATATCCTGTAGGGCTGGGAAAATTAAATTAAATAAAACGTTCAATTTATAAAAAAATCAAATTACTTTAAAAGCATAATATTCACTCTACTCAACTGAGATATTTGTTTTGTTTTACGATAGTAAAGACCTCCAAAATGTTTCTAAAAATTTCTGATTCAATTATTCAGACTCATATCTTTATAGAAAATATTAAAAATCGTATAAGTAAAATATACTTTGTTCGGATTTCATATATCAAATGAGGTCGACCCAGTAAAAAAAAAAAAACAACAAAAACAAACATTTTCCCTAAATTCATGGTAAATAAGAATTGAAATGTTCGTGAAAATTTGACTCTTAATTGATTTTTTTGTTAGTGAATATCAATTTTACAGTTAATATAACAAATTATATTTAGTTTTGAAATGTTACATTTTGTAAAATGGTGTACCTGAAAAATAAATAAATAAATAAATAAAAATCACTGTTTATTGAAATCTCCCGCCATATCAAGTGAAATGAAATTCTTAGGACTCATTAATAAAAGAATTTACTTTTGCAATGCTATTTTAATGTCAACTTTCTGAAACTATTTTTTTTAAGTCAGTCAACATAAAATTATTTAATGTTATAAAATTTCTTTCTTCTTTCTTTCTTTCTTTCTTTCTTTCTTTCTTTCTTACTATACTGAATTTTTCTTTCTTTTTTATTAATTTCTTCCTTTTTCTCTTTCTTTCTATACTCAGTTTTTCTTTCTTTCTTTCTTTCTTTCTTTTCTTTCTTTCTTTCTTTTTCTTTTAATACAATTCATTGTTTTCTTTTTCTTTTCTTTTTTCTTAGCTTCTTTCTTTTTATACTGAATTCTTTTTATTGTCATCTTCTTTCTTTCTTTCTTTCTTTCTTTCTTTCTTTCTTTCTATACTGAATTTTTCTTTCTTTCATTCGTTCTTTCTTTCTTCCTTTTTCTCTTTCTTTCTATACTCAGTTTTTCTTTCTTTCGTTCTTTCTTTCTTTCGTTCTTTCTTTCTTCCTTTCTTTCTTTCTATACTGAATTGGTATGTATAAACACAATGTTCAGGCCACGGTTACCTCAAACCTTATTTAGGTGTTTCTTAATTACCTTAAAATAATGCCATCATCAGACGATAACCTGAGTTCAAATGTGGTTTCGGAGCTAAAAAATTATCGTTACCACTTATTCAAGGCGTTCCAAGCAGAATAAATGTCACCAGATTTATTGAAATGTGATTAGATATAGAAAAAATTAAATGGAGGAAAAATTACATATTCTAAAATAAAAGTAAGTAAAGTTGTCGGGGCGGCCTAATGTCGGTATCAGCCAGACAGCGACGGAGTCTATCCCCCTTTTCACAAGCGCTAGACAAAGGAGATTATTTTAGCGTCTGAGGTGGGGTGCCACATCTACCATCAGTTGGTCCCTTTACCGCACAGATCCCTGTAGTACTCATACGCTGAGTTGGCGAGTGCCAGTATCGAACCAGGAACATTGCGTTTCCTAGCCGAGCGCTCTACCGACTGAGCTCTACGGGCCCTATATTCTAACATAGAAAATTAAAAATATGTCGTAAAGAACGCCATTTCTTACTTAACCGTTTTCATCTGATTTGGAATTTGAAATGAGAAGATTCCAAAATGTAATAATTCTATCTTACAACTTCCTGTTAAGAATATTTTATGAACCCTCACCGTTAAAGAAATCTACAGTAGATAAGTTTGAACATTTAAATTACACAATTGATTGAACAGATTTTTGGTGTTTAGGAAAAAAAATGTTTAAATTCGAGTATAAGAAAATAAAAATAAAAATATATATTAGTTAGTGGAAACTTATTTAAAATCGTTTTTAAACGTTAAAATTGTGAAATTATATTGTTTGAATGAAGATTAGTAGAGAAAGTTTAAATTTATTTCTCTTCTTTGCATTAATTTATCGAGTTTGTACAGAATCGATAGATTTGTCTGTATTTATGAGGCGAGGATTGTTGTGAATAATTCTGATATTTTGGACTGTTGTCCTTATCTTTATTCTTTCTTTTTATACCGAATTCTTTTTTTATTGTCATCTTTCTTTCTTTCTTTCTTTCTCTCTTTCTCTCTAGACTGAACTTTTTCTTTCTTTCTTTCTTTCGTTCGTTCTTTCTTTCGTTCTTTCTTTCTATACTGAGCCTTTCTTTCTTTCTTTCTTTCTTTCTCTCTATACTGAATTCTTTCTTTCTTTCTTTCTTTCTTTATTTCGTTCTTTCTATACTGAGCCTCTCTTTCTTTCTTTCTTTCTTTCTTTTATACTGAATTCTTTCTTTCTTTCTTTCTTATACTGAGCCTCTCTTTCTTTCTTTCTTTCTTCTTTCTTTCTATACCGACCCTTTCTTTCTTTCTTTCTTTCTTATACTGAGCCTTTCTTTTCTTTCTTTCTTTCTTTCTTTTTTCTTTCTTTCTTTTCTTCTATACCGAGCCTTTCTTTCTTTAGAAGAAAGAAAGAAAGAAAGAATTCTTTCTTCTTTTTTTCTTTCTTTCTTCAAATGTTTTTTCTTCTTTCTTTACTGAGTCCCTTTTATTTTCTTTCCTTTTTTAAAAAGCAATAAAACAATCATTGACATTTTCCTTCTTTACTTTAAACATCATAATTTCCTAAATGTCCTTGTTGATTCAATTCATCCCCCCCCTACTTAAATCCCCCCACGCACTTTTCCATATGGTTTATGATGTTTACGTGGGATATTTACTCGTAAACTCGGTGGATTTGCGGGTTTTATTCCATGTCTTCTTCTTGTTCTTCTTTATTCATTTCTTCTTCTTTTTCTCCTTCTTTTTTCTTCTTCTAATCACCCTCTTCTTCTTCTTCTTCTCTTCTTCTTTTTTCCTTTCTTCTTCTTCTTCTACTTTGTTCATCTTCTCTTCTTCTTTGTTCCTTTCTTCTTCTTTTCTTCTTCTTATTCTTTGTTCCTTTCTTCTTCTTCTTCTTCTCTTTCTTCTCTTTGTTCCTTTCTCTTCTTCTTCTTCTTCTTCTTCTTCTTCCTTTCTTCTTCTTCTTCTTCTTCGTTCCTTTCTTCTTCTTCTTCTTCTTTCTTCTTCTTCTTCTTTGTTCTTTCTTCTTCTTCTTCTTCTTCTTTCTTCCTTTCTTCTTCTTCTTCTTTTTTTATTCCTTTCTTCTCTTTTTCTTTTCTTCTTCTTCTTCCTTCTTCTTCTTCTTCTTCTTCTTCTTCTTCTTGTTCCTTTCTTCTTCTTCTTCTCTTCTTTTCCTTTTTCTTCTTCTTCTCTTCTCTTCTTGTTCCTTCTTCTTCTTCTTCTTCTTCTTCTTCTTTTTTCTTCTTCTTCTTCTTCTTCTTCTTCTTCTTTGTTCTTCTTCTTCTTCTTCTTCTTCTTCTTCTTCTTCTTTTCATGACAACTAGCAACTGTTTATAACTTTATCAGCTAAAGCAAGTACTCTACTAAAACAGCAGACGTGTTCGAACAGACACTTGTACAGATCTTCCAGGACTCTAGTAGAACGCCCAGTCCCAGAATACCAACTAATCTCACCCACCCCGCCTCCCCATGAGACCGATAAAGCAATTCAACATCCATTAGATTACAGTCTTCCTCCTCCCCGCTTTTTTAAAACTTAGACTTCCGGTGTATCGCCTTAAAAAACAAAAAACAAATAGAATAAAACCACCGAGACTTTCAAGGAAACGAATTGCCTTGGCTGGCCTTGGAGTGTCTGCCTGGTCGTATGAGAGGCGAACAGGTGTCCCTGACGTCTTTAAAATATGTTACGCTAACAATGACTTTTGACTTGGATAATCATAGCTTTCTTTTTTCTTTTTTTGTCTTTCAATAAATTTCCCTCTCATGACCACTTTTGTATTTTTCTTGTATTCCCCCCCCCCATTCATTCCATGCGTTTATTTAGGTTTGTTTGCGCCAACGGGCCGACATCGGTTGGTTGTAAATACCCTTCCCCCCTCCTCGCAAACACTTTCCCCGTCTGACTCATAAAAATAGATGAAAGACTTTAGTGTTAAATACTGTCTTCCGATTTTGGGAGTACGCGGTAACTTGACTCATATTCGCTCACAGAAAGACGTCGAATGAACGGCGTTCGAATCCTGCTTGAGACTACCTATTTTGCTAGTAAATGTATTTGAAATATATTTGAATAAAATAGACCAACATGTTTATTTAGCTTATTTTACCGGTCCTTGTAAAATAAACCACTGGCTATTTTGCCAGCAAATATATTTTAAATATATTTAGATATATTTCAAACTATCTAAAAGCTAAAAGATTACAGTGGTTGTTGACGGGCAATCTGGGATTATCTAAAATTGCTTAAAAAGTAGTTGTGCAATTCTGTGATACAAACAAACTTTAAAACAATCTATCTAAAAGACAATTTCTTAAAATGGTACGTGACAAGAATTCATCTTGTTAGGGTTAGGGATCGGTTTGGGGTTAGGTTTAGGGCTGGGGTAGGGTTGGGTTTAGATTTAGGGTTACAATTTTATGTTTTAACAATTGATAGTGGAAAATGCCATTTTTCCACTTTGGAAAAAATTCCTGATAGTCTAATTTACCTTTATCATTTCCTTAAAAAAAAATTCTTTTGAATTGTAAGAATTCACATGTTTTGGGTAAATCATAAATGTTCATTGTCTCACTGTCATTAATCGGAATAACAACGTGATCTACAAATTTTATTTTTCTATGTGATTTTAGCTCAGTCGGTAGAGCATCCGACTAGGGAAACGCAAGTTTCCGGGTTCGATACCGGCCCTCGCCAACTCAGCGTATGAATAGCTGTAGCGGAAATGACCGGCATGTCAAACAGCCAGCTATCGTAGCACAGAGATCTGTGTGGTAAAGTGAAGAGCTGATATAGGTGTGACGCTCCACCTCAGACGCCAAACAATCTCCTCGGTCTACCGCTTGTGAAAAGGGGGATAGACTCTCTCGCTGTCTGGCTGATATTGACTTTAGGCCACCCCGGCGATTTTACTTTTATCAAGGCTTGAGTAAAAAATTATTGGATTTTTATGCATATATTTAAACAAATTAAAATTATACAAATTTGAAAATGATTTATTAAACTTATAGGCAAGTTAGATATTCATCAAGCAAAAAAAAAAAAAAAATGTAATCTATTACTTGTCTGAATTTTTTAGATGAGACATGATAAATTGTATTTGGATTTTTCGGACTGTTGTCCTTATCTTTATTGTTATATACTCAACATTTCAGCGAGATTAGATTACAAAAATTACAATATGAGTAAAGGTAAAAATCATACATAAGTATAAATGTAAATATTCTAGGTTAAAGAAAAGAACATTAGGTTTACTAGCAAAAATATGCACCCTCCGTATAATTCAAATTGTTCAAATCATTGTTATTTTATGATGTGATCGATAATTATATATAAATAGCTGAATGTTGTCAGTATATAGAAAACAAGTGTAATATTTAGATAAGTGAACAATGATGATGCTATAAATTCAACTGAATAAAAGTGAGAGGCAAGCCTTTATAATATCAAAGCCGTGTCAAAGGTCACGACACAATAAAGTAAAAGATGAACAAACAAACAAAAAAAGACAGAAAAAAAGAAAGAATTAATTTTAATACAGACCTTCTTTTATAGGAAGGGAAACATAGGGCCTCAGTAGCTAAAACAGCCGAGTTATCTCCCGTTCATTTTCAAAACGAGGCCATTGAAATATTCGTGTTCATCTTCCAGCCAAATCTGGTATTATTCAAACTTGAATCCGGTTAACGAGCAAAAATATTAAAGAAAGAAATCACAAAATGGTGGAAATTTTAGCCTAAGAAATTTCCATCTATAAACACGATGATCCCTTTTGGTGATTGTCAAAAAACTCATTCTCGATACATTTTGTCATTTCGAAGAAGGTAATTCAGAGCGACGAATATATATATATATATATATATATATATATATATATATATATATATATATATTACTCTACGGGATGTAATGGTTAGCAAGCTATATATATATATATATATATATATATATATATATATATATACATATATATACATATATATATATATAGCTTGCTAACCATTACACTCCGTAGAGTGCCCTTTAATTCTTTAAACTTACTTATTATTAAGCTACGCTTAGATATGGCACAAGGCTAGAAGTATGGGGCACCTAATGAGAATTGAACTCACTAACAAGGGTCCGAAAATCTAGCTTGCTAACCATTACACCACGTGAGGCGCCCTATTATAGTTAGGTATAGTTATTTACTGAGCATAGCTTAGATGTGCCACACGGCCAGGAGTCTGGAGTGCCCAATGAGAATCGAACTCACTAACAAGGGTCTGCAAATCTAGCTTGCTAACCATTACACCACGTGAGGTGCCCTTTAATTCTATATAGTTACTTACTAAGCTTAGCTTAGATGTGGCACAAGGCCAGAAGTAAGGAGCGCCCAATGAGAATCGAACTCACTAACAAGGGTCTGCAAATCTAGCTTGCTAACCATTACACCACGTGAGGTGCCCTTTAATTCTATATAGTTATTTACTAAGCTTAGCTTAGATGTGGCACAAGGCCAGAAGTAAGGGGCGCCCAGTGAGAATCGAACTCACTAACAAGGGTCTGCAAATCTAGCTTGCTAAACCATTACACCACGTGAGGTGCCCAAGTTATTTACTAAGCTTAAGTTAGACATGGCACAAGGCCAGAATTAAGGGGCACCTAGTGAGAATCGAACTCACTAACAAGGGTCTGCAAACCTAGCTTGATAACCATTACACCCCATGAGATACCCTCCTCACTTTCCTTTTAGCTTTACACAATGTTTCATCTTCTTCTTCTACACGACATTTGGGTTGTGTCGAAATTTATTTTCTACTCGTTATCAAATATCTTCATCATCGTCCCGGGTCCACAGAATCGGATTTGTTTTAATTCAGTTTGTTTATTTTCCAATTCTATAATGGCAGATATTCTATCCTTAGCCAATTCTTTTGTTCATTATACTCCGTCTGACTCATGCACCTGTTAATTCAAAAATAACCACTAGTTTACATTAAAAAACAAAAAACAAACAGAAGATAGCTTGCAGCTAAGGCAGGAGTTTAAAAAAAAAACGTACGAGATAACCTGTGAACCTCTCTGGTTCCCGTTGAAACAACGGTCCATAATGATATCAAGACTTCTATTTAGAAAGGAATGTAGGAATCTAATTAGCATCCGGGGCTTAGAATACGTGGAGGAGCTTGTTGTGTAATGGTCATCGTCGTAGAAAATGGACATGTTGACCAGAGTTCGAATCCTGGACGAGGCTGGTTGCATTTCAAATCCAATTATTCTCCCTTCAGCTATGCTTGAATTGCAGGACAGGCTGGACTCTTTAACCTTGGTATGGCAACCGTTCTAGGAGAAGGAAAACTCTGAATTCAAACCTCTTAAATCTCCGCTTGGGGTGGTCACTACAAAAATAGGCTGAGGCCTAGTTAATGATCTATTTCACTATTTTTTAAAAAATTACATTAAAAAAATCTTAGACCAACTACAAATAATAATAATAATCTTATTATGATGAAGATTCGGTACCTGTGCCTTTAACCGAAACTACGTCACTCCAAATTCCACTAAGAATTGACCTTGTGTTACATCTTGCTCGTGAGAAAAGGGTTGGTAAATACATATATAATACACTCACTGTAGAAAAGGGTGTGTCCTCGGTATGATACTCTATTGCATCTGATAACGAGGCTCTAGATTTAGAGAACTGGGAATGTAGAGTCACTCCTTTATTGCCATTACTCCAAGGTCCACCCCAGCTTGGAGTGGTAGCACCTGTTAGAATACCATCTATGGGTGTTGTATAGGATTAGCTGACTCCCCTCTAGACCATAAAATAATGGTTGCGCCTGTCTTATAAATAACTGTTAGGCAGACGAGACGAGAATTGAGTTTGTATGAATATGAGTTCTTGACCGAATAAATATACTATTACCAAGTATTTGACTTGCCTCATATTCAATTTATTTATTTCTTACTTCTCTTTGTGTGTGAGTAATTGGCCGCCTTACCCACGACACAAAAATGGCCCAAAATATGTTTAAAAAGAAGTCGCGATCGATAGGACTATGTGAAAAATTCTTTTAGAAATAGACAAAAAAAATGTAAATATGAACGTACAATGAACACGAATGAAATAACCCTAGACGGATTGATATGCCATATTTTTTTATCTCAAAATCTCAGAGATTTTCATGGGTCATATTTTCTACGACGGATACTGGTTTGTGCATGTTACATTTGTTGATATGGTCAAATCTCTTGCGCAATTCCCAGTGGATCACCATTCCTACCCAGTCATGCTTACTCTTGCAGTCCTTTTCTTGTTTGTACATATACCATCTGTAATCATAGTCAAATTTTAATCTCTTGCACAATTCCCAGTGGATCACCATTCCTACACAGTCATGCCTACTCTTGAATTCCTTTTGTGATTTGTGCATTACCATTTGCTAGTAGGAACAAATTTTAATCTGTTGCACAATTCCCAGTGGATCAGCTTTCCTACCCAGTCATGCCTACTCTTGAATTCCTTTTGTGATTTGTGCATATACCATTTGTCAGCATGGTCAAATTTTAATCTCTTGCATAATTCCCAGTGGATCCCTTTTCCTACCGACTCATGCCTACTCTTGCATTCCTTTTGTGCCAGTTTGCTGCTTTTACTTATTATATGATTAACGGTTTCATTTCTGATACACTTGATATTCTGTTGTGTATTATCGATTTTCGCTTTGACTAATTGATGATTATAGCATCATTTGTGCTGAAATTCAATTTCTCCTTTTCTAGTATTATTTGTATTATCCGGACTATTGTCATCATCTTCATTGTTATCTGTACAACGTTTCGGTCGATGTGCCCTCCAGCTTCCATCAGGTATTTCTTGTCTGACTCAGGAACCTTCTGGGACTCGGAAACCTTCTTGTCGTAAACAGGAACCTTCTTGTCGTAATCGGGAGCCATCACGGAACTTTGAACCTAACTCTTTATTCAGTCCACGGGGATATCCTGTTCTCATTCCGCTAACCATAGCTGGAGTACAGGTTTTAAGCTGTGTTAATTATTATTCTATGTTACTGCTGCCCTGACCAGGATTGAACCTGCTGTCTAGAGATAACTGCCACTTAGAACTGTCTTAACCTAACTCCTTTATCCACTAGGCTATGTGTCTAATTCTCCTTTTCTAAGTTCAGATTTTTGCAATTTCCTTAATTTGTCACTTTGTTGCATAATCTATGGTAGCATTGATTATTGACAACACTGTGTAGCGTAAATGGAAATTTACAGACGGTTGACCCCAGAGGCAGAAAACCCGCGAATCAGGTGAAGTCACGTGAGAGCTAGTTAGCTCATCAGTTCCAACGAGGATCTTAAGCAAGAAAGACGTTTCTTGCTTAGTTGGACTCACCTGCACTAGTTAGTAAGAAAAGAAACTTAGTTAAGTAAATAAAAGGTTTTTAAAAGAACAGTATGGCGTTGTTGGTTGATGCATGTCTTAGCAAGAAGACTGACCAAGAAAGAAAATGAATCAAGAAATGAAGAACCAACAAGATAGAAGATCGAATGGCCAAAAAAGCGAAGTAGAAAGAAACTAAGTTATGCATCTGTCTACCTCTATCCTCTCTCTATCAAAAGAACTTTCATTGTGTATATACCCAATAAATGGAGGTATATAACAGCTTGAAGTTTACATACAGTTGTTTTTCTTACCATTTTTGTTTTCTAGATAACTTTCTTTTTATTTTCCTGTTTGTCCCTAAGTTATTTATATTGCACTTGTTGTTATTGACTACTGTAATTAATGTTTTTGTTCTTATTGTATATTTCTTGTGTTTCTGGATTGTTGCATTTACGCAACCGTCAATGCTGGTCCGGTGTTTAAAAGTAAAGTAAGTAAAGTGGTCGGGGCGGCCTAATGGCGGTATCAGCCATGCAGCGAACGAGCCTATCCCCTTTTCACTAGCGCTAGACCAAGGAGATTATTTTGACGTCTGAGGTGGAGCACCACACCTACCATCAGCTCCTTACTTTATCGTACAGATCCCTGTGCTACTCATACGCTGAGTTGGCGAGTTCGGGTATCGAACTAGGAACCTTGTGGTTTCTAGCCAAACGCTCTACCGACTGAGCCAACCCGGCCCGGTGTTTACTAAACATCAATTGAACTAAACCGGAAGTGAATCTGACCCGGAAATAGCGAACTACGAGTTCAGGTTACAGCTAAAAGTTGGATTTTTTTCAATTTGGTTTTGGGGAATGATGGTTAATGTAGTCTGTGTATTTCCTGATTGTTTCATCTACGTAACCGTCAATGCTAGTGAGTCCTTTGGTCTGTAGTTGTCATTTCTCTCATGGAATTCATAGTGGATAGTCACCAATTTCTTTGCCCTTTGGTATATTTATCAGAGTTCCTCTTATGTCCATTTAAAAATGTACACAAGAGTATCTTAAAAAGGGAGATAACCATTTGAAAAGATTTCTGCGACAAAGTTTGGTTTCAAGAAGTTCTTCTTCTTCTTCTTCTTCTTCTTCTTCTTCTTCTTCTTCTTCTTCTTCTTCTTTAATTCTATTTCTTCTTCTTCCTCTTTCATTTTAATTCTTCTTCTTCTTCTTTCTTCTTCTTCTTCTTCTTCTTCTTCTTCTTCTTCTTCTTCTTCTTCTTCTTTAATTCCATTTCTTCTTCTTCTTCTTCTTCTTCTTCTTTAATTCTATTTCTTCTTCTTCCTCTTTCATTTTAATTCTTCTTCTTCTTCTTCTTCTTCTTCTTTAATTCCATCTTCTTCTTCTTCTTCTTCTTCTTCTTCTTCTTCTTCTTCTTCTTCTTCTTCCTTTCTTCTTTCTTCTTCTTCTCTTCTTCTTCTTCTTCTTCTTCTTCTTCTTCTTCTTCTTCTTCTTTCATCTCCGTTTGCTTGATGGTGTCCACTTTCAGTATTCCCACGTATTTGTAATTTCCGTTTAGCAATTTCCTTTTTTCCCCAAATGTTCGGATACTTTCTTGATTGACCCGATTCTAATTATCATTCTATTTTATTCTTATTTATTTCTTTTAAGTTTGAATCCACACAACTGAAAGTTAATTATTTAGCCAATGTAAAATACAAAAAAAAATTCTACCCGCAATAAAATTAAACGTAAACAGAAATTTTCATTCACACATAGGAATGCATCCAATGGGGAAAACCTTTTATGTTGAAACTCGAGATAAAATCCCCAAAACATACAAAAAAAACAACAAATATTTATTTCTAACTTGTTTAAAAGCCACCCTATTGCGCGGAAATTGAACAAAGTTCTGTGGAGGCTACTTCTTTTACTCGCTGCAGCCTCGGGTCTTTTGATTGCAAACTCTGTTTGTCATCATCTTTATTGTTACTAGCAAATATATGCACCCTCCGGGTGCAAGTATTTAAGATTTAATGTAATAAAATATTGTATTAAATTAGAAAGGCTAATGAAACTAAATAAGAATACAGATAAAAAGATTTGAAACAGAGGGAGTATAATAAAAGATTTGAAACAGAGGGAGTATAATAAAAAATGGAACAACTGAAACTTATTCTTCCATCACTCTCGTCTTTCATTGTTATTTTTTCTAATTTAAGTATTTAGTTATAAGAGGAAATAAAGAATAAAATGACAGTTATTTTATCTTGTTAATGGATTTCATTTAAGATTCATTGAAGAGATTTTTGCTTATATTCATTAAAATAAAACCAAATAGTTAGAAATCAATAATACTAAGCACATATTTATTAAATTCCATTTTTAAATATTAATATGCAAATTAGCCTTCCCGTTCACACTGTAAACCGCTATTTTGATGTATATATAAATATAATTGCATGTTGTCAGTATGTTGGCATAGTTAACAGTATTAATAATGTAAGACAATTTTATTAATAATTGAGATTTAGATAAAAATAAAATCATGGAGAATGGGATGTCAATAACTAAGAGAATTGTGACTTGAGTAGGAATATAGTTTCGGTTACAGACAGAAAAACACACAATCTCCATTATAATAAGATATACACAATGTTTTGGCCAATGTGGGCTCCAGCCTTCATCAGATGTTTCTTGTCAAACTCAAGAGTCATGATGTCATAATCAGGAGCTGCCACAAACTTCAAACCGAACCCTTTATTTGACCCATTGGGATAGATTTTTCTCATTCCATTAACCATGACCGGGAACAAGTGCTAAGCTATGTTAAGTATTCTATGTTATTTTTACCTGGTCAGAATTGAACCTACAAATACCAGATGATTGTCACTTAATTGTATTAACTCAATCCTTATATCCATTGCAAAAATAATATAGAATAATGCAGATGTAAAGAGAAAAAAATGATAATACGGTAACAATGGTGTTGTGTGTTGACCTGTATTTTATTCTTGAATTTTCGAGATAAAATCTCTTTTTCAAAAGATCACTGGAACTGAAGTAGTCTAGTTATGGCATTTATAAAATTGTCATCAACCCCCTTCAATATTTCTGAAATTTTTATCAGGTGTTGACTATGTTAAAGTTACACAATGCCCAAAAGTTGAGCTTCCAATTCCAAAAATTGTCGGAGTTATGTCAATTTTTAGCTCATATAATTCTGCCAATTATTGGAATTGGAAGCTCAAATTTTCGGTATTGTCTAACTTTATCCTAATCCACACTTGGACAAAATTTCAGAAAAAATGAAGAGGGTGGGTGACATGGCCTGGATGATTTGACATGGAATTACCCAGGGGTGAGACGGCTTTAGTTGTTCATGAATAAAAACCCTGCAATTTATTAAGAAACATTAAATTGGACGCATCAAATTTCCCGAGGACTCAGTCAAATAAAATCCGTGCGTCCCAGGACGCACTAAATTAAAAATCTATCACCATCACTGCATGTGAACATACATTCAAGATTAGTTTATGATATGCTCTGAGTTTAAAAGGGTTTATCAATGAAATTCGATTTTTGTTTCTTATACGACCATGATTATTTTTCAAATCTTTTTCTTCCATCTTTCTTTTCGTCTTCCATTAAAAGATGACTTAAAAGAATTGGCCTCTTGACCTTTTCAGATTTCGGCATCGTGTCGCGCCGAAAAAAACTTGTTAAATTAGAAAGTTTTTTTTTCTCACAGAATTTTGAGGATTCACATTGGAAATTGGCGCGCGCAACCAGCCAGGATCGACAATTAGAAATTTATCTCTTGCAGCGATTATTTCCGGTGTCGATTTTTTGTGGCGGGAAAAGAACCGACGACATTTTGCCCGGATATTTTATTGAATAATTCAAATCTTGCGTTCTACCCGGCGAATATAAATCGGAAATGTTTTTTTTTCTGTGTGTGTGAGCATGTGTATACGTATATATATATATATATATATATATATATATATATATATATATATATATATATATATACGCATACATATATATATATGCATACATATATATATATATATATATATATATATACGCATACATGTATATATATATATATATATATATATATATATATATATATATACGCATACACATGCTCACACACACAAAAAAAAAAGATTTCCGATTTATATATATATATATATATATATATATATATATCGGGTTAGGGTGTGTGTTTGTGTGTGTATGTGTGTGTGTGTGTATGTGTGTGTGTGTGTGTGTGTGTGTGTGTGCGAGTATGCAAAAACCACTGAATGTAAATTATGTAAATTACACATTGGTGAAAATATTTATGGACTGTTGATATAGGAATGGTTTAACTTTCATTAAAGCTGATAAAATAAAACCACCTAACCTGATGTATGTATGTATGTATGTATGTATGTGTGTGTGTGTGTGTGTGTGTGTGTTTACATACATAAACATTATATCTATCTATCTTTAGATATATATACATTATTTTACGTACATACACGTTATATCTGTTTATCTTTCTATTTATATTTAGATCTATACATTATTTTCACACACATACACATTATATCTGTTTATCTCTTTCTCTCTCTCTCTCTCTCTCTCTCTCTCTCTCTCTCTCTCTCTCTCTCTCTCTCTCTCTCTCTCTCTATATATATATATATATATTAATTTACACGCATACACCTTATATCTATCTATGTTAAGATATATAGATTATTTTACGTACATACACCTTATATCTATCTATCTATCTATCCATCTACCTATATATATAAATATTTAGACTAATAGATTATTTTACATACGTACAGGTTATATCTATATTTCATCTATCTATTTACATATATATTTAGTTCTATACATTATTTTACATATGTACACAGTATATCTATCTATCTATCTATCTATCTATATTTAGATCTATACATTATTTTACATACTTACACGTTATATATACCTATCTATCTATCTCTATATATTTTTTAGATCTGTACATTATTTTACATACTTACAAGTTATATCTATCTATCTATCTATCTATCTATCTCTCTCTATATATATAGAGATATATACATTATGTTACATTTATACAGGTTATATCTATATCTATTTATCTATCTATCTATCTCTCTCTATATATATATTTAGATCTATACATGATGTTACATACTTACACGCTCTATCTATCTATCTATCTATCAATCTATATTTAGATATATACATGATGTTACATACATACACGTTATATCAATCTATATATCTATCTATCTCTCCCTCTCTCTCTCTCTCTCTCTCTCTCTCTCTCTCTCTCTCTCTATATATATATATATATATATATATATATATTTAGATTTATACATGTTACATATTTACAAGTTATATCTATCTATCTATATTTAGATCTATAAATGATGTTACATACATACACGTTATGTTTATCTATCTACTTATCTATCTATCTATATTTAGATCTTTACATGATGTTACATTCATACAAGTTATCTCTATCTATCAATCTATCTATCTATCTATCTAACCGTCTACCTATATATATATTTAGACTCATAGATTATATTACATACGTAGAGGTTATATCTATCTTTCATCTATCTATTTACATATATATTAAATTCTATACATTATTTTACATATGTACACATTATATCTATCTATCTATCTATCTATCTATATTTAGATCTATACATTATTTTACATACATACACGTTATATCTATCTATCTATCTATCTATCTCTCTCTATATATTTAGATCTATAAATGATGTTACATACTTACACGTTATATCAATCAATATATCTATCTATCTCTCTCTCTAATACTATCTGGTGGCGCTCTTGTTTCTCTCTAATACTATCTGGTGGCAGGCCTGACTCTCTCTAATAATATCTATCGGCGCTCTCAACCCTCCCTAATACTATCTGGTGGCGCTCTTTTTTCTCTTTAATACTATCTGGTGGCAGGCCTGACTCTCTCTAATACTATCTATTGGCACTCTCAACCCTCCCTAATACTATCTGGTGGCGCTCTTGTTTCTCTCTAATACTATCTGGTGGCGGCTGGCCTCTCTATAATAATATCTATTTTGCGCTCTCAACCCTCCCTAATACTATCTGGTGGCGCTCTTTTTTCTCTCTAATACTATCTGGTGGCAGGCCTGATTCTTTCTAATAATATCTATTGGCGCTCTCCACCCTCCCTAATACTATCTGGTGGCGCTCTTGTTTCTCTGTAATACTATCTGGCTGCTGGCTGGCCTCTCTATAATAATATCTATTGGCGCACTCAACCCTCTCTAATAGTATCTGCTGGCGCTCTCTTTTCTCTCTAATACTCTTTGGTGGCAGGCCTGACTCTTTAATAATATCTATTGGCGCTCTCAACCCTCCCTAATACTATCTGGTGGCGCTCTTGTTGCTCTCTAATACTATCTGGTGGCGGGCTGGCCTCTCTCTAATAATATCTATTGGCACTCTCAACCCTCCCTAATACTATCTGGTGGCGCTCTTGTTTCTCTCTAATACTATCTGGTGGCGGGCTTGCCTCTCTCTAATAATATCTATTGGCACTCTCAACCCTCCCTAATACTATCTGGTGGCGCTCTTGTTGCTCTCTAATACTATCTGGTGGCGGGCTTGCCTCTCTCTAATAATATCTATTGGCACTCTCAACCCCCCTAATACTATCTGGTGGCGCTCTTGTTTCTCTCTAATACCCTCTGGCTGCGGGCTGGCCTCTCTCTAATAATATCTATTGGCACTCTCAACCCTCCCTAATACTATCTGGTGGCGCTCTTGTTTCTCTCTAATACTATCTGGCTGCGGCTGGCCTCTCTCTAATAATATCTATTGGCACTCTCAACCCTCCCTAATACTATCTGGTGGCGCTCTTGTTTCTCTCTAATACTATCTGGTGGCGGGCTGGCCTCTCTCTAATAATATCTATTGGCGCTCTCAACCCTCCCTAATACTATCTGGTGGCGCTCTTGTTTCTCTCTAATACTATCTGGCTGCGGGCTGGCCTCTCTCTAATAATATCTATTGGCACTCTCAACCCTCCCTAATACTATCTGGTGGCGCTCTTTTTTCTCTCTAATACTATCTGGTGGCAGGCCTGATTCTCTCTAATAATATCTATTGGCGCTCTCAACCCTCCCTAATACTATCTGGTGGCGCTCTTGTTTCTCTCTAATACTATCTGGCTGCGGACTGGCCTCTCTCTAATAATATCTATTGGCGCTCTCAACCCTCCCTAATACTATCTGGTGGCGCTCTTGTTCCTCTCTAATACTATCTGGTGGCGGGCTTACTTCTCTATAATAATATCTATTGGCGCTCTCAACCCTCCCTAATACTATCTGGTGGCGCTCTTGTTCCTCTCTAATACTATCTGCTGCGGGCTGGCCTCTCTCTAATAATATCTATTGGCGCTCTCAACCCTCCCTAATACTATCTGGTGGCGCTCTTGTTCCTCTCTAATACTATCTGGCTGCGGGCTGGCCTCTCTCTAATAATATCTATTGGCGCTCTCAACCCTCCCTAATACTATCTACATGATGTTACATACTTACACGTTATATCTATCTATCTATCTATTCTAACGGTTCTTGCTTCCTTCCTTTTGTTTCTCCATCCATTTACATAACATTTCTTTATAATTCTTATTGATTTATCATGGTTCCGGTTTCAAATTGACATTGTCGGTTTGATCCAAGAATTATGAATGAAGGTAAACGGTGCTCATAAATCGGAAATGCAATTCCTCTGTTGTTTGGGGAAAATATTTCATTCGAACAAAAGAAAAAAAAGGCATTCCCTGATGTCTACATCCATTTGCGATAAATCAAATGCAGATCGACATAAACATTTTTTTTTGTCTTTTATTTTGAAAATGTATTGAAAGATGTAGATCGATACGAAGAGGCTGAAAAACGGTTATATAAAAGTACGGGAATTTTGATAAAGATGAACTTACTTAGAGGTACACTTCTGGGGATAAATTGGCCACACCCAGTAAAGAAATAACAGTTTGAGAGCTCAATGCGTGCTCTTAATGTTAGAGTCACAGAGCAGATATATAAGTAAAGAAATAACAAAAGACTTAGAGATTTAGCATTAGAGTCTATTTCAGGGAGCTTAGACAAATAGTCTATCTATCAATCTATCAAATTCGCATCTGATGAGTCGGGAGATTTAGACTATTTGTCTAAGCTCCCTGAAATAAACTGTAATGCAAAATCTCTAAGTCTTTGGTTATTTCTTTACTTATATATTTGCTCCGTTACTCTAACATTAAGAGCACAAGAAAACTCTTGTGTCGTAAGGAAGATTTCTTCTCTGGACTTTTGGATTTATATATATATATATATATATAATATATATATATATATATATATATATGAAGAGAGAAATGGAAGTGAATCCGACAGTATGTAATATAGTGAATCATTTGAAAAAAACACAGGTTCATAAAACGAGTGATGTTTATTTCGCCAACGCTGCAGTGTTTCAATCAGTTTTAGTAGATATTCATCAGGGCTTTTGTTTATTTGAAGAAAAATAAATTTACCACACGCTCACATAAACATGCGCCCAGCGAAAGCGATTTTCTATTTACATTTTCATACATGCTCTCTCTCTCTCTCACTCTCTCTCTCTTTCTCCCCCCCACACACACTCACAACGTAAGAGAACGTTCTATGTCAACTTCAGAACCGTTTGTCTTAGCGTTCATAATTTCAAACATCCAAAGAACGCTAGTTTTTCATTCAACATTTTTTAAATAGATTGACCAACAAAAGACTCTCACAGTCTCCTTATTCTCTGCGATAAATTTATTTTTCCTCAAATAAACAAAAGCCCTGATGAAGATCTACTAAAACAGATTGAAACACTGCAGCGTTGGCGAAATAAACATCACTCATTTTATGAACCTGTGTTCTTTCAAAGTGTTCACTATATTACACACACACACACACACGCACGCACACACACACACACACACACACACACACACACACACACACAAAAATATATATATATCCTTTATATATATATATATATATATATATATATATATATATATATAAAGGATATGAAAACACACAATGCTGTTAAAATGAAAATATTTTATATCATATTCATAGCTAATATTGAACAATATTTCGATTTATAAAAATCATCTTCAGAGCTTGTTTTTACTCCGGACTCATCGAGAGAGGAACTGAAAATAATTATACGCTTTAATAATACGCTTTTTGGAACATCAATGTTTTCGTTTTGAATTCAAATTATTTTCAGCTCCTCTCTCGATGAGTCCGGAGTCAAACCAAGCTCTGATGATGATTTTTATAAATCGAAATATTGTTCAATATTATCTATGAATATGATATAAAATATTTTCACTTTAACAGCGTTGTGTGTTTTCATACCCTTTTATCTATACTTATACCGTCGGATTCATTTCCTTACTCTTAACTTGGCTGGCAACCCGTGATGCTTAAGGATGGAACGTTAGTGGCTGAACAGTCCATGACATGAAGCACTCCACTTCGACCCTTACATAGAATAGACGGTCGGTCGGGGAGGTCAAATCCGATCAATCGGTTGGTCACGTCAATACCTAGCTCCTATATTATTGTCTCAACCCTATTGCCCTTATGGCAAGCCTTAACCCAGTGGCCGAGGCTCTTAATGTCCTGAATATTACGGTAAACTCTATCTGATGAAGTTCCAATTCTGGATGACGGAGGAATATTAAGTACCTCTTCCTCACAATTACTCACGCATGGACTCTGACCCGGAGTTGTAGCACCTGTTAGAGTCATATCTATGTGTTAAATAGAAAAAAAGGGTTCTAAAAGATTGAGTATCCATGAAGAATTAATAAAACAAAACGTATTATCTGCGTTATTCGGACTATTGTCCTCATCTTTATTGTTATTTGTACAACGTTTCGGCCGATATACCCTCCGGCCTTCTTCAGGTATTTCTTGTCGGACTCGGGAACCTTCTCGGACTAGGGAACCTTCTTTTCCGACTCGGGAACCTTCTTTTCGAACTCGGGAACTTTCTTGTCGTAATCGGGAGCCATCGCGGAACTTTGAACTTAACCCTTTATTCAGTCCACGGGGGTATCCTGTTCTCATTCCGCTAACCATAGCTGGGGTAGGAGTTGTGTTAATTATTTTATTAAGATGGGGACAATAGTCCGAATAATGCAGATAATACTAATCATCAAGCCTCATCTCAAAAATTCAGAGAAAACAAAACGTGTTCGGCATAAAATAACCTAACAAGGGTTGACATGCCGTAAAATCCAGCTAACCAACAAATATGAAGATAAACAGATTACCATTGATTCAGTAGATTTTTATTTTTAAATTTCTTTTTGCGATGGATAGTGGGAAACTTTTTAGGTTACATTAGAAGAATGGAAAAATATAAGAAGAGGAACCAAAATTCAAAGCAATGTAAATTGTGTTGTTTTTAATCTTCTTTATTTAACCAAAAATTTCGGGTGGCCTCCACCCTTTGTCAAAGGCTTCTGTAGACTGATTCAGAAGCCTTTGATAAATATTGGGTTAAATATTGGGTATCATTGAGGACTTATATAAATTTTGTCTTAACCCTCTCCAGATGGAATTCTGTTCAAGTTTTCAAATTTAAGTTTCAGTAATGAACTTAAAAGAATTATTTATTTATTAACACTTTTATTACTTTTTTTTCGTATTTTTGGTCGCTTCCAGCGCCATAAACATAACATAGACTGAAATTAAAACTATTTGCAAAATGCTAAGAATTTAACTCTAATGACACAAAGATATATAAGGCTTAATGCAGACGCTTCTCTTTGTTCAAATGAGAATTAATCATTGAATTTAATTTGTGTAAATTCAATTAAATAATTGAAAAGGTTCTATAGTTTTTTTCCCTCACAGGTTCATTAGCAGCTATGCTCAACTTAATGGAGTTTAATTAAAACAAAATAAAGAAAACAAAAAAGATTCATCTATCCAAGTTCAATGTTTCATATTTAAATACGAGGAGACATAATCACGTTGCAAATAATAATCTAGTTCGATTAATTTAATTTACAAAGGTCGAAGGTTCAATTCTAGACGAGAGCGACAAAATGGGATGCTCAACCGTTGCAGCTAAGGAATAACTTGGTTCTAGACGGGTGGTTCTCAACCTGGGTCCATATGGACCCCCGGGGACCATATAACATTTTTTGGGACCCAGGCAAGTAAAATGTATTTAACTATAAAAATACAATGTTATAAATTCTGGGTGAGGAAACTTCAAATCCCCCTTCCACAAACGTTTATACACTCACATAGACGTTAAATACTTATTCATGGAATGCAGGTTATTTACTCACATCAGAAACCGTTATTTTAAAGCAAACAATATGAAAGATCTATTTGAAAATGTTAACATGGAGGATATTCTCTCTTTTTTTTTCGGAAAATAAAATTATACCATAGAATATTGACATGAAACAAATCAATACCATACAACATAATCCCCAATAATGCTAACACATTGTTAAAACCAATTACTAAAAAGTATAAATATAAATACACGATATGTATAACTTCCTAACCGTCAGGCATGACATAACCTCAGACTGGTTGATATGCCGTTAAAATCAATAAGCAAACAAACAAACAAACATATTATATAAATACAGTGCGTCGAGTGCAGTGGCTAAGATAGTTGGTTATCTTGTTTGCATTGAAAAAAAAAAAGAAGCTTTCCCAGGCTAATTTTTAAGACAAATCAAGCCTTTGCAACTTAAAATGTTGGTGCAACACAATCTTCATATTCCGTATTTAACAAGCATTTCGCCTGTGTCTATAAGATAAACAGACTTAGCTTGAAAAATGCATAGGCGAGAAATTGACAGTTACCAAGCGCCGTGGACATTGTCTTCGCTACCCTAAGTTTATATTATGAATCTTTATTTACTTATAAATGTGAAGAATAATCAAACTAAGTTCCAATCACCGTCGAATTGGTAAGACACGGCAACAAGCGGTTGTAACTTAATACAAACCCGACTTGTTGCAATTCTACTGCAGAATGACAGGGTATTTATAAAACTCCACAATATCATTGAAACCAAGCAGCCAATCAGAACTCAAGGAATGGAATCACCCAAATGCATGAATGGATCATTCTTGATTTCTATAAATACCAACTGTCTTGGACACTGCTTCAGTTGTACTTAGCTGCTGTTCTTCAAACCAACAGTAGACTAACTGACTTCAATACATAGTAAAATGGGATTAAAAGGTAAAAAAAGGTTGAGAACCATTGTTCTAGACGGTTGGTCGGTTGGATTTTACGGCATGTCAACCTTTGTTGTGTTATTTTATGCCAAAGACATTTTGTGTTATTCATTCTTGATGGGTACTCATTCAAAAAAAAAAATTCTAAACACGTTTTTTCTATTTAACCCATATATGGGGCCCTAACAGGTGATACTACTCCGGTTCAGAGTGGACCTGGGAGTAATGGCGATGAAGTGATACTCCGCATTCCCCAAATCTCCAGAATTGGAACTTCGCCATTAGATAGAGTTTAACATTATACCCAGGATATTAAGAGCCTCAGTCACCGCCTTCTAGCACTCATATGATAAAAAGGGTTGCGGCTTGCTATAAGGACAATAGGGTTGGGACAATCATATAGGTGTTAGGGCTTGACGAGATTAGCCCGTCTAGCCTAAGTAAGCGCTAAAGTGGAGTGTTGCATGTCATGGACTTCTCAGCCATCAGGGTTAGATCTATGTATCTATGTCTGCATGTATGTACGTGTGTATGTATGTATGTATGTGTGTACGTATGTATTCAAAGCATCGCTGATCAATATGGTGATCTGGAGATGATAATCTCCTTATTTTGATGGCCGGAGCAGATCATCATGATACAAGTTATTCTCTTCCATGATTCATGTGGGTTCCAGTTATTCATTCTATCTGTCATCACGTATATGAATGAAGAAGGGTCCAAACTTTTAAATGATGCGTAGTGTGCGTCAATACCTCTAACCTACGGAGAAAAATAACCAAATATAAATATGTCAAATTCATCCCGAACCCTCGGATATATATATATATATATATATATATATATATATGAGGAAAAATGAGTAAAGAAAAGAAATGTAAATGGATAAAATGAATTTAATCGATATCACATTAATCGATATCACTTACACATGTGTTTCGGTCAGTTTATGTGTGTGAAAATATTTCGCACACATAGAAGAATCGACCTTCATCAGAGTGAACATTTATTTTGAATCAAAAAATTTTATCCATCTACATTTCTTTTCTTTACTCATTTTTCCTCATATTGTCGGATTCAATTCCTTTTCCATTTTCACACACACACACACACACACACACACACACACACACACACAGACATATATATATATATATATACACACACACACACACACACACACATATATATATATATATATATATATATATATATATATATATTAGGGGGTGGTATTAAGTGTTTCCGTGGTAGGATTCAACCAAAATTCTAATATATATATATATATATATATATATATGTGTGTGTGTGTGTGTGTGTGTGTGTGTGTGAACAATGTTTGGCATCAAATAACCCACAAGGGTTGATATGCTATTAAACACCAACCAACCAACCAATCTTTCTTTTTAGATTGTAGATCCTACCACATTTCATCCATTCTATCCATTCCTTCTTTATGAATAACCCGAAGAAAAAAAACTAAGAATAAGTTTTTTTCCTTCTTTCTTCTTCTCTGGTTGTTATACATAGTTTGTCTAATATCTGTCTGCAAACCCCCGTTGGCGTGCTGAAAGCTAATAAAATCCCAAAACAGCCTTTAGCCACCAAAGACTGGGCCAAAGAAATGAATGTGTTCTTCTGCGAGGGAACAAGAAAACCAGAATGATATAAATAATATTGGAATTGGTAAAAAAAAAAAGAGAATAAAAAAAGTCTATAAACATCTTAACGGATATTTTTAAAGCCACAAATCAAAGCGGAAACACCAATTCCAATAATAATGGTAAAAAAAACACACAACAAAACAAAACAAAAAAATTGACCTATTGTGCCACTAGAGGGCGCTTAGGAAGAATCACATGAAATCTTCACAGAAAGTTTTAAACGCGACCATTGATAAGTGGGAGAATTTATCGGTTCACCGAAAACGTGGGACCAATAGAATTGATTTTAACGGTACGTTAATGTTAGGGTTCTTTTATGCCTAGAGGTTAGAGAATTGTGTTCATTGTAAGTAAAGTAAAGTCGTCGAGGTGGCTTAAAGTCAGTATCAGCCAGACAGCGAGGGAGTCTATCCCCTTTTCATCAGCGCTAGACCGCGGAGATTTAAGAAGAAAAAAACAGTGGATAAGATAAGATTGTATAGCTTAGAATTAGGAAACAATAATTAGGGAACCAGGAGGCGTTTCGTGTAATGGTTATTGTTGAAGGATATGGACTCGACGACACGAGCTCAAATCCTTATGGGTTATTTAATGCCAAAATTTGATTTATGTACTTCTAGGTAGAAATACTTCCGGCCTAGCGACTATCATTTCTCTCTAAAATTAAATACTGTACTATAAGTAAAGTAAAGTCGTCGGGGCGGCCTAATGTCGGTATCAGTCATACAGCAAGGGAGTCTATCCCATTTTCACTAGCGCTTGACCAAGGAGATTGTTTTTTAGCGTCTGAGACGGTGTGCCACATCTACCATCAGCTCCTCACTTTGCCGGACTTTACCCTATGCTGAGTTGGCGAGGGCCGGTATCGAACCATGAACCTTGCGGTTGCCAGCCGAACACTGAACCGATTGAGCTAAACCGGCCCTTATATTTATAAATATTTACCAATTTTGTCACGTCAAGCCCTTGTCTCTACTCTATTACCCTCCCTGGTCCACTCTGACCCGGAGTGGTAGTACCTGTTAGGGTCCCATTTATGGGTTAAATAGAAAAATGTGTTCATTAAAACAATTGAGTAACCATTAAGAATGAATTTATTTTAAAACTTTGTTGGCATTAAATGACCCACCGAGGTTGATATGCCATAAAACAAAACAAAACAAAACAAACCTGCTAGATCAATGAAGTTAAGCAGCAGTGAGTCTGTTCAGTACTAATAAGGGTGACCATTTATTTGTAAGTAAACCTGTGTGTTGGTTGGGTTATTTTAAGCCGAAGGCGATTTTCTTTTAGGAATGGTAGTACCTATTAGGGTATCATCTATAGGTTAAATTAAAAAAAGGGTTTATAAAAATATTGAGTACCTATCAAGAATGAGTTTATTTCAGAAACTTTGTCGGCATTAAATGACCCACTAAGGTTGATATGCCGTAAAACAAACCACACCAAGCCAAACCAAATCTAACAGATACCAGCACCTCTCTGTGTTTCTGACTGTCTGTGTTTATAAGTGTCAATGTATTTTTCTCCTGTTTGACATTTTAGGGATTTTATGCAATCCCAGGGGAAAAATCACATCTGGCCTCGAACGAAAGAATGATATGTGAGAAGCCTTTATTGGATATTTATCCCTTTTCCTGCAGATTTATCGGCCCCTAAGAACTCTTTTACGGGTAAAACGGTTTTTAAATTACAAGAATCCGGATCAAGTTTTCTACTTTTTCAAAACGAAGCCGAAAAAAAAAGGTCAAGCCTTGAAAAGGTCAAACGATCAGCAGGTGTGTTCAAAAGTAAAAGACTTTACTCTTCTACGAGGTGTGCTCAAAGACATCAAGATTTCTATTAGGTGTAGACAAAGGTCGGCTGAAAAGTCCATAGGCTAACCAAGACACTCTCACAGAATGTCTCCATACGAGGTTTACTTTTTCAACATAGTCCCCCTTTGCGGTCCACAAACCTCTTCCACCAGTTTCGCAGTGATTGAATCCCATTGTTAAAAAAGTCAACAGTAGATATGACATCATTATATGAACTTTTTAATACCACTCTCGTATATAGATATAGAGAAAGATATAAGGGTCGGCTGAAAAGTTCATAGTCTGACTAAGAGACTCAAATGTAATGTGAATAAATGAGGTTCATTTTTCAAGATAGTCTCTATTGCGATCAATACACTTCTTCCATCGGTGTCGCAGTGCTTGGATCCCATTGGTAAAAAGTTATCAACATCAGATATGTAGTATTATTTGGTTTATTCGGACTATTGTCTTCATCTTCATTTTTATCTGTACAACGTTTCGACCGAATGTGCCCCCCGACCTTCTTCAGGTATTTCTTGTCGGTCTCGGGAACTTTCTCGGATTCGGGAACCTTCTTTTCGAACTATGGAACCTTCTTTTCGAACTTTAGAACCTTCTTTCCGTAATCGGGAGACATTACGGAACTTTGAACCTAACCCGTTATTCAGTCCATGGGGGTATCCTATTTTCATTCCGCTAACCATAGCTGGGGTACAGGTGTTAAGCTGTGTCAATTATTATTCTGCTGCCCCTGACCAAGATTGAACCTGCAGTCTAGAGATAACTGTCACTTAGAACTGTCTTAACCCAACTCCTTTATCTACTAGGCTAAGTGCCCGAATAATCCAAATAATGCTAATTATCAAGCCTCATCTCAAAAATTCCCAGAAATCAGATATATAGTCATCATATGAAATTTTCAGCCTATGGAACTTTCAGCCTACACTTATATGTTGTTCATTGTAAAACCTGTTATGTTTTTTTTACATACAAATAAAATACAAAGCACTGAATGAAAATGCAAGAACCTATTGTTAGATATTAACAAGGCTTTTATTCAACACAGAGTAAAGAAATGCTTTTAGCCTTCCTCTCAAAAAATCCAATGAATTAAGGGCTCAACTTGTGTGCGGCCAGCTATCTTGTGTACCAATCCATATGTGTTATGGCTGAAGCCCCATTTACAGTCTTAGCTCCCACAATGTAACTGTCACGGGTAACAACTGCCCCCAACTCATCAAGGGGGGTAACTGTGTAATTTGGTTGGGACTGATCCTAATAATTGTATAATTTTTTTGTTTAATAAAACTACTTTGAAAATAAGACTCCTTCACATTTTCTGAACCAAAACAATATTGTAAGATTTCTTTAAAACTTCTTTTTCTGCAGGCTGATACGTTCCTTGGTACTGTCGGGTTAGACTGATCTAACAAAACCAATCTTTAGTGACCGGGCATTAGTGAGATGTGGATTATGGACTTGGAGTAGGCATAGGGTATTCCATTCTTACTGTCCTTGCTCGTTCCTCTCGGTAAGTTACTTAGGTAATTCCTAGCTCCCACATTGCACCTGTTCCCTACTCATCAAAGGGGAGTAACTCTAGATATTTTGGTAGGACTGATCCTAACAAAACCAATCTTTAGTGAACGGGCATTAGTGAGAATTGAAGCGCAAACCAACTCCTCAAGGATTTGTGGTGGTGAAAACTTGGGGGAATGCTGATTGTGTTACCCTAGTTGAAGATTGTGGCGGGGGGGGGCGTGCTTGATTTGAAAATCAGCATTTAAAATCCTCTCTTTATCTCGGTTTCAGTATTGAGCATTGCTGCCACTAGGAAATACACAACTACTTCAACCACTAATTAGCTGTCCCGTCAGTGTGTCAGGGGAAATATAACCAATGAGCATTCAAAGGGTAGGTTCGACCTTCCACAGGCAGCACCAAAACATCTTATCTAAAAGAGATAGGTATGGAGGTGGGTGGTCTAATAGTTAGAGTCGTAGGAAATGGACTGATCAATCAGAGTTCAATCCGAGTTCAATTCCTGGATGAAGCGGTTTGCATTTCACATAGCGCTAATACCCTTGGGAAAGGCATGAATCCAATTCTCCTCCCATCTATGGGTTAATAGTAGGGCATATTGGGCTCTTTAACCATGGCTAGGTAACCAGTCTAGGAGAAGGAAAACTCTGAATTCAAACCTGTTAAACTCCGCTTAAGCAATTGACCTTGTGTCGCATCCTGCTCGTTCGGGGGGTGGGGGTGGGTAAATATATAAAAGAGGTAAGATGCCTTAACGGGGCGAATGATTGTCTCTCCTTTTAGACTGACCTTGTGTAACATCCTTTTTTTGCGAAGAAGCAGGTTGGATCAATAGTTCAGTGATGAGGTAAGCGGACTGGGTTGTTGTATATATATATATATATTCTTTGTAGGTATTAGTTTATTCTGATCTAATTGAAATCAGCATAAAAAGAGGAGTTTTTTTCGCACCAAAGAAAAAAAAAAGATCGTTCTCCTGAAATGAATAGAAAAAGTCCCTACCCCCTAAAAGGACACAAACCCCCAAACAAACAAAACGATAAGGAATTGAAATGAAATACAGGATAAATGCCTTCTTGTTATTTGAAAATTAATCCAATCCACATGAAGGGGTTAAAAAAAAGAGAGAACAAGGTGAATTTTTTTTTGTTTTGCTCAGGTCACTGATAAGTCTTCATCGCGTTTTGTGCGCGGAAAGTTAACGCTATTAAAAACACTCAATCATAGAATTACGTATTTTCTGTACTGAAAGCAGATCGGCATTTCGGGCATAACACACACACACACACACACACACACACACACATGCACATACATACACACACATATTCTCTCTCTTCTCTCTCTCTCTCTATCTATCTTTCTCTCTCTCTCTCTCTCTCTCTCTCAAATACATACACACACACAAACACACACACACACACACACACACACTCTCTCTCTCTCTCTCTCTCTCTCGCTCTCTCTCTCTCTCTCTCTCGCTCGCTCGCTCGCTCTCAAATACATATACACACACAAACACACAGAGATAAAAACACAGACACACACACGCCCTTTCTCTCTCTCTCTCCCTCTCAAATACACAAATACATACACACAACACACACACACATACAACACATACAAACACATGCACACACACACTCTCTCTCTCTCTCTCTCTCTCTCTCTCTCTCAAACACATACATACACACAAACACACACACATACAAATACACACAGATACACACACACACACACTATATTCTCTCTCTTTCTCTCTCTATCTATCTTAAACACTTATATACATACAAACACACACACGCACGCACACACTCTCTGTATTCTCTCTCTCTCTGTATTCTCTCTCTCTTAAAAACTTATATACATACAAACACACACATGCACGCACACACACACGCACACACAGAGAGAGAGAGAGAGAGAGAGAGAGAGAGAGAGAGAGAGAGAGAAGAGAGAGAGAGAGAGGGGGGAGAGTCCCTTATGTTCTTGCGACTCTATCTCTGAATATTCTCTTTATCTAAACAAACTTAAACTAAACAGAACCAGACTTCTTGAACCAAACATTCGAGACTCTTATAATCAAGTGGAATATTACCATTTTCAATGACTTTGGAATGGTAGTGCAAAATATTTACGAAAAGAACTAATCAATTATTAAAAGAACAGCAGTGATACTATTTAACCGATAGCTGGGGGGGGGTGATGGGGTTCATACCTTTCCCAAGGGTATTATTCCGGAAGTGAACGTAATAGCGCCAGTGAAGTTCGAACCCGGTTACAACGATGTTGTAGTTGTTAGCCTTTACGTCACTTATTTTATAAATACTAGCAAATATATGCACCCTCCGGGTGCAAGTATTTAAGTTTTAATGTAATAAAATATTATATTAAATTAGAAAGGCTAATGAAACTAAATAAGAATACAGATAAAAAGATTTGAAACAGAGGGAGTATAATAAAAGTTTTGAAACAGATGGAGTATAATAAAAAATGGAACAATTGAAACTTACTCTTCCATCACTCTCGTCTTTCATTGTTATTTTTTCTAATTTAAGTATTTAGTTAAAAGAGGAAGTAAAGAATAAGATGACAGTTATTTCATCTTGTTAATGGATTTCATTTAAGATTCATTGAAGAGATGTTTGCTTATATTCATTAAAATAAAACCAAACAGTTAGAAATCAATAATACTGTAAGGATGGTTTATAGTTCAACATGCTTTAAATACAAATAACTCCGACAAAGGTTAATAGACAAACATTTAATACATACAGCACATGGATAACAGTGGAATACAACGTTCATAATAAGTAAACAGAGTTACACAAATAAAGATAAACATTCATGAAAGATACAAAGTATAACATAAAAGAGTACAGACATGAGACTAGCGATAGTCCATGCTGTAAAGACTTACAGTAATGTAAGGGGGGCGGAGCCCCACGAGAGGGTTTAGATAGAATCTACCCCATGTGGCTCGTAGTTCTGAAAACTATAAAGAGAGCGAGCGAAGGTTTTGAAACCGGCGCTTTTATACTGGTGCCCTAGCGGGCATCATGGAACTAAAAGGGGCAGACAACTCCACCAGGCGAATACAAACAAACGCTACAAATACTCCCCCCTAAATTTTTAGCGGGGCAAAAAATTTATAGACAAGCAAACAAAAAATATATATTCCTTTAAGGAAAAGAACAGAGTTTCGAATGTTCAAAGTTAAAAAGTTCCAGACACAAAACAGAAATAAAATTTGCATATGCATACTTCCGCAAACTATAAAATAAAAACATGAAAAAAACAGGAATGTAATTTAAAATATACACAAGAGAATTTTCAAGTATAAGTCCAGTGGGAAAAACTATGTGGTATGGTTACAATTTAAAGAAATCAACTTTCTTCCAAATTCCTGAGTTGAAATAAGGACTGCTTTTATCCTTGAGGAATAATTTTTCTCCCGGAAACAAAATGGTAGGCACAAAATGCCCCCAAAAAACAAATGTTAAAAGAATTTTACGAACGTTATTTCAGGTCCAACTTTTAGCATATAAAATTCTCTGTACAGGTGTTTCAAAAGAACAAATGTTAAAAGATCCTTTACGAACATTATTTCAGGTTCCACTTTTAGCATATAAAATTTTCTGTACAGGTGTACAATTTTCAACAGTTTGGGGAAAAATATGGAGCAAATGTCTCTGTGTGGTGTGGATAAAAAACTTGAAATTCAACGTCTCTTCATTCCATTCTTCAATGCTGACCTGGTTAAATGTCTTTCTTAGACGCCAAGGTCGAGTTGAAATGTTTAAGGTCAGTACTTTGAGTCTGGGAGGCACAGCTACCGTAATTTCTGAAATGGACATTTTAGATGAACCTCACTTTCAGAGGTGTAGCAAAAAATTTTTTTCGCTGAGTAGCCTTGCGGCTGTAATCCAGGTCACATGGTGTGGCCATGTGCGTATCCTTAGTAGTCCGCCGAATTGAAGATGCCTGTATCCCTAAGGGTGGGGGGAAACGTGTCACTGTCCCTGGCTGATGGCTGATACTATTTCCTCGAGGTAAAAAAAAAAATTCTTGGTGTTGAATCTTCCTTTAAAACTTCTTAGAAGATATCCAGCGCTGTAAAAAAAAATGTGTCCATAACTGTCGGAGAAATAAGAAATTATTTCTTTGAGGGGGTCACCGTTTTTTCTTTTTTTTTTTTTAAAAGTTCGTATTGAAAGTCCCAAGTACTTTTACGACCATTTTTATGGTCGACTTGGGCAAAAAGGGTGCGTGTTCAATCACGTCGGGGTCACCAGTTGTAAGGATGGTTTATAGTTCAACATGCTTTAAATACAAATAACTCCGACAAAGGTTAATAGACAAACATTTAATACATACAGCACATGGATAACAGTGGAATACAACGTTCATAATAAGTAAACAGAGTTACACAAATAAAGATAAACATTCATGAAAGATACAAAGTATAACATAAAAGAGTACAGACATGAGACTAGCGATAGTCCATGCTGTAAAGACTTACAGTAATGTAAGGGGGGCGGAGCCCCACGAGAGGGTTTAGATAGAATCTACCCCATGTGGCTCGTAGTTCTGAAAACTATAAAGAGAGCGAGCGAAGGTTTTGAAACCGGCGCTTTTATACTGGTGCCCTAGCGGGCATCATGGAACTAAAAGGGGCAGACAACTCCACCAGGCGAATACAAACAAACGCTACAATACTAAGCACATATTTATTAAATTCGATTTTTTAATATTAATATGCAAATTAGCCTTCCCGTTCACACTGTAAACCGCTATTTTGTTGTATATATAAATACAATTGCATGTTGTTAATATGTAGACACAGTTAACAGTATTAATAATGTAAGGCAATTTTATTAATAATTGAGGTTTAGATAAAAATAAAATCATGGAGAATGTGATGTCAATAACTAAGAGAATTGTGACTTGAGTAGGAATATAGTTTCGGTTACAGACAGAAAAACACACAATCTCCATTATAATAAGATTATAAAGTTGGCATTGAATAACCCACAGGGTTGATATGCCATTAACCCAAACCAAACCAAACCAAACATGTACGTCACAGGACCCCACCTCCCCCCCCAACTAGCAGCAGCTACCCGGCGTCGCCTGGGTTGAGGAGGATTTTTTAAAGTTAGTCCCGCAGATCCATTATTACTGAATTATGAGTTGAATCCTCGTGGGATGCCCCATTTGAATCCCTATTTAAAAAGATAAACCTTGCATTGATCCAGCTACTCTGAAAAGAAATGTTAATGTCTACTATCTAAAATATTAAATGAAAAAAAAAATCCATGCTGTTATCATTTAAATTTTATTTTTTAATTATCTTCAAGAATATAAATCAAATCTCTATTATTTTTCCTCAAAAACCAAGCCCTGGTGATATTTGAAATATAAACATTAAATATGTATTAAAATAAAACAAACTATATATAGATATATAATACCAGTCATGTATTTATCAAAACTTGTTTTAAAAAACAATGAGGACTGTCTAATGTTGCATGTTCAAATTTTGAGTGTATTTATTCTGTGTTATGACGATTTTTGGTGAACTTTGACATGGTATTTGTTTTATAGAATGACTTTTCTACCACTTTTGACTGATTTGATTTTTTTTAAAATTAGGTATAAACACTTGTAAAATCTTAAATCTCACTTCATCTAACAACCACAGTGTGAAACATGTCAAACACTTTTGACTGTTAAACACTTATTCATGGAATGCAGGTTTTTTCTCACACCAGAAACCATTATTTTAATGCAAACAATATGAAAGATCTATTTGAAAATGTCAACATGGAGGTCATTCTGTCCTTTTTGAGGGAAATAAAATTATACCATAGAATATAGACATGAACTTAATCAATACCATACAACATGATCCCAAATGGTGCTAATACATTGTTAAAACCAATTACTAAAAAAGTATAAAAATAAATATCCAATATATATTACTTCCTAACCGTTAGGCATGACATAACCCCAGACAGGTTGATATTCCATTAAAATCAATCAAACAACCAACCAACCTTTTATTTCATACAAAATCTAAAAATGTCTAAAATAACAACTTAAATTTAAAAACGCAAAACATTTGTATTTGAATGGGTTAGAGTTCTATAACCATCCAAGAAAATTTCTTTTTTTTTTCATTGTCAAAAGTCTTTTAGCATCTATTGTTGGTGGTTGTACCAGAGTTTGATCACCTCTGATAGGGTCAGCAGGGCGAGGGAAGTCTGATGTTGGAAGACCCGAAACTTCCCAATGAACCCTGTGGATTACATCACTGACGACAATCACCAGCGCCCCAAATGTAGGAGCGTATATTTAAAGTATTAATCCTTTTTCATTTTTTGTCCATATTAAAAAAATAAAGACGGTGAGAGAAAACGTCACCGAAGCAATGAATATGTGCGCATTTAAAATATTTCGGTTCATTCCAACCCTTCCTCACAAGTAGGATGTGACACAGATTTTATTTCAGTATTTTCCTTCTCCTAGACCGGTTGTCTAAACAATTTTACAGAGGCCCAGTCTTCCCTATCATTTACCCATAGTTGGAGGGGGAATAGTTGGATATATACATTTCCCAAAATTATTATCGCTATGGAAAATGCAAACAGCCTCATCAAGGATTTGAACACGTCACATCATGCATTTCCTACGACTGTAACCATTACACCACTCTCCTCTCTCCCAAATATAGAAGAAAAAAAGAAAACTAAAAAAAAAAATAATAATAACAACGTCCATAAAAGAGAATTGATTAATAATCAGTTAATTAAAATTACTGTTTATCTAAGTTGTTCGTTGTGTGACAAAGGCAAATAAAACACGATTCTTTTATTTGTGTGGGGGAAAATGTTTCATGTTTCGCCTCAGTCGATAGTTGGTAAGGTTAAATCAGAAGAAGAAAAATATTCACACAAAAAAATAAGGATAAAAATTCTGTTGCAAGTAACTAAAAAGAAATCCGACTGTGGAGCTTAACACCATATCTAAAGAAGTGCTTCAGAGGTGCTTCAGGGGTGCTTCAGAGGTGCTTCGACCAATGGAAAATTCACTGGAAAAATTTTGTTTAATTCCAAGTGGATTAGTTGGAAGAAAATTAACGTTTTGTTTATGATTTACTTCCGGTTTACTTATGCGTTAATGTATGAGTAGTGGCTTACCGGTGGGTACGAGTACGATCGTTGGAAGCGCACAGTATCCAGAGGTTAAGACCGAGAAAAAACAAATACAAAGTGCTCAAAACAATTTAGAGCAAAATTTATTTATAAAATGGATAAAAGTAACCTGTAAAAGTAACTCGAGTTTCATCTAAGACCCATTTCAAGGGTCATACATGGTACCAACTGACATTAATCGAAAACTCGATTAATTCAGTGGATGTAACCCTGACGATTCAGGCGATGAAACTCGAGTAGGTTACTTTTATCCATTTATATATATATATATATATATATATATATATATATATATATATATATATATATATTATTATCGTCGATTCCTTTCTGTCTATTCATCTATCTTCATTTCATCAATGTATTTTTCTGTTACATCATGGCATTTTTATACAATCTAAGGGAAAACAACAGCAACAACAACAACAACAAACAAACAAAAAAAAAAAAAAAAAACAAAAAAAAAACAAAAAAAAACAGAAAACGTGCTGAGGGTTGGAATATATATATATATATATATATATATATATATATATATATGTGTGTGTGTGTGTGTTGTGTGTGTGTCATCGTCTATCCATTTCTATCTATCTATCTTCATTTCATTAATCTATTTTTCTGTTACATCATGACATCTGTATACAAACACAGAGACAACGACAACAAACAACAACAACAACAACAACAATAATAAACAAACAAACTAAAACCAAAAATTAAAAACTAAACCCCCCCCAAAAAAAAAAAAAACCAAATAAACAATTCACCACCCACGTTCACACAAACTTTGAGCAAATTAATCATAAAATTAGTAATGTCAGCCATTTTTCTTTCAATCCGAAGGCCATAATGGCTGCCGTTTTTTATTTTTAAAAAAGGCGCTAGTTGGCCATCATCTTTCTTTCTATCTAGTCGTTTTCTCTCTTCTTCATCTTCATATTTCATCAACTATTGATACTCGCAGGCAACAGTGCAAATGCAAATGTCTCGATACTCCAGGGCAGACATCATCATCTTCTGACATAGCGGATTTGTTTGTCTTGCTTTTGAATCCTCCGGCTGTCACCTTTTTTTTTTTAAAGATCTACAGGTAATTCCATGTCAAATCATCCAGACCATGTCACCCGCCCACTTTCATTTTTCTGAAATTTTGTCCAAGTCTTATTATGACAAAGTTAGACAATCCCCAAAATGTCAGCTTCCAATTCCAAACATTCTTTGTTCTAAGTTCTAAGTTATTGATGATTTCTGATTTGTAAAAAATTTTTAACTGATGCTGTAGCTTCGGTTCCGAGCAAAAATCAAACTATCTTTTCGATACAAATAATGTTCAATATATGTGAAATAATAATAGAAAAGATGTTATTGCTATGAAAAAATCAGAAACAATCAATAACTTAAAATTGGTTGACTTTAAGACTGTTACGTACTGGGGTTTTCACAGTACCAAATCATATAATGTTATATACCTTTCTTACTTCTTACTCTGGTCGTCTTTTCTTCTGGACGGCTTTGGTTCTATCTTCTAAGGTCTGGTCTTCTATTGAGGATTCCGGGTCTGGTTTCTGTTAGGGATCACTCCTTATCAGAAGCCCTGTGTCATTGTTAGTTTTTAGGTAATAAACACAAGACTTCGATTTACGTTGATGTTACTTTATTTATAAATCCCCAACCAGACATTCTGCGCAGTTCCTTACATCTTGCTAGCTCGGCTTCTAACTTCTAACTGACTTAAACTTACTATATCCTTAAACTGGAAGAGGGCCTTCTATGGGGGTTCCGGTTCTCACGATTTATCCCCGGAAAGCAAGGTGAGAGTGAGGTCAAGCGTTGTCACTCACTCTCAAGGCCATCAGCTGCACTAATCGCCATTATGATTCTACACTACCTTAAAAAACTATTAGGGATCCAATAATTATGTAACAAGACATGTCCGATTCTCTGGGTCAAAATGCTTTTATATATCAATTTCTAGTAGTAGGAAAGCTATAGAACTCATTTTAAAGTCAAAAATAGATTACAAAAAGTTTCCATTTTTCGCAATCCCCACCAAATTTGGAGAGTTAAAAATCAACATAACTCCGCCAATCTTTGGAATTGGAAGCTCAAATTTGGGGGATTTTCTAACGTTAACATAATCCACTCATAAAAAATACAGACAAATAGTTTCATTCACTGTTTATAGATGTGTTGATTAATATAGCTTCAGTCTTGGTACTTTTTGAACACACCTCGTATTTGTTGAAAATTAACTTTTTATTCATTGTTTATTTATGGGTTGGTAAATACAGCTTCAGTCTCGGTACTTTTTTTTTTAACATATCTCCTATTTCGATTAAAATTAGCGTTTCATTCATAGTTCATTTCTGTCTCGGTAAATATAGCTTCAGTCTTTGTTATGATTTTTTTTAAAAACATACTTAGCATCTTTATGGTGTTTTCTTTTCGACCTCAAATTATTCTTTTATTTTTTCTAATTATATTCTCGTGAATTCTCGTGATATCAATGCTTAGTTTGCTAATTGAATGAATTGAGAATTGTATGATGTGCTGATTCATTCAACAGCATTATTGTGTGATTGTGCATTTTTTTGTTACAAGGGCAAGTAAAAAAAACAAAAACTTTGCAATATTTTGGTACGTTCTAGTTATCTTCGGCTGACGTCAGTTTTCTCATAGCTTCAGTTTTGAGCAAATATCAAACCATCTTTTTGGTACAAATAATATTAAATATATGTTAAATAATAAAGAGAAAAAGAATGTTGTAATAGATGCAGTGCCACATCAGGAAAAAATCATCAATAACTTAACATTGGTTAACTTTAAGAATTTAATGATAGCATTTAAGGGTTTCCTCGGTAAAAATGCTTTTAGAAACCAATTTTTAGTAGTAGTAAAGCTCTAGAGCTCATTTTACAGACAAAAATAGATGACAAAACGTCGCCAAATTTGGAGAGATAGAACTGGGTCATAACGTCGTAGAAGAAACCAAACAGATTTGTTGTGCAAAATGAGAAGATGCAGTTGATTACAGTATAGATGCTACTGAGTTCAAGATATTTTTGATGCTGCAAGCAATTCAACTATCAAGAAAGGACAGGTGGATTCCGAGGACGTGTGCCAAAACATAAAGACAAATCCGGAGATTATCACTCGGAGAGTATCAGGCAATCTCAGTATTTCATAATTCAGTGTGGTTTGTCACTTTCAGCACCTAGGCAAAAGCTCATGGTGCCATCTAATTGAACACCACATTACTAGAATATATATATATATATATATATATATATATATATATATATATACAAACCAATCAGCAAGAGTAGTATGTGACACAAATTTTACAGATTTGAATTCAGAGTTTTCTTTCTCCTAGACTCGTTACTTATCCAAGGTTAGAGCCCAGTCTCACCTATTATTTACCCATAGCTGGATGGAGAGTAGTTAAATGCATATCTTTCCCAAGAGTATTAGCGCTAGTTAAAATGTACACAGCCTCATCTAGGATTTTAACTCGGGTCAACGAAGCCATTTCCTACGACACTAACAATTGTAACACATACCTCCAAGAATATAGGAAATCTTTTGACATGATTTAGTATTTTATTATTTTGTCTTCCTATCGCAGAGATTCGTTGTGTTCTATTTCAATTTGTCATTCTAAGAAATTAAGGGATTTATCTTTAATTGCCGGAATTCATTCCAATCAACCAAGGTTACATGGTCAAGTGGAGACAAATAAGACCCAATGTGGTGGATTCCCGTTAATCCGGCATCGGTGCAAGTTTTTAGCCAGAATTCATTCCAATCAACCCAGGTTACATGGACAAGTGGAGACAAATAGGACCCAAGGTGGTGGATTCCCGTTAATCCGGCATCGGTGCAAGTTTTTAGCCGGAATTCATTCGAATCAACCCACGTTACATGGTCAAGTGGAGACAAATAAGACCCATTGTGGTGGATTCCCGTTAATCCGGCATCAGTGCAAGTTTTTAGCCAGAATTCATTCCAATCAACCCAGGTTACATGGACAAGTACAGATAAATAGGACCCAATGTGGTGGATTCCCGTTAATCCGGCATCGGTGCAAGTTTTTAGCCGGAATTAATTCCAATCAACCCAGGTTACATGGACAAGTAGAGACAAATAGGACCCATTGTGGTGGATTCCCGTTAATCCGGCATCGGTGCAAGTTTTTAGCCGGAATTCATTCCAGTCAACCCAGGTTACATGGACAAGTACAGACAAATAAGACCCAAGGTGGTGGATTCCCGTTAATCCAGCATCAGTGCAAGTTTTTAGCCGGAATTCATTCCAATCAACCCAGGTTTACATGGACAAGTAGAGAAAAATTAGACCCATTGTGGTGGATTCCCGTTAATCCAGCATCGGTGCAAGCTTTTAGCCGGAATTCATTCCAGTCAACCCAGGTTATATGGACAAGTAGAGACAAATAAGACCCATTGTGGTGGATTCCCGTTAATCCGGCATTGCTGTAAGTTTTTAGCCGGAATTCATTCCAATCATCCAGGTTACATGGACAATGTAAAGAACAAATAAGAACCCCAAATGTGGATTCCAGTTAATCCGGCATCGCGTTGCCAGTTTTTAGTCGGAATTTGATTCAATCAACCCAGGTTACATGGACAAGTAGAGACAAATAAGACCCAAGTGGTGGATTTCCGTTAATCCGGCATCGGTGCAAGTTTTTAGCCGGAATTCATTCCAATCAACCAGGTTCATGACAAGTAGAGACAAATAAGACCCAAGGTGGTGTGGATTTCCGTTAATCCGGCATCGGTGCAAGTTTTTAGCCGGAATTCATTCCAATCAACCAGGTTACATGGACAAGTAGAGACAAATAAGACCCATGTGGTGGATTCCCGTTAATCCGGCATCGGTGCAAGTTTTTAGCCGGAATTCATTCCAATCAACCCAGGTTACATGGACAGTAGAGATAAATAGGACCCAAGGTCGTGTGATTCCCTTAATCCGCATCGGTGCAAGTTTTTAGCCGGATTGATTCCAATCAACCCAGGTTACATGGACAAGTAGAGACAAATAAGGATCCATTGTGGTGGATTCCCGTTAATCCGGCATCGGTGCAAGTTTTTAGCCGGAATTAATTCCAATCTACCCAGGTTACATGGACAAGTAGAGACAAATAAGACCCATGTGGTGGATTCCCGTTAATCCGCATCG
>CM042163.1:82562568-82572568 GCA_023376005.1 Doryteuthis pealeii | reverse complement strand
ATATATATGTGTGTGTGTGTGTGTGTGTGTGTGTGTGACCGGTACGTAAGAGAGAGAGAGAGAGAGAGAGAGAGAGAGAGAGAGAGAGAGAGAGAGAGAGAGAGAGAGATGATGATGATGAGATTATCTCTCTCATAAAATATTCTATACGCATCGTAACAAAGCGAGTTGCAACTTTGTCGGTAAAATAATTAACCGAGTATATATATATATATATATATATATATATATATATATATATATATAAGTGTTTGTGTGTGTGTGTACGCGTGTGTGACCGGTACGTAAAAGAGTGTGCGAGAGAGAGAGAGAGAGAGAGAGAGAGAGAATAAGAATGAGAGAGAGGGAGAGAGAGAGAGAGAGAGAGAGAGAGAGAGAGAGAGAGGGGGGTGTATATCTCTTTCTACATAAAATCTTTTATACGCATCGGAACAAAGCTTTACAGCCAGCTAGAAATTCAATTTATGCCAATGGCCGACAAGTTTAACAGTCTACAAAATGGCGTCATTAGAAAGATAATTGCTCGAAAGCAGACGATCGTTTGTGGACATTTTACAAAGTAGCCAGACATTGTTTGGAAATTGGATCTGACAGTTTCAATGAAGTTGCCGAGTTATAACATTTTTCACACTTTAGGTCCATTTTACAAATCGAACAGGAAGACCGCTGTCTTCTTTTACACACGTTTTATTCACTTGATACTAAATCAGAATCTATATTTACCCTTTTATGAGTATGTAATCATGCATGCGTTCATTCACACATCGAGTTAATAATAAAAATGGATGAATATAAGAAGATGGAGGAATAAAGATTGCAGTCTGATACAGAGTTATAAGATAGCTTTTTGATTTAGTGCATCCTGGGACGCACATATTAGCTTTGTATGAGTCCCCGGGAAATTTATGGGTCCCAACTAAAGCCGCTTAGATCCTACGTTGTAACCTATCCTGTGTAATTTGTTTCTAAGAAACTATCGAAATGTATTTACAGTTTAATTCAAAATGGTAAGGGAAGAAAAAAGAAAAACACAGGGACGCATAGATAAGATTTTACTGCGCAGTTTTAGATTTTTGTGAGTCAGAGACTCACAAGACGTACAAGATATTTACCACGCATCCCACTTATGCAAGTATGACACAAGGTTGTATTAATGTGTGACGACCCACAAACCGAAGCTCATGGGATTGCAGGCACAAAAAATGCATAGATCCCGTCGGAATTCCCCCTCAAAGGGGTGCATCGCGCACTGGGCAATAAATCCAACCACGCCACTTTTAATCAAGGTGGTAGGTGTTGCCTGGGTGGGGAGGCCCCCTGGGATCACGCCGTTAATTTCGTTTACAGACACAGGCCCTGTACAGCCGGTGTTATTAATTCACTTATTGAACGTTGGATCAAGAAGAAAAACCTTTTTTCAAGAACTTTAAGAACGGAAGAGTTGAAAAAAGGAGATTTAGTTTGTTTTGTTTTATCTCATTGGGTCATTTAATGCCGATAAAGTTTTGAAATAAATTCATTTTTAATGGATACACAATTTTTTTATAAATACATTTTTCTATTTAACCCATAGATGGGACACTAACAGGTACTACCACTCCGGGTCAGGTGGACCTGGGAGCAATGGGGAGTAAGGCGCGCTCCACATTCCCCAAACCTCCAAAACTGGAAGCTCACCATCAGATAGAGTTTAACGTCATTACCAGGACATGTAGACCCTCAGTCACCGCCTTCTAGCACCCATATGATAAAAAGGGGTTGGGACTTGCCATAAGGGCAATAGGGTTGTGAAGAATCATATAGGTGCTAGGGTTTGACGTGACCAGCCGATTGATCGGAAGGGGCCTCTCTGACCGCCCGTCTAGCCCAAGTAAGGGTCTAAGTGGAGTGTTGCATGTCATGGACAGCTCAGCCACCAAGACCCCGAAAAAGGGAGAGAAAATTGACTTTGTATTATGAATTGTCACTGTAAAGCATTGGCCAACGCCGCTCTGAAGAATTGAAACCTTGTTGGAATATTTTTTATATTATAAGAAGTGCTGGAATCCACCATTTAAACTTATATACGGCGTGGTCACGTGGATTAAATCCCAGCCAATCAACAGCTCGAATACGATGTTAGTTAACTATTTAATCGCCGATATTGACAGCCGTTCATTTGCACGTTATTCGACATTGACTAACGTACCTTTAACCAAAGGATCATACCAACACCAAGGGACGCCAAGGAACAACCAAAGAATTCCACCCAACTCAGTGACGCTAAGGAACAATCAAAGGATTCACCCAACACTAAGACACCAAAGAACAACCAAAGGATCATACCAAATACTATGGGACACCAAGGAACAACCAAAGGTTTATTCACTAAGATCGCGCTCTGCTTAACACAGCGGATCTCTCACTTGAAGCCTAAAAATGGCCGCAAAAATCGTAATAAAACTCACCACTAGATGCAGTTTAACGTCAAGAACACGAAGACCCTCAGCCACCGCACATATATGATAAAAACAGTTAAGGGTTTGCCATAAGAGCAATAGGGTTGGGACTATCATATAGGTGATAGGGCCTGACATGATTGATCGGTGGGGCCTCTCTGACCGGTCGTCTAGCCCAAGTAAGGGCCAAAGTGGAGTGTTGCATGTCATGGACTGCTCAGCTACCAGAATTCCGTTTTAAGCATCACGGGTCAGCCGCCACGACCAACAGGTGGCCCCATTGGGAGGATTTGACCACTCTGCAGAGGTGCAGTCGGTAAATTCTAAAGCTTTAGCCGACAGAACAGTGTTCAATAAGGATTATTATTATTATCAATTACTTGAAACCATATAACTGTATGCAAACAAATGATTGTTAGGAAACCGAAATAGTCAATTGAAACTATTTGATTGTTTGAATCATCATATAATTGTCTACTAAAAAGAATTTTTTATTATCATTAATTAGTTGAAACGAAATAATTGTTCAAATAAATGATTACCATCAAATAGACGGGGACAATGTGGTTGATACATTTTGAACTAAACACTCAGAATTCAGATGATGGAAAGAGATCAGGACGACCATCTTTGGGAACTGCCGATGTTCTCGATTATATGTCCAACGGTTAGTCTCTCTCTCTCTCTTTCCCTCTCTCTGTCCCTCCCTCCCTCTCTCTCTCTCTCTCTCTCTCTATATATATATATATATATATATATATATATATATTATATTATACTACTGTTTACTGTTTACCAAAATAGACGGTTGCATTACTTCTGAAATAACACGCACACACACACACACAGACACATATATATATATATATATATATATATATATATATATATATGTGTGTGTGTGTGTGTGTGTGTGTGTGTGTGTGTGTTACATTAAAAATGTAACTTTAAAATTAAAAAAAAAGATCTAAGGCTTCTTTACCACAAGCGAAGATCGCCTCAGGATTATCTTACAGTACCATCAGATTTTTTTTGTAACTTCGTGCGAATATGTGAACAAGATGAAGCCTCTTCGTATCATACTCAATTATATATATATATATATATATATATATATATATATATATATATATCATCATCATCATCATGTCACGCAGTTTGCACGGATATCCATGACGATCTCTCGCCAACCATCCCTATCATTCATCGACTCTGGGAGTTTCTCCGCGGAGCATCCAGCATCCATACATATTTGGACAATGTAGGTCCTGGCTGGCCGGCCCACATTAGCGTGCATATGTGATGGCTTCCACAGTAGTACGTCGTATATGAGCTCGTCCTTGCTTCTTCAGCAGTGTCCTGTGTGTCTAGCCCGTCTTACTCGTATGGTTTGTGAGATGGGGGGCAGGTGGCCATACAGTTGCTTTTTTGTGGGGTGCTGCTTCCATGACTTATTCAGGACCGCTCGCAGCATTTTGGTGCTGCTCCCATCTAGCTTATTTTCAAGGCGCTTCGTTAGGGTCCAGGTGGTACAGCCATACAGCACTACCGACACAACAATAATTATAGTATGCGTGTATTAAAAACGTCTTGATTGGTGTACAACGTTATTATCGATCAACCACAAAAAAGAAAAAAAGAAAAAAGAAAAAGAGAAAAAATTGCAACAAATTTCGATCGATTCATACGACACTATTCTTTTACTCTTTTTGTCTTCAGCAAAAGACGATGAAATCCAATGAAATCCGATGAAATAAGCCAGTTTTGGCGCGAAAAATTGCCGCCTTTTCAGATCTAAAATAAAAATGGCCGTTCATCTTCTTTGTTTGGTGCAAAATGATATTTTGAAGGAGAAGATCTGCGACCAAGATGATGACCTCACTCCATGGAGTGAAATTTGTGCGTGAGATATTTCAAGTTTTCACTTCATGAGAAGCAAGCCTCCCCAGAAGCCCCAGCGCTTGCACCCTATAGTCAAGTTGTATCGGATATTTATGTGAATAGTAAGTACCCCAAGATCTGGGTGTTTAAACACTCACCTCACCAGATAAACCTAAGCGTGCCTGATGGGAGTGACAGTTTAGTCGACGACAACCACACTATTGAACAGATGTACTAGTTTACATGGTAAAAAAGAGACCTGTCTTGTCCTGATCATGGAACAGGTAGTACTAGGTTACATGGTACTAATAACAGGTAAGAAAGGAGCCTGTCTTGTCCTGGCTATGAACAGGTAGTACTAGGTTACATGGTACTAGTAACAGGTAAGAAAGAAGACGTGTCTTGTCCTGACCATGGAACAGGTAGTACTAGTTACATGGTACTAATAACAGGTAAGAAAGGAGACCTGTCTTGTCCTGACCATGGAACAGGTAGTACTAGGTTACATGGTACTAATAACAGGTAAGAAGAAGACCTGTCTTGTCCTGGCTATGGAACAGGTAGTACTAGGTTACATGGTACTAGTAACAGTAAGAAAGAAGACCTGTCTTGTCCTGACCATGGAACAGGTAGTACTAGGTTACATGGTACTAATAACAGGTAAGAAAGGAGACCTGTCTTGTCCTGGCTATGGAACAGGTAGTCCTAGGTGTAACAGGTAAGAAAGAAGACCTGTCTTGACCTGACCATGGATAGTACTAGGTTACATACTAATAACAGGTAAGAAAGAAGACCTGTCTTGTCCTGGCTATGGAACAGGTAGTACTGGGTACATGGTACTAGTAACAGGTAAGAAAGAAGACCTGTCTTGTCCTGACCATGGAACAGTAGTACTAGTTACATGGTACTAATAACAGGTAAGAAAGAAGACCTGTCTTGTCCTGGCTATAGAACCTAACATTTACTAGTAACAGGTAAGAAAGAAGACCTGTCTTTCCTGACCATGGAACAGGTAGTACTAGGTTACATGGTACTAATAACAGGTAAGAAAGGAGACCTGTCTTGTCCTGGCTATGGAACAGGTAGTACTAGGTACATGGTACTAATAAAGGTAAGAAAGGAGACCCCTGTGAAACAGTAGTACTGGTTACATGGTACTAGTAACAGGTTGTCTTGTCCTGACCATGGAACAGGTAGTACTAGGTTACATGGTACTAATAACAGGTAAGAAAGGAGACCTGTCTTGTCCTGGCTATGGAACAGGTAGTACTAGGTTACATGGTACTAGTAACAGGTAAGAAAGAAGACCTGTTTGTCCTGACCATGGAACAGGTAGTACTAGTTACATGGTACTAATAACAGGTAAGAAAGGAGACCTGTCTTGTCCGGCTATGAACAGTAGTACTAGTACATGGTACTAATAACAGGTAAGAAAGAAGACCTGTCTTGTCCTGGCTATGGAACAGGTAGTACTAGTTTACATGGTACTAGTAGCCGGTAAGAAACAAGACCTGCCTAATAAATATATATATATATATATATATATATATATATATATATATATAAACCGGAAGGCTCGAACGAAAGCGGAACTATTTATTAATTCATAACTAAACGCTGCCTCCGAATATCTGTTATATATATATATATATATATATATATATATATATATATATATATATATATATATATATATATGTGTGTGTGTGTGTGTGTGTAGAAATAGACAAAGTACTGAAAAAAACATTTATTCTTCATTGGAATACTTTATTTTGCAATTTCCTACATACTGTCAAATTTATTCCATATTTTACTCATTCATATATGTATATAAATATATATATATATATATATGTATATATATAAAAAAAATATAGACACACACACACACACACACACACATATATATATATATATTATATATAAAAAAGTAAAGTCGATGGGACTGTCTAAAGTCGGTATCAGCCAGTCAGCGAGGGAGTCTATCCCCTTTTCAATAGCGCTAGACCAAGGAGATTGTTTTAGCATCTGAGGTGGAGCGCCACACCTACCATCAGCTCCTTACTTTACCGCACATATCCCTGTGCTACTCATACGCTGAGTTAGCGAGGGCCGGTATCGAAATAGAAACGTTGTGGTTTCTAGCCGAACGCTCTACCGACTGAGCTAACCCGGCCCCTTTTATATATATATATATATTATATATATATATATATATAATATATGTATATATATATATATATATATATATATATATATGTATATATATATATATATATATGTATATATATATATATATATATATATATATATGTATATATATATATATATATGTATATATATATATATATATATATATATATATATATATATATATATATATATATATATATATGTGTGTGTGTGTGTGTGTGTGTGTGTAATTCCATTCATTTAGCTGCCTACCTGAGGATCGAGATTCTCGAAACCATAATAGTTGGAAAATGTTTGTTTTTATAAATAGATTAAATAATCCTAACCGGTTTCTCCTTCAGTCCATCATCAGAGGGTGCTTATTTCAAGACTCATAGACATATGGGTAACAGGGGATTGGTGTTCACGTGGTGAACCCAAGCCTTTTTATCATATGGGAGCTAGAAGACAGTAGCTGGTGGGTCCTCTTGTCCTGGGAATGACGTTAAACTCTATCTGATGGTGAGGTTCCAGTTTTGGAGGTCTGTGGATTGTAGAGCGCCCTTTTATCCCCATTGCTCCCAGGACCACTCTGATCCGGAGTTGTAGTACCTGTTAGGGTCCCATCTATGGGTTAAACAGAAAAATGTGTTAATAAAAAAATGAGTATCCATTAAGAATTATTTTATTTCAAAACTTTGTCGGCATTAAATGACCCACCGAGGTTGATATGCCGTAAAACAAACCAACCAAACCAAACCAATCATTGTGTGTGGTTGGCACTATTACACTTGAAGTAATGGCAGTAGTAAGTAGTGAGCCAACGTACAGTATTATTAAGAGAGTGCTCAATATCTGTGATAGAGCGTTGGTAAATAAGTAAATAAATATATTTTTTGGTATATATTTATTTTTATGGGAACAAGGCTGCTACCATTGGTTTCACGCTATGCAAGGTAAATTGTTTATGCGGAGCAATCGTCGGGCAGCGAAACATTTATGAAAATGATAAAAATATGATAATGATATGGTCAATATATATATATATATATATATATATATATATATATATATATATATATATATATATAGAGAGAGAGAGAGAGAGAGAGAGAGAGAGCAGACAGACAGATAGACAGATAGAGACAGAAAGAAAAATTTTGAAAATGATAATATGGTCAATATATATATATCACACAAGTCCACGCCCATTTAAAAAACAGTCTCTGAAGATGAAGATACTTCGAAATTAATTAGACATTGGACACTATTTTATACACATTGTAATTCCCTTTAATATATAAATAATAATATATTTTACTTAACAAGACTTCAAGCAAATTATCAAATACTGCATATATATATATATATATATATATATATATATATATATATATATATATATATATATATGAGAGAGAAAGACAGACAGACAGACCGAGACAGAAAGAACATTTTTGAAAATGATAATAATATGATCAATATATATATACATATATATACACACACACACACATATATATATATATATATATATATATATATATATATATATATATATATAGAGAGAGAGAGAGAGAGAGAGAGAGAGAGAGAGACAGACAGACAGACAGACAGATAGACAGACAGACAGACAGACAGAAAAATAGAGACAGAGAAAGAAAGAGAGAGCGATGAGAGAATATGAATAAAAGATAGACACGAATTTTGGTAAAAAAAATTATTCCCTAAATTTGTTTATCCTGACAATTTCTGGCTAAAGGCGATCACTAAAATATGTTTATTTCATGACTGTTTACATTTCAAGACTCACAGACTTTGGGACACCTGGGAGTTGATGTCTACGTGTGGATAGGAGTTGAACTTTATATTGGCGACTTATTCATTCGATTCCTTGTGTAAAAATATGTTTTTTTAAATGGAAGTCATTTTTCTTTTATCTTGAACATATTGTCAACAGTCTGTGACACCATTGAGGTCTATTTTGTGATTTACACAGAAAGTTTTACCGTTAGTTTAAACCCATTATATCGTTGGGCTTAGCTCAGTCGGTAGAGCGTTCGGCTAGAAACCACAAGGTTCCTAGTTCGAGACCGGTCCTCGCCCACTCAGCGTATGAGTAGAACAGGATCTGTGAGGTAAAGTAATGAGCTGACGGTAGGTGTGGCGCTCCACCTCAGATGCTAAAACAATCTCCTTGGTTTAGCGCTATTGAAAAGAGGATAGACTCCCTCGCTGACTGGCTGATACCGACTTTAGGCTGCCCCGTTGACTTTACTTTTTTTTACCTATATCGTTGACTAGACCTTGTTGAAATCCTTTTTTTTTGCGCATGTAATATATTTATCTCCCAATAAAATGAAAATTGATAAAAAACGGCCTTAATGGTGTCATGGAATCCAAGTATTGAAAATAAAAAAACATTTCAATATTTTGATATGAACGAATAATGAGAGTTTAAGTGTAATGAGAATACCATGCTAGTGCGCTTATTTATTAGCTGCACCATGCTGTCATTGCAGCATATTATCACTGTAGCTATATATATATATATATATATATATATATATATATATATACCATCAACATCTTTTAGACTAAGATTAAATAACCACAAATCCACAATAAAACTCAAATCCCCGCATAGTACAATAGCACTTCACTTTAACACCCTACCACACAACCTTACACACCTCAAATGCATTCTAATAGAACACGCATTTCTAACAACGCAATCTCGAAAACAAGCAGAAACTAAATGGATTCTAAAATTACAAACTCACGTGAGGGGACTGAACGTTGACATTGGAATACTCCGTTATTATAATTTTTTACAGACGCTGCCGCTGTCAATAACAACAGAGACAAAAGATCCGTTGAACAGGAACAACATTCATTTGATAAAGGGTATCTAACGAACCCGAAAATTTGTGATAAAAAATAATAATAAAAAAATAAGTGAATCCAATACTCCATAACACACACACACACACACACACACACACACACACACACACACATATATATATATATATATATATATATATATATATATATATACATATATATATATAAGTTGAAAATGGAAGCGAATCTGACGGTATGCTGAAAGGAAAAATAAACAAAGGAAAGAAAATGCTGATTGGATAAAATAGATTTCATTTTACTAACACGTGTTTCGGCCAGGAGTTTATCCATGCACACATGCACTCTATTATTATTATTTTAAATAGAAAATAAAATAATAATAATAGATAACTACAAAATCTTTTAGTATACAAGAATTAACGTCCTTCATAAAAAAACACCAAAGGATTCATTCTGACGAAGGCCGTTATTCCTTAGTTAAAAAGTTAAGCCATTTTGTTTAGGACAGGTATAATTACCAACACAGTAACATGTATCATACATCGAAATTAAGCTGGTCCTCTGTGGATCACATTCCTACTTTTCCATATAGTCACCGTTTTTCTCAAGAGCAATGTTCCACCTTCGAATAAGAGCATCCC
>CM042163.1:82537568-82552568 GCA_023376005.1 Doryteuthis pealeii | reverse complement strand
TATTTTATGGGGGAATCTGTCTGCAGGCATGTGGATGGTGACCCAACCGTCGCAGTTGGCGTTACCATAGGATGGTCTCAATTGGGTCAATGAGTGCTTTGCTTCTAATTTTTAAGTGGGGGATTTTGTGCAACGACTTTACGCCCAGTATGCTTTGGACACAGTTGATTCATATTAATACTATGCTGAAGAAATTACCATCACACTTTCAACTGCGGATGATCTGGCCTCCAACTGACAGCGTTGGCGTGACACCTGCCGCACAGGAGCTAAGCAGCTTAATATCGAGATAAACAGGACTGCAGAGCGGCGACATCTTCGTCTTCATGAACAACCGAATGTAAATGGGAATTTCCCCTGCAATATGTTTGACCGCATCTGCAAGTCCAGAATTGGACTAACAAGCCACAAGAGGATCCACAACGGAAGATATGGAGTGACGTCATCGTCGTCTGACGGAATTCTAAAAGAAATAGAAACTGTATTATATCCACAGGTCATGCTAGTGAAAAAATAATAGTGTATATTATTTTTTTTCTTTTAATTTTATCTCCCCACTTTTTTTCATGAGAATTCTTTTGTGTATCCGCTCCTTTTTTATTTTGTTTTGTTGACAGCCTTCAGTCTACGAGATTCTTTTTAACTACATAGTCTGACGGGTTCATGTGGAGGATAAGCTGTTGCCCATGCAGCAAATTCCCCCTCTCCACACTGCCGCTGTGATCCAAAGGAAAGTAAGGAACCAATGCAGCTTGGCAACGGTAGTGTCACATGAGTTGATGGGTAGCACTGGATTTCAGCATGACACCACCTTAGGACTCTGGCTCCTGATTTGTTTTTGGGGTTTACTCCCCAAGCCTTTCCTTGAAAGGCAGCAGAGGTTTTGTGTCGTACTTTCCGTTGACTGATGTGTTGCCGACCAAGGCTAAAGAGACCCTTTCAACCCATTTGGGGATCCATGCGAGTAGCAAGTGCTGTAATCCGACTTTTATCTACTTCATTTTTTCTGTAGATAAATCTTTTTTTATTCCAAAACTTATTTTCCATAAGCACTATCAATAGAATTCTTGATCATGCATAAATTTCATACCAAGAACTACGATTTCAATAAATATTAAAATCCTATGACAATTATTATTTATAAGAACTGAACATTTGAATAGACCGTTGCGTTATTTTGATCGCTATTTTATGTTTAGAAATCTTAAGAAAAAAAACATTGAAGCCAACTTATTGAACTTATAGAAGGAAACATCAGTAAGCGTCAATTGGGTTTTTCTCGACACATTTCTTTTTCTTTTTATTTAGAAAAAAATCTTCCGCCATATTTTCTGGAAAACAAGCAAAGCGAAGTGTGAGTAAGAAACACCGAACTAAAAATGAGAGTCGCTTTCAATTTTCGAACAATATTAAAATGAGGTTAATTCAGTTCTTTATTGAGTGAAAAGATAATTGTATATCGTCGTTCAGAGAAAAAACTTCAGAAATATTTTGAAGCTTTAAAAAAATAGATCACTAATTAGGACAGAGCCTGTTCTAGTAGTGATCACCCCAAGCGGAGTTTAACAGGTTTGAATTTAGCGTTTTCCCTATCCTAGACTGGTTGCCTAACCATTTACGGTATTAGCGCTATGTAAACTGTAGCTTCGTCCAGGATTTGAACTCAGGTCGACGAGTCCATTTCCTACGACTCTAACCATTACACCACGCACCTCCATCTAAAATGAGTTAAATATGAACTTACGGCAACACAAAATATTACTCAGCACTGATATCAGCCATGTTGTGGGGGGGGGGGGCGGAATACTGGTAATAAAAATTGATTTTTTTCGATGAATTCAAAATGAAGAAAATATTAACTTATCTTGTCAATCTAAGTTAAACCTACTTGATCCAAAAACAAGACCCCCCCCCAAAAAAAAATACATAAACAAAAGAACAAAAACAAAATAAAATAAAAATTATTCTTGAATTTTGGGAACTTATAAACCTGATGTCTTGTTTTGGCTAGAATATCTACCTATTCATTTTTATGTATGATTTTTTACCTACACTCATATTGGGTGTTTTTTTTTTGTGTTTTTAAAAATCTTATCTAACCTTTTTAATTATCGGTTCCCATGTTGCGTTAATTTCTATGCTTGGTCTACTTAAGAGATTACTATAGCAAATTCTTCTGTTTTATGTTGGGTTGGATTTAAACGAAATTCTTTAGAAGGAATTATTAGAATCTGTTTTGCATTGGAAACAAAAGGATCTGGGCAAAGAAATCACTTTGAAAATATCTGTTCATTATCTATGTATGTATTTATGTATGTATGTATGTATTGTTATAATTCTAAACAGAATATAAAAGAAAATTGGCATTGAAGAGAACTGACTGGAGAATTCATGTGGATGTTGACTGTACCAATTTTGAGAGTGAAAGATTTGAGCATGAAAATCTCAAGCGTCAATTTCGAAAGGGATACACCTGTCATATTGGAAAGAACATGGAGGGTTGGAAATGTCAAACATGTGGTCGAATTCTGCTTTCTAAGGCTGAATATGTCAATCATAGGAAATATTATCGGGGACAATTCATGCAAACTCCAGGAACAAACAATGTGTCTTGTGCAATCTGTAACAAAGTCTGTAAGTCAGCTTCTGATCTTAAGAGACATGTAGTGGTGCATAAGCATAAGATTTTATCATCTGATCCATTTGATACAACGGACAGGACGTCCTTCCTATGTTATATTTGCATCAAACTTTGTGGAACTGCAGCGGGTTTGATGAGTCATGTGAGGGCTTATGAGAGGAAAGGTTCTGGTGATGGGGTCAAAGGATTGTGAGGGACGGCAGTGATTTGTAAAGATTATGCCATTGCTATGTATATATGTTTCCTCCACTCTTTTTACGGCCATCTAGAACATTATTTCTGGGAGTGTTGGACCCCATTGTTCCTTGTTAGTTTACCCAATTAGGAGAAGGACAACTCTGGTTTAACACCTGCGATTGACGTGATTACCGGTTATATTGCTTCGGTTTGTCATTGGATAATAATCATAAAAAATTAGAGAGTGGTATTCATGTTGTACAAGCGTTGACCACTATAATACCATAATGTACAAATGTTCCCTTGCTTTCTTTTTATCTATCTCCCTCTCTCAAAAAAGTCCCATGGCGATGGATGTGTTGCGACGTGTGGAAACCTGACCAGTTGAAAGCATGCAGTTCCATATCTACACATTGGCGATAGGAGTCTTATCCTAACACCGTGCTCAACCCCAGGGAGATGGGGAGCATATATAGTCATCCACAGACACGTGTTTCGACTTATCAAGTCTCTTCATTTATATATATATATATATATATATATATATATATATATATATATATTTTAGGATATGTGCTTAATTGAAGTCATATCTAATTTTGAAAATTAATTAGTTAATAATTAATGAATTTAGGCGGGGATATATGTTCAAATGTAAGGCTAAACAAACCGAGAAAATGTTGTTTAACCTTACATTTGAACATATATGCCCGCCTAAATTCATTAATTATTAACAAATTAATTTTCAAAATTAGGTATGACTTCAATTAAGCACATATCCTCCAAAAATTGTCGGCTAAAAGCCATATCAAATAAACACATTGTTTATTTACTTACTCACACACACACACACACACACACACACACACACACATATATATATATATATATATAGCGTCCGAGGCGGCGCGCCACACCTACCATCAATTATGAATGGATTTACAGAAATAAACTCCCTATTTTACCGCATAGATACCTGCGCTGCTCATTCGTTGAGTTGGCTAGGTTTGGTATCGAACCTTGTGTGTCCTAGGCGGACGCTCTACTGACTGAGCTAAACCGACCCAGTGAAGATGTTATAAAGGGGCAAAAATGAAAAACAAAAACATTTAGAAAAAGATTTGGGACGAAATGATTTTATAAAAAAGATATTTTAAAATCTGAAGATTGATGGAGAGCAACGAAATGGTCTGATTCTGTTGAACATCTCTTATTATAATGGAGATTGTGTGTTTGTCTGTAACCGAAACTATATCACTACTTATGTCACAATTCCCTTAGCTATTTACGACACATTCTCCATGATTTTACTTTTATTCAAACCTCAACTATCAATAAATGTTTTTTACCTTATTAATAGTGTTGACCATATCTACAGGTATTTGCCTCATACCCCACTTGTATGGGCTGGGCACAAGGCCTCGTTTTAACGTGGGCCCACCCACAAGCCGTATCTCATGGGTGGGAAAGAACAAAAATTGCGTCGATCCCTTCGGCATTCCCCCTCAAGAGGGGCGCCTCAGGCGCTGGGCAATAAACCCTGCCCTGCCCCTTTAAATCAAGAGGACAGGTATTGTCTGGGGGGACAGCCCCCTGGGATCGACGCCATTAACTTGTAAAGATCCAGGGCCGAAGCCACTGGACCCCCGGCGTTGGCCAGATCTACATTTTATTTACCTCGTACCCCACTTGTACGGGTTAGGCACAAGGCTCTATTTACGTGGGACCACCCACAAACCGAAGCTCATGGGTGGCGGATGAAAAATTGCGTCGATCCCGTCGGCATTCCCCCTCAAGGGGGCACCTCAGGCGCTGGGCAATAAACCCAGCCCTGCCCCTTTAAATCGAGGGGGCAGGTGTTGCCTGGGCGGATGGCCCCCTGGGATCGACGCCGTTAATTATAGCAATCCCCACCCGTTGGGCGGGGCTGTATGCTAATACCATGCAATTGTATTTATATATACAACAAAATAGCAATTTACAGTGGTAACGGGAAGACTAATTTGCATATTGATATTAAACATTTGATATTCATAAATATGTGGTTAATATTATTGATTTCTAATTGTTTAGTTTTATCCTAATAAATATGAGTAAAAAATCTCAGGGATAAATCTTAAAAGAAATCCATTAACAAGGAGAAATAACTGTAATTTTATTCTTTACTTCCTAATTTAACTAAATAGTTAGATTAGGAAAATATAGCAATTAAAGACGGGACTGATGGAAAAGTAATGTGAGAATTATTTTTCTCCTCCCCATATTTCTGTAACCTTGTAGTGAGTTGGTGGGGTGGTCAACGACTGGGTTGTTCCATTTCCCTTTCTTGAAGCTGACGCCCCCTTGTTGTGGTTTATACCAAGGCATTTTAAGTCCTGCTGCCATTTGGGGCAACCGAAGGGAGCAAGCATCAGAACAAGTTGAATCTACGTGGAAGTGAGTTGTTTATACGTTCAACTCCTCTTTACTTCTTTCCCCTTAACTTAACTAATTGACCCAGTTCGAGTATCAGTGAGTCACGTCTTTGAAGTGGTTGGCTGCAAAGCCCACTAAATTTCGCAACCTCTTTATTTCCTAGTCTGGTGGCTACACTCACTAAAGCTCGCTATTGGCCCCTCCCCTCTGCGTCGGGATAAGCGTCTCTTATTTCCCCGACAGTTAGTTTTAGTTGGTCTATTTTTCGATTATACTCCCCCCTCTGTTTCAAATCTTTTTATCCGCATTCCCATTTAGTTTCATTGGCCTTTTTAATTTGATATATTTTATTACATTAAAACTTAAATATTTGTACCCGGAGGGTGCATATATTTGCTGATGAAAAAAAGGAAATAAACTGAAAAGAATTATGAATGGATTTACAGAAATATTTTTTTCTTTTTTCCTTCGCACGTGGCCTATGTTGTAGATTTTCTCGAAAACAGATGAACTCTCGCGAGATTTTGTTAGTATCGTCTGCTATGTTTGGATTTTTATCGCGATAAAGGAAACTGATTGTGAACGTATTTTGAATCTTAAAAAATTTCCACTGGGAATTTTTTCTTTTGTTATTCTAATAAGGAAAACTTGTTTAGACTACGGCAATTTTTTTTATCTATTTTTTATTTTTAGATTTTTCAAAGAAAACAAAAAACAAAAAAAACTTTCTTTTCAATATTTTTAAACAATTGTTGTGTTCTATGACGACTAAATCCTGGAAGCCAGCCTCGTTTCTGATTTTCGAATTGATTCGTTCCTAAAAATGTTTTTTCTCTTCAAAATAATCTAAAAAAAGGTTCTTTTCTTTTCTTTTACTTTTTTATTTTTTATTTTTTTAACTTTAATTTTATAATTCCGGTTTTCAGACAGGGGGTCTTATCTATGTTTTTGGCTGCACGTGGTAAGTTAAAGTACGAGAAATCCCAATCTGCAGTTTTTCAATTCTGTGCCGCTTAATTTTGTGTGAAAATTGCAACGTTTTATTTGTCTGTATTTGTTTTTTACCAAGTAACCTATAGGCACCCCAGCTGGGATCTGTTTTGAAAGGAACACCTTTTTCTTTTCACCGTAAACTCTCGGTTGTTTATTTACATACAACAGATGATTTTTTTTGCATTAGAATTTCACTGTAAGTTTTTTTTTAAGTTTGTTCATGTTTGTTTACAAACCAAAGGCACGTTTTTATACTAAAATAGTCTTCGATTTTAATAAAGAAAAATTTAGTTATTTCATGTTGTTGTTGTTAATTCAATAGGAATTTTGTTTTAGATTATAAAACTTTAAACGAAAGACACATTTTTATATTAAAATAATTTTTGTTTAATCAGAAGAAAATTGCAGATATGTTTATTTAAATGAAAATAGTTTTTATTTAAAAAATATTTTTTATGTTTATTTAAATAAAAGGGTGATGTTTGGAAATGGTAACACAATTTATAAAGTTTATTTTCCATGCGCGTCTCGTACCACAACCGGAAGTTTGCAATGAAAGGCAAAAGGTGGTCCTTTTGAGAGAAAGGGAACATCTGAGGATGACCGGACGAGACAGCGGCCGAAACGTTGTGCTTATACATACCACAATAACGATGAGGACAAAAGTCCGAAAAAACAAGATAATCGGGTAGGAGAAGTAGGTATTTACCAAACCCATTCACCACAGGTAGGATTTGACACAAGGTCATAAGTATTGGGCATCCAGCGGGGATCGAACTCTCAATTCAGTTGTAATCGATCTACGAAATTAGCTGGTCACGATGGGACGTTCTAGTCACTATAATCAACTTTCAAACTATGTAATAAAACACCTAAAAACTAAAAAGAATTTTTAAAAAACTAAAAAAAAAATCAACTGATGTGGTCACTACTAGAATAGGCTCAATCCTAATTAGTGATCATCCTCCACATATTAATCTTAAGGATTTTTTAAAAATTAAAAAAATTAAGCGGTACTTCTTCAGTCAGTTTTATTAAAGCATTGGACATAAAATTGTATTTATAGAAGAGAAAGTGAGTTGTGGGGTGAGAGTTTTGTGAGTAATTCTGGATGGAAGGGGAAGGTTTGTGAGGATTTGGTTGGTCAGAGGACATCTATCATGGAAAGTAGAGGGGGAAAGATCAAAAAGATTTGTTCGGGGTGATAAGATGAGGAGGTGGTTGGGTGCTTGTTGGGAGAGGGGGTTTCCTTTATCCTTACCACATTCTGTCGGATTTACTCCAACCCTCCTATCTTCATATATATATATATATATATATATATATATATATATATATATATTATATATGGTATATGTGGAAAAAGTGACTTACCGGTGAAAATGTAGTGGTTAGCTGATACAAGTTTCACAATGATAAGGAAGAGATTTTACAAGTGCTCAATACGTTAGTAAAGCAAATTTATTATCGTAAAGGTACACGGTAATAACCTACTCGAGTTTCACTATAAGGATCTTCAGGGTTAAATCCACTGGATTAATCAAGATATTGATTAATTGCAGTCAATTTCACGTGCGTGTTTTTTACGCGCTAAACGGTTGATTAGGGTTGATTATCAACGGTTTATCGCGAATAAAAACACACACGTGAAATCAACTGCAATTAATCAATATCCTGATTAATCCATTGGATTTAAACCCTGAAGATCCTTATGGTGAAACTCGAGTAGGTTATTACCGTGTACCTTTACAATAATAAAACACACACACACACAACACACACACACACACACATATATATATAATATATATATATATATATATATATATATGCATATTGAATTAAACAAAAGACACATCTCCTGTTTAACAATTTAATTTTTCAAGTTTTCTGGCCAACATTTTAATATTTGGGTGGAATTCGTGGATTAGTCCTCCAAAGTTCAGGTCCCGAGTACTTTCGGCACTTCGAAGTGCCATCATCAGGAGTGATGTATTCCAGTCTTTAAAAAATTATATTAATGTGAAGTATGGAAGGAGAAGAATTGATGGGAAAGGTGCTATAGGCATTTTAAAATGTGTGTACTGCATTGGAAATTAATTTTATTTAAGGATGGTTTATATTGTTTTATGTATAAAGCTTCTAGTATTTGGAGTTTTGTTTATTTTTTTCTTTGTGCAGAATGTGTGTATTTTCCGTTAGAATATTTTGGTAATTAGAGTGGAATTTCACACAAATATTAAAAAGTTGGCCAGAAAACTCGCAAAGATCAAAAATAAAATTGTTAAACAGGAGACCTGCCTTTTGTTTAATTCTACATGCATAAATGAAAATATGCTGCCCCCCCCCACACACACACACATACATAGGGGTCGGGTTAGCTCAGTCGGTAGAGCGTTCAGCTAGAAACCACAAGGTTCCCAGTTCGATACCGGTCCTCGCCAATTCAGCGTATGAGTAGCACAGGGATCTGTGCGGTAAAGTAAGGAGCTGATGGTAGGTGTGGCGCTCCACCTCAGATGCTAAAACAATCTCCTTGGTCTAGCGCTATTGAAAAGGGGATAGACTCCCTCGCTGACTGGCTGATACCGACATTAGGCCGCCCCGACGACTTTAATTGCTTATATATATATATATATATATATATATATATACTTTTATGTATATATATATATATATAGGTTAAAAGAAAGGAAAGGAATCCGACAATATGAGTAAGAAAAGGTGGAATGCTGTTAGAGAAGAAAATAGCTATGATTATATTATAAATTGTTTTCTTCTCTAACAGCATTGTGTGATGTTTTCATTCCACCTTTTCTTACTCATATATATATATATATATATATATATATATATATATATTATTAACGAAGAGATGAGAAACGTTTCTCTTGGCTGATCAACAATGGATTCAATAGAAATGCTGTAAATCAAATAAACCTGCATGAACTTCTTTGTGTCTTTACCGTCGACGGAAGATCAAGCATAAAAAAGAGATTGTCGGCGCTGTAGACATTATCTGCTTTCAAATAAAAACAACAAAAAAAAAAAACACCAAATTCTTCATGAATAGACAAAGCGCTGAAGATTTCTTTGAAGCGAATCTTTTCTTTTTTTCCGATTCCAGTGCATTCTGATTTCGAAAGGTTAACATCGTTTACCAAACAGCAGACATTTGCCATTCGCAGAAAAGTGTCATTTATAAGACAATGGTCTTTGACGACGATGAACAAGTGCAACATTACATAAAAATATTTTGTTTCAATAATTTTACATCAATCCGATAATAATATTGTTTCTCTTGTTATTATTAACAAAGAAACGAAAATGCGATATAAAAAGTGAAAAACTTTCCATTGTGACTTTTGACAAAAACATTTTTTCATATTTATGTGTATAACTTGCATAAAACAAAACAACTGGTGTTTCTTTTATACTTTCTTCCAGTTAAATCGTGTTTTCTGTAATAAAAGAACGATTACGGTTGCACGGTTGCAAGGATTATCTGTATGTCTATCTATCTATCTCTATATATAATAAAACATAAAACTCAATTTCAAACCTGTTGAACTACATTTAAAATGACCTTGTGTCACATCCTGCTCGTGCGGAGGGGTTGGTATATAATATATATATATATATGTTTTGGGGAGAATATGTGCTTAATTGAAGTTGTACCTAATTTTGAAAATTAATTAATTAATAATTAATTAATTAGGCGGGCATACCTATTCAAATGTAAGGCTAAACAAATCAAGAAAAATCAATCTCTGTGTGTACATTTCGGCCTATTAGGCCTCATCAGCAGAGCTATAGATAAAATAAAATTGTCGGCTAAAAAAGCTATATCAAAACACATCGTTGTTTATTTACCTCTCATATATATATATATAATTTGCAGCTGACTGTGGCCGTATGGGTAAGAGGTTTGGCGAGCGTAAATTCGTTCGGGTCTCGAACCCCGCCAGAGGTAGCTGCTAAAAATGGTATAACTATACTGATGAGAGGTGATACCTCGAAACACGTGTCTATAGTTTACTCTCTCTCTCTCTCTCTCTCTATATATATATATATATATATATATATATATACCCAGATAAAACCAACACATAGAAAATATATGAAAGCCACCCTTTTTTGGTCCCAAGCAGTCTTTGCAGCCCTGTGTAGTACCATGGTTCTTTACTGCGTCATATTTGTAACATGAAGATGGGTATATATAGAATATATTGAGCGGTCAAATGACTGCATAGGATAAAATGTCTTTTTTTCTTGACAATTTTTTTCTGTTTAAATTCCGCCAAAAACAGAGAAAACGTTTTTTTTATCCCGGATATTTCATTTACTTTGAAATGTTGAAAATTTTGATCTAGCAAAGATTTCAGTTTTAGATGATTTCGAATTCCAAGTGGAATCCAGTTTTAAACGATAGATAGATTGATATTTACTAACTTTTGCTGAGTTTGACACAAGGTCAAATGGAATGAAAAAAAGATTATGTTGCTCCAATCTACTTAGCAAATAAAGTTTTAAAATCTTGACTTCAAAACACTAATGGGAAGTATGCAACAACCTCAAATACAAAATAGATTCCAGTTTTCTATTCATACAACTTGCTCTACAAATCTGTAGATATATTTCAAACAAAAGCAGTGAAAACTGTCAAATGTTTTAGATTAAAGTTTATAGCAGACAAAATAAGAATCAAACTTACTACCAATTGCTTTTATAGATCACTGCAACTACAGCAAGAATTCTACTTCATAATTTAATACATCAATCATTAATTTAATAAATTCACAAAAAGAGTGATTGCAAGTGGGAGGGAAGGGGTTTGAAATCAAGTGACCAAATCATTTTTTCCAGAAAAGCATCTGCTCAACTTGATATATAAGAACAGAATGAAACATAGATAGATAGATAGATAGATAGATAGAAATACATTGAGATTGGAATGAGATTGATAGCTGGAAAGGAACAGACATGGATAGATAGAGAGAAATGAACAATTATACAAACTTTAATTAAAGCGGCTCTATGTCCTTCATTTCAAATAATCACCATCTTATAACCCGTATCCAATATGAATAAGAACTGCTACTTTGAACCCTTGAAATATGAATAATTATCCTAAACTTTGATTAAAGCAACTCTATGTCCCTTAATTTAAATAATGATCATATTAGAACCCGTATCCAATATGAATATGTACGACTAGTTTAACCCTTTTAAATATGAATAATTATCCTAAACTTTAATAAAAGCGACTCTACGTCCTTTATCTTAACAAATGACCATCTTACAACCCTTATGGGATATGGGAAATGGGTAAATGACAAATCATCCAGGACAATTTTCAGTAGTAGTAAAGCTCTAGAACTCATTTTACAGACAGAAATAGATTAAAAAATGCCGCCATTTTTTGCCAACCCCACCAAATTTGGAGAGCTAAAAATCGACAAAACTCCACCAATTTTTTGAATTGGAGGCTCAAATTTTGGGGATTGTTTAACTTTAACATAGTCCACACGTGGAAAAAAACTTCAGAAAAATTGAAGTCGATGGATGACAATTTTACTTTTTTGTGGATAATTTGACATGGAATTGCTAGTTTGACGTTTTAGTTAATTTTGAATTCTTGTAAGAAATCTTTCCTCAATTCACAGGAATTTTTCCAAAAAAGAATAAAAAGAAAAAAAGAAGAAGAAACGTCGATCTACCATAACCTCGCCTATTTATTTCCACATCTCTAACTGTAATATTGTACTGTAACATTTTGTTCTTAGAAAAAAATTAGTACGAATTATCCCTTAAAAACACACACACCACATATATATATAATATATAATATATATATATATATATATATATTAAGTTAAAAGAAAGGAAATGAATCCGACAATATGAGTATGAAAAGGTGGAATGAAAACATCACACAATGCTGTTAAAGAGAAAACAATTTATAATATAGTCAAAGCTGATACTGATCAATATTTCGATTTTACAAAAATCATCATCAGAGCTCATTCACTCCGTAGTTGTTTGGGTCGGAGAAGAATGACATTCTCTCCGACCCAAACAACTACGGAGTGAATGAGCTCTGATGATGATTTTTGTAAAATCGAAATATATTGATCAGTATCAGCTTTGACTATATATTATAAATTGTTTTCTTTAACAGCATTGTGTGATGTTTTCATTTCCACCTTTTCATATATTATATATATATATATATATATATATATATATATATATATAATATATATATGATCTAAAATTCATGCGCACAGTACCGAGATACATACACACACTCACATTCACACACATATATGTATGCACACACATACATTTATATGTATACATATATGGACATATACACAACTCCCAAGAACCCTCCCTCACATATATAAGAGCATTCAAAAAATAACCCACCTCAAAAAGGTTCTTCACGGAACAGATGGACTTGCTACTACTAACACACTCGTCTACCCGGATTTTAATAGCATGTCAAACCTGCAAAAATACTCCAATTTTTATAGTTCTTCCATAATGCTCCCTTTCAAAAAAATCTAAAAACAATTTCTTCAAATAAGAAATTTTCTCCTGAAGTTGACCTAAGGTCGAAACTAGTTGAGAATAAATAACATATATAAAAATATTCCTGTTTGTCTTATTACTTTTTGTTCATACTATATATATATATATATATATATATATATATATATATATAATATATATATATATATATATAATGAAAGGGAATCCGACGTAATGTTGAAAACAAAAATAAAGAAAAGAAAGTGTTGAATGGATAGAATTGGATTATTTTATTTTATTTAACTTATTCCAACCGATTTCATTCAAAACAATAAGGATTTACTCTGACGAAGGTCGCTATTTTTTTGTGTACTAAACATTTCTATATTTTTTCTATTATTGTTATTTTATTTTATTTTGTATTTAAAATAATAATAGATAGAATACATGTATACATAGATAAATTCCTGACCGAAACACGTGTCAGTTAAATAAAATAGAATAATCCTATTTATCCATTCAACACTTTCTTTCCTTTATTTTTCTTTTCAACATATATATATATATATATATATATATATATATATATCATCATCATTATTATAAGGGATATTGTGTGTTTTTCTATCTGTAACCGAAACTATATCACTACTCAAGTCACAATTCCCTTTGTCTTTTACGTCACATTCTCCACGATTATAATTTTTGTTTAAACTTCAATTATTAATAAAATTGTTTTACATTATTAATACTGTTGACCATATCTACATACTAATAACATGCAATTATATTTATATATACAACAAAATAGTGGTTTACAGTGTGAACGGCAAGACTAATTTTGCATATTGATATTAAACATTTGATTTTAATAATTATGTGCTTGGTATTATTGATTTCTAATTGTTTGGTTTTATCTTAATGAATATAAGCAAAATTCACGGAGAGAAATCTAAAAAAGAAATCCATTAACAAGAAGAAATAACTGTAATTTCATTCTTTACTTCCTATTTTAACTAAAGTGTTAAATTAGGAAAATTTAGCAATGAAAGACGGGAGTGATGGAAAAGAAAGTTTCAGTTGTTCTATTTTTCGATTATACTCTCCTCTGTTTCAAATCTTTTTATCTGCATTCTTATTTAGTTTCATTAGTCTTTCTAATTTGATATAATATTTTATTACATTAAAACTTAAAAAAACTTGCATCTGGAGGAGGGTGCATATATTTGCTATATAACGTATATGTTGTGTACGTTATATATATCATGTTATGCTGATATTGTTACGTTTTATTGGATACATAGCGTAGTGGATAAATGCGTTGAGTTTAAGATAGTTCTAAGTGACAGTTATCTCTAGGCTGCAGGTTTAATCCTGTTCAAGGTCGACAGTAACATAAAATAATAATTAACACAGCTTAACACCAGTACCCCAACTATTCTTAGCGGAATGAGAACAGGATACACCCGTGGAATTAATAAATGGTTGGGTTCAAAGTTCCTTGAAGGCCCGGTATCGAAGCCAGGAAGACCTTTTGGGGTTCGCAGCGTAATCACTTCTTTACTGACTGAGCTAAACCAGGCATATAAATGACCCCAAAAGGTTGATGTGATACGTAAAAACAAAACCAACCAACCAACCAACCAACCAAATCTAATCTATACTATACATAAATCTATCTATCTATCTAATTGTATACCGTAACTTAAACGCTTACAGAAGCATTGGCTACTATGGTAACATTGTCAATAGGTACTTACACCGTATTGACAATTTTTTATCTACTTAAAATCATTCTTTTAAAAAAAAACCTAAGCATGGAGGACATGTTAAACAAGCTACACCAAGATTTTTTTTAGACGGACTGTTTTCAGGGCTGGGAGACTGTCTTCTCTATAAGATTTTATTATTTTCTGGACTGTCCACATTTGGTCAGCTAGACAGATTGTTGGCAACCACCAAAGAGGAACGGAAGGAGATTTTTTTCACTCACTCCTGTGGGCATCGTGAACCTGTAATGGACAGTACAATTGCGTTTGAGAGGTAAACCATGACGACCGGGAGATTTGTCAGCCTACTTGATTTGAAGAAGAAGAAGAAGACATTCAAGAAGAAGAAGAGAAGAAGAAGAGTATGGGGATAAAAGAAGAAAGAAGAAGAAGGAAGAAGAAGAAGAAGTAAGAAGAGGAAGGAATGGGGAAAAGAAGAAGAAGAATTAAGAAGAAGAAGAAGAAGAA
>CM042163.1:82518504-82533504 GCA_023376005.1 Doryteuthis pealeii | reverse complement strand
CTGAGGTTTAAACCACGTGGCCTTGTTTATTCTTCAAATTTAAGTGGTAGATTGCAGCACTGTTTATATACTACAAATTAAGTCGACGGGGCGGCCTAAAGTCGGTATCAGCCAGTCAGCGAGGGAGTCTATCCCCTTTTCAATAGCGCTAGACCAAGGAGATAGTTTTTAGTATCTGACGTGGAGCGCCACACCTACCATCAGCTCCTTACTTTACCGCACAGATCCCTGTGCTACTCATACGCTGTTGGCGGGGACCGGTATCGAACTAGGAACCTTGTGGTTTCTAACCGAACGCTCTACCGACTGAGCTAACCTGGCCCCTTTTAAAATCTTTTGTTTTTTTGTTTTTTTCACTAACAGAAGGAAGAAATATTCGATTCAATATTTTGTTTTAAGTCGGAAATGCATTAACAACATCGATATGGAAGCCGTTGGGAAATGTGAAATATATCTTTTATGTTTTGTGTCGAATGATAAAATTGCATTTTCAATGTCTTCCTTTGTCTTAGTCTTTTAAGTTAGGTAGAAACGGTGTAGTAAACATGATAGGGTTTATGATAAAGGTGGATTTGGAGGGTGGGTGGTCATAGGAAGGGATTGAAACCCAAAGTTTTGTTCCGATTGTCGAAAATAAAAAAAAACAGCTAAACAAACGATAAACATAAATAATAACAAAAAAAAACAAAAAAAAAACACGTCTTTTGGATTTGAAAGATTTGCCTTTTCTTTTGTTCATCCCTGGCAAAAAAATTACTCTATCCAATTTTTATTGCGCTCCTCATATCTGTTGCAATGGGTATGAAAATAAATCACGAGTTTGAATACATACATATATATATATATATATATATGTATATATATATATATATATATATATCTTATTATAATGGAGATTGTGGGTTTGTATGTCTGTAACCGAAACTATGTTACTATTCAAGTCACAATTCCCTTAGTTATTTACATAATATTCTCCATGATTTTATTTTTTATTTAAACCTCAATTATTAATAAAATTGTTTTACATCATTAATACTGTTGACCATATCTACATCCGAATAACATGCAATTCTATTTATATATACAACAAAATAGCGGTTTACAGTGTGAATGGGAAGGATAATTTGCATATTGAACTTTAAAATTTGATTTTAATAAATATATGCTAGGTATTATTGATTTCTAATTGTTTGGTTTTATCTTATTGAATATGAGCAAAAATCCCGGGGATAAATCTTAAAAGAAATCCATTAACAAGAAAAAATAACTGTAATATTATTCTTTACTTCCTATTTTAACTAAATAGTTAAATCAGGAAAATTTACCGATGAAAGACGGGAGTAATGGAAAATGGTGGAAGAGTTAGTTTCAAAGTTGTTCTATTTTTCAATCATACCCCCTCTGTTCCAAATATTTTATCTGAATTCTTATTCAGTTTCATTAGCCTTTCTAATTTAACATATTTTATTATATTAAAACTTAAATACTTGCACCCGGAGGGTGCATATATTTGCTAGTATATATATATATATATATATATATATATATATATATATATATATATTATGATAAAGGTTCACGGTAATAACCTACCTAATGGCCATGAATGGTGACCAGTGATGCTTAACGATAGATTCCTAGCAGTACCTGACGTGCAACACTCCATTTTGGTTCTTACTTGGGCTTGACAGGGGGTCAGAGAGACCCCATCCAATCAATCAACGAGTCATATCAAACCTTAGCACCTATATGATTGTCCCAACCATGTTGTTCTTGGCAAACCCTCAACCCTTTTGCTAGAAGGCTGTGGCTGAGAGTTTTATTGTCCTGAGTATTACGTTAAGTGAAATGCAATTACCACATCCAGGATTTGAACTCGGGGCGACGAGTCCATTTCCCATGACTTTAACCATTACACCACGCGCTTCGTATATATAATTATTTTTGTTCTTTTCTTATTTTTTTGCAGATGAAAAAATTGAAACCATTTTGCGTGATTGGCCAGGAGATTTCATAAAACTTGAATCCAGTCATCAATACATACAATGGTAAAAATATTATTGATTTTATTTCATCCCCATAAAAAAGTTTTAGTTACTGTATTAATAATACTATGGTTATGACATATAACCTTTGTGTTGGATTGAGTGATCTGTTAGGAAACATTTATGACCAGCGGAAAAGTTTAAATGCTGATTCAGTGAATACGCGTGGATAGATTTGATTGGATGATTGGAATGCTGACGTGGCGAAGGGATAAAGGAAGAGTGAGAGGTGATATTTAGAAGTTAGTAAAGAGTTTGAGTCTGGTCGTCGACGGGTGAAGATGGGAGCTTGAGCCTGGTTGGCGACGGGTGAAGACGGGCTAAAGCCTGATCTTCCCCGTGTGGTGATCATGGATGAAGTTAAAATAAATAATTACTTGATCAAGTCACAAAATGGATGTCTTGTCTTTTGTAATTCCTTTTATTTTGACCAAATCAGTCTTAGCTAGAAGCACAATCAGAAGAAGCCGGTGGACATGGTAGAAGCTCTGCAAGTAAGTCTAATCTCCCTCTCTGATATCTTTCATAATAAGTCTCTCTCTATCTCTCTCTCCCTAAAGAAAGTTCTTACCAAAGAATACTCACTCTCACCAATTAGTCATATCGATATCAATGTGCGTATGTGACACGTATCCCATTTGGTACTATGGACAACATAGTATCAGCGGGGGACGTATGTGTCTAGGGTCACATTCCTCATACGTTCACAGTGGGTGTCGTGCCAGGACCTAATACCGATCACTGGCTTGCTTCACCTGGGTCACCAGAGTTTAACTATTTTATTTTTCTGCACTATATAAAACTAGGTTTTATATAGAATATATATGATTTCTATATAAAATATAGAATTGCTTTAGATTAACATGTAGATAGTTTCATAATTTCTGGCACTAGGACAAAGTTTAGTGTCTAGACCAGTGGTTCTCAAACTTTATACAGTCTGTGCGCACTTACAGTACTACAGATACTTGATAGCACACTGTATACAAAATAGGACTAATATGTTATTAAGTTAACTGATAAATATATAAAAAAATAACCCATTTAACAAAAGCAAACTTAACATACCTCTACGAAGTTTATTCATTCCTGTGTTAATGAGAAACATGAGCTTGATGAGACCTTGCGATTTCTTCAATGTTTGGTCTTATGTTTGAGAGACAAACTCTCATTTCCTCATCAATGCATTGAAGAGTTCCTCTCTTTTTACAATTGTTGCAAGGGTTGAAAATCCCAGTTCACATAAATATGAGGTGGAAAATTGCAATAAAATGGCCTGCGTTTTTTTAGATATCGACACGTTGTTTTTTTATAGAAATCCAAAAAGCTTCAAGAGACAATTCTTTGTATTTAATCAGTAACTTATTACTATCATAATAATGTCGCAACGAAACAAGCAGTGTTCGTAAAGAAATGGTATAATATAGTAACTTAGTATACATTTGCTTTTCATATCTGGATAGATTTTTCAGGAATACTACGGAGCGCACCTGAAAAAGCTATGGGGCGCACTGTTTGAGAACCAAGGGTCTAGACTTTAGTCAAGACGTCAAGACATCTTGAATTTATTTTATAAGTTGTTCAGTCGTGCACACTTAATTTCAAAACTTTAAAATTAAAAAATAACCCACAAAAAAAAAACCCACAAAAAAACAAAAACGATTTATTATTCTATTATTTTATTATTTTCGATGGTATTGTGTATCCAAAACAAAAAAATATGAAGTCTATAAATTCATGAACATGCTATAATATTTATTAACCAAAGAAATTATAAAATAAATAAGAGAATAATAAAAAAAGCATTAAAAAAAACTTTTTTTAAATAATCATTCATTGATATTTTTTATTGATTTTTCGTGACTAAAGGTGGAAAGATTACGAGTCTGGAGTAATTTCTTGTAGAGGCCAATGTCGGTTAAACAGAAAAATATGTTTTTATCTTCCCACATGAATATCGAGGTAAAGAAATATGGTTACGAGTGAGAGTCGATCGAACTGTTTTTTTTACACAATATGTCTCTGTTTCTATGTTAATTTTTTTATTTCTACATTTTTTTTTGGTGGTGGTGGGGGGGAGGGGTTGTATTATTTTTCATTTTGGCTTCCTAAAATGTTTTATATCGTGCGTGTTAAGCCGAAAACTTTTTCTTCTTTGAAGAACTACTTAAAAATAATCTCTCCTCACCACAAAAAACCTAGACACACATAAGTATAATCATATGCCAATATTCCAATCTTTTCATAGCTTTCTTCAAATTTATCTACCTCCTATCTTTATATCTAAATCTATCTTCATTATATATACTAGCAAATATATACACACCCCGGGTGAAAGTATTTCAGTTTTAATGTAATAAAATATTAAGTTAAAAAGGCTAATAAAAGTAAATAAGAATGCAGATAAAAAGATTTGAAACAGCGGGAGGTACAATAAAAAATAGAACAACTGAGACTTGCACTTCCATCACTCCCGTCTTTCATTGCTAACTTTTCGTAATTTAACTATTTAGTTAAAATAAGAAGTGAAGAATAAAATGACAGTTATTTCTTATTGTTAATGGATTTCTTTTAATATTCATCTCCGAGACTTTTGTTCATATTTATTACGATGAAACTAAACAATTAGAAATCAATAATACTCACCACATAATTATTAAAATCAAACTTTGTGTCTTCCTGTTCAAACTGTAAACCACTATTTTGTTGTATACATAAATCCAATTGCATGTTATTGTTACGTAGTGCCTTTTCCTTGACGGTACCAAATAGATATATGTTGCATACCTCTTTACCGGAACTATATATCTATATGTTATATACTTCTCTTTCTTCTTACTCTGTCGTCTATTCTTCCGGCCGGCTTTGCTTCTTCTATCTTGGTCTGGTCTTTCTTATATGGTCTCGTCTGGTCTTCTATTGAGGATTCCGTGTCTGGTCTCTGTCGGGGATCACTGCTTATCAGAAGCCCTGTGCTATTGTTAGCTTTTAGTAATAACAACAAGACTTCGATTTACGATGATGTTACTTTATTCCATAAACTCCCAGACCAGACAATGCGCGCGGATCCTTACATCTTGCTAGCTTCGCTTCTAAGTCTAACTCTAACTGACTGAGTTGCTTACTCCTTAAACCGGAAGGGGCTTCTATCGGGGTTCCGTTTCTATCGGTTATCCCTAGAACGCAAGGTCAGAGTGAGGTCAAGCATTGTCACTCACTCTCAAGGCCATCAGCTGCACTAATATGATTTCTACACTATTGTCATAATCATTAGGTATCTAATGATTGTATTAATAATGTAAAACATTTTTTTAATGATTAAGGTTTAAATAAAAATAAAATCATGGAGAATGTGATGTAAATAGCTAAGGGAATTGTGACATAAGTAATGATAGCTTCGGTTACAGAGAGACAAACACACAATCTACATAACAATGCTTCAAAAAGCAAATTACCAAATTTTATTTACTCCTTACGCCTTGGCATAGACCTAATTTGCGATTCCCTCAAATGCTCACTGTACTATATATAGTAGTGGCGTTTTTATCATTGACAAGTTAAATTCGGCATATATTATGTGCTACGTGCCGGTGGCCCAGATGTAGACTTCCTGGATTCCCGGTTTCGATTTCCGTCGGAGGGAAATCGTAGGCATACACCGCTGATGAGACTTAATAAAGTTGAAACAGCTGTACGGTGTTCCCGTGGCGCACTCTATTCGCCGGGTTTGCTTGTTATGATTATTTTCAATAATTATCGAATTTTATACCATATAGGCATTGTAATTGCCTTCAAAAAATATAAATGATAATAATTATATATTAGACACTCCACTCCAGACACAAAAACAATCTCCTTGTTCTAGCGCTTACAATAAGGGGATAGACTCCCTCGCTATCCGGCTGAGCTCAGTCGGTAGAGCGTTCGGCTAGAAACCACAAGGTTCCTAGTTCGATACCGGTCCTCGCCAACTCAGCGTATGAGTAGCACAGGGATCTGTGCGGTAAAGTAAGGAGCTGATGGTAGGTGTGGCGCTCCACCTCAGATGCCAAAACAATCTCCTTGGTCTAGCGCTATTGAAAAGGGGATAGACTCCCTCGGTGATAGGCTGATACCGACTTTAGGCTGCCCCGACGACTTTTTACTTTATTTACATAGTCCGACCTACTATTTCATTACAGTTCGTATATAAGAAGGACGACAAATGTATAGATTAGCAGATCGATTTGTATGGAGGATGGTGTACAAGATTTGGTTCTCTTGTCGTTTGTCAGTTCAATTCTTATTAGATGGGAAATTAAATTAAATGATTTATGTAAATCTAATTGGACTTGTATAGAAAGAATAGGGAATGCGTGCGAGAGTGAGTGGGTGTCAGAGGGAAGTAGACAGCAGTAAGATGAATAGATAGAATCAGTCAAATAGGAATCTAATGTTAATATGAACAGATGGTTGAGGGTGTAAAGTACAGCCACTACCACACACCACACACACACACACACACACACACACACACACACACACATATATATATATATATATATTTGGGAGTTTATGTTCATAATTAAAGTCATACCTAATTTGTTAATTAATTAATTATAATTAAATGAATTAGGCGAGCATATGGGTTTAAATGTAAAGTGTAAACAAATCGAGAAAAAGCACTGCCCTGTCTATAGCTCTGTTGATGAGGCCTAATAGGCTGAAATGTACATACAGAGATCGACTTAATCACACAAAAATTGTCGGCTATCGCCATTTCAAACACATTGTTTGTTCACTTCATATTTATGTATATATATATATATATTACACACACACACACACGAACAAAGAGAGAGAGAGAGAGAGAGAGAGAGAGAGAGAGAGAGAGAGAAATGAGCAAACTCAAGTCAATAGATGTAAACACACTACGATAGATAGATAGCAACAGAATGTTGGTCGAAATAAATTTATTATGGAATTACGGTGTTGAGTTCTTCCTTCCTTTCTATGATATATATATATATATATATATATATATATATATATATATATATATAGAGAGAGAGAGAGAGAGAGAGTGGGTGATACCGAGTGTTTCCTTGATAGAATTCAACCAACACTGAAAACTCAAACGTACATTTAGAAATTTCTGCATATATTTTTACATATACGGAGTATTATTAATAAATGAATTGATGGTTACCTTAGAACATTTTCTGAGACTGGGTAAAATGTAAAAATGGAAATTGGAAATGAATCCGACAATATGAGGAAGAATAAATAAAGAAAAGAAAGAATAGAATGGATAATAAAAGATGAATTTAATCAATATCACTTACACATGTGTTTCGGTCAGTTCATCTGTGTGAAAATATTTCGCACACAGAGAAGATTCGACCTTCATCAGAGTGAAATTTTATTTTGAAAGATAAATTTCACTCTGATGAAGGTCGAATCTTCTCTGTGTGCGAAATATTTTCACACAGATGAACTGACCGAAACACATGTGTAAGTGATATTGATTAAATTCTTCTTTTATTATCCATTCTATTCTTTCTTTTCTTTATTCATTCATATATACATATATACTTTTCTTTATTCATTCATATATACATATATATATATGTATATATGTGTGTGTGTGTGTGTGTGTGTGTGTGTGTGTGTGGGTGTAGTCATCAAATGTTGCTACCACGTTTTCAATGTTTTAGTATTAGTAGTTAATCCAAAAGTGCTCAATATATTTCGTACAATAAAGAGCATTTATAGTCGCAGCAGAAAGTTTTTCTCTCTACTCCTGTTTTGGTGTTCTTTTGGTTTGTTTGTTTTGTTTTACGGCATATCAACCTCAGTAAGTCATTTAATGCCGATAAAGTTTTGAAATAAATCAATTCTTAATGGATAATACAATTTTTTTTTTATTAACACATTTTTCTATTTAACCCATAGATGGGACCCTAACAGGTAATACCACTCCGGGTCAGAGTGGACCAGGGAGCAATGGTGATGAATGGGTGCTCCACATTCCCCAAACCTCCAAAACTGGAACCTCATCATCAGATAGAGTTTAACGTCATTCCCAGGACATGTAGACCCTCAGTCACCACCTTCTAGCACCCATATGATAAAAAGGGGTTGGGGCTTGCGATAAGGGCAATAGGGTTGGGGAAATCATATAGGTGCTAGGGCTTGACGTGACCAGCCGATTGATCGGAGGGGGCCTCTCCGACCGCCCGTCTAGCCCAAGATAGGGCCAAAGTGGAGTATTGCAGGTCATGAACTGCTCATCCACCTGGGCTCTATCCTTAAGCATCACGGGTCGCCACCCACGGCCAACAGGTGGCCCCATTGGGGGAGTCTTACCCCTCTGCAGAGGTGCAGTCGCTGCATTCTAACGCCTCAGCCGACAGGGCGGTTTGGTGTTCTGGGTACGCCTTCCTCAGAAGAATTAACAAATTATAGGTGGCTACATTTTATACAGGGCCGGTTTAGCTCAGTCGGTAGAGCGTTCAGCTAGGAACCACAAGGCTCCTGGTTCGATACCGGCCCTCGCCAACTCAGCGTATGAGTAGCACAGGGACCTGATGGTAGGTCTGGCGCTCCACCTCAGACACTAAAATAATCTCCTTGGTCTAGCGCTAATGAAAAGGGGATAAGCTCCCTCGCTGTATGGCTGATACCGACATTAGGCTGCCTCGATGACTTTACTTACTTACATTTTATATATACTTCTCCTGAGGAAGGTGTACTTTGAACATCGAAACCGTGGTAAAAAGAAATATTTTTCTACAACTATATATATATATATATATATATATATATATATATATTTTTTTTAAGTTGGGCGTTATTTCGAAGCATTAAAAATATATAAATGAATGAACTCGATATTATGGAGTATTGGATTCACTTATTTTTTTTTTGTCATAAATTTTCAGGTTCGTTAGATACCCTTTATCAAATGAATGTTATTCCTGTTTAACGGCTTTTTTGTCTGTGTTGTTATCGACAGCGGCAGCGTCTATGAAATGTTTATAATAACGGAGTATTCTGATGTCTGCGTTCAATCCCTTCACGTGTGTTTGTAATTTTAGAATCCATTTAGTTTCTGATTGTTTTCTAGATTGCGTTGTTGGAAATGCGTGTTCTATTAAAATGCATTTGAGGTGTGTAAGGTTGTGTGATAGGGTGTTAAAATGAAGTGCTATTGTACTATGCGGGGATTTGAGATTTATAGTGGATTTGTGGTTATTTAGTCTTAGTCTAAAGGATGTTGATGTTTCTCCCACATATCCGCTATTTCTGCACTGTGTGCAGTATGTATAAATATGATGTTAGCGCTATCGCATGTTAGTTGTGGCGGATGGATTGTTATGTTTGTGTAGGGTATTTTTATTTTGGTTTCCGTATGTATGTGGCTGCAAATTTGGCATCTAGGCTTGTTGCATCTTTTATTACCTTTCCGTACGGTGTTATGTAAATTTTTTCTTGATGCAGAAATATGTATATGTGTGTGTGTGTGTGTGTGTTTAGTTTTTTCATTTCCTAACCCTATTTTAGGATATAATTATCCAAAATATTTATCTTAATCATATCCCTGCAATTGCATGTTCACAGTTCGAATAAGTTTTCTGACAAGAGCCATTTTTAAAAAGTCAAGAAGAGACTTATCCCGCAAGGGGAGTTAACAGAAGATATATTGGAGTGGCACTAGATGGCGCTAGTGTAGACACTTTCGTGGATTCTTCAACGTTTTCGTTCATGTCCTTTAAAACTTTCTTTCTTTCTTTCTTTCTTTCTTCCTTTCTTTCCTTTTTTTTTCTAATTCATCTCCGAGATGACGTTATTCATTATAGTCCACACGGCTTAAATGTCCGTGCCCTCCCCTACCCCACCCCACAAATAAAAAAGGGAAATTCCTATTCTTGGAGTCCAATTCCAGCTGAAGATATTTCACTTAGAGATCCTGACGACTGGCGAAAATGCCACCACACCACGTGACCTTCAGAACTTGCTTCGACCAAATGATAGAGTAAAAGTCATAACAGCAGAAGGTTGTTCGTGATTTTGTTTTGTTTTGTTTTGTTTTACACACGAAGAAACGAAATGCAGAAAGGATAATCAGAGATTGGATTTGAACTCTGAACTCTCTTGTATATCAAATGGACAATCGAAGTCGCCAGCAGAGCCCTATAAATACCAAAACCATCCATCCTGTCGAAGGGGCACAGAATGCACTATATATCAAAATACGAGATATTTGTATTGCCAATAAAAAAAATTGTCGAATATTGAAGGAGGTGTAAAAAGTAATTAGGAGTTATCTCCCTTATTTTATGATTGCCTCCCCTTCGGAGAACTCTCTAGGGAATATGAAATAGACTATATGAACTCTTAATGAGGGTACCAATTATTTTGAGTAGAATAAAGCTTTCCAAAGTCTATCGGTGTTATCGTTTGTCTTTACAGGAGGATACAGAAAAGTACTGAGAGAGAGAGAGAGAGAGAGAGAGAGAGAGAGAGAGAGAGAGAGAGAGAGACAGACAGGACAGACAGACAGAAGAGAGACAGAGACAGACAAGACGCAAAGGAATAATAAAGAGAGAAAAAGAATTGAAGGAGCGTGTATGATTTTACCACACATATTTATATATAAATTATTTTTTTAATTTAATGTCATATCAACCTTCGTAGGTTATTTACTGCCAAATCCATCCTTGTAGTGGTACTAAAAAAACAGACTTAAAAAAAGTGAGGCCTGTTTTTTTGGGAGTCACCATATATATATATATATATATATATATATATATATATATATATATATAACACTTGTATGATAACCTGATAATTCATTAAAACGACTGATGATGCCGAGCTCAAAGCTCTAGCGAAATATATCCTACACACTTTTGTCTAAGTTTTGTTCTTTTGTTCCTCACATCTCCACCATATATATATATATACACACACACACACACACACACACATATATATATATATATATATATATATATATGGGTGACCCCCCCAAAAAAAAACAGGCCTGACTTTGAATAAAAACGTTTGTGTTTTTGTATTACCCTATTTTTAACCCATACCTGAGTGGATGAGAGTGTTCATATATTTCTCAAAGGGCATTAGTACGAAAGTAAACGTGACTAGAGTTCAAACTCGCTTACCCCGATACCGCGATTCAGCACGTTAGCCACGATACCAAGAGGATTGTCCCTATATACAAGGTGTGTCAAAAAAGTATCGAGATTTTTTGTACTTTTTGACACACTTTGTATTCTGAAAAGAAAATAACGTTCCATTCGTTAATTTTTTGAAGAATACAAGGTGCGTCAAAAAAGCATCAAGTTTAAAGCTGTATATACCGAGATAGAAATGAAGAATGAATGGAACGTTAATTTTCTCACTGTACAAGGTGTGTCAAAAAGTTCAAAAATATCGATACTTTTTTGACACACCTTATATATATATATATATATATATATATATATATATATATATATATATAGAATGAATAGAGAATAAATGAGAAAAGTATTGGCATAAAAAGGTGCTCAATTCTAATAAAGCAGAGCAAGTTTACAATCAATAGTAATGGTATTATGGATGATCTAAACTCATAACTTTAAGTTTCATGCTTATGCAATCTTCAGATGAGTCAAACCATTTGACTCATCTGAAGGTTGCATTAGTATGAAACTTAAAGTTATGAGTTTAAATCATCCATAATACCATTACTAGTGATTTTATATATATTATATATTATATATATATATATATATATATATAATATATATATATGTATTTTATAATTTGCTTGAAGCATTGTGTTTATATTTGTTTTGTGGTTGGTTTTGAAGGCTATCACAATGCAAGTGTAAAGGAAAATAAAGTAACAATGGTGTTGTTTGTTAACCTTTACATTTATTCTTTATACTAGCAAATATATGCACCCTCCGGGTGCAAGTATTTAAGTTTTAATGTAATAAAATATTGTATTAAATTAGAAAGGCTAATGAAACTAAATAATAATACAGATAAAAAGATTCGAAACAGAGGGAGTATAATAAAAGATTTAAAACAGAGGGGAGTATAATAAAAAAATGGAACAACTGAAACTTACTCTTCCTATTAGGTGGCGCTCTTCTTTCTCCTTAATACTATCTGGTGGCGGTTTCTCTCTCACTGAAAATATCTATTGGCGCTCTCAACTCTCCCTAATACTATCTGGTGGCGCTCTACTTTCTCCCTAATACTATCTGGTAGAAGTTTCACTCTCACTGAAAATATCTATTGGCTCTCTCAACTCTCCCTAATACTATTAGGTGGCGCTCTTCTTTCTCCCTAATACTATCTGGTGGGTTTCACTCTCACTGAAAATATCTATTGGTGCTCTCAACTCTCCCTAATACTATTAGGTGGCGCTCTTCTTTCTCCCTAATACTATCTGGTAGAAGTTTCACTCTCACTGAAAATATCTATTGGCGCTCTCAACTCTCCCTAATACTATTAGGTGGCGCTCTTCTTTCTCCCTAATACTATCTGGTGGCGGTTTCTCTCTCACTGAAAATATCTATTGGCGCTCTCAACTCTCCCTAATACTATCTGGTGGCGCTCTTCTTTCTCCCTAATACTATCTGGTAGAAGTTTCACTCTCACTAAAAATATCTATTGGCGCTCTCAACTCTCCTAATACTATTAGGTGGCGCTCTTCTTTCTCCCTAATACTATCTGGTGGCGGTTTCTCTCTCACTGAAATTATCTATTGGCGCTCTCAACTCTCCCTAATACTATCTGGTGGCGCTCTTCTTTCTCCCTAATACTATCTGGTAGAAGTTTCACTCTCACTGTAAATATCTATTGGCGCTCTCAACTCTCCCTAATACTATTAGGTGGCGCTCTTCTTTCTCCCTAATACTATCTAGTGGCGGTTTCTCTCTCACTGAAAATATCTATTAACGCTCTCAACTCTCCCTAATACTATTAGGTGGCGCTCTTCTTTCTCCCTAATACTATCTGGTAGAAGTTTCACTCTCACTGAAAATATCTATTGGCGCTCTCAACTCTCCCTAATAGATATTTTCAGTGAGAGAGAAACCGCCACCAGATAGTATTTGGGAGAAAGAAGAGCGCCACCAATAGTATTAGGGAGAGTTGAGAGCGCCAATAGATATTTTCAGTGAGAGTGAAACTTCTACCAGATAGTATTAGGGAGAAAGAAGAGCGCCACCAGATAGTATTAGGGAGAGTTGAGAGCGCCAATAGATATTTTCAGTGAGAGAGAAACCGCCACCAGATAGTATTAGGGAGAAAGAAGAGCGCCACCAATAGTATTAGGGAGAGTTGAGAGCGCCAATAGATTTTTCAGTGAGAGAGAAAACCAGATAGTATTAGGGAGAAAGAAGAGCGCCACCATAGTATTAGGGAGAGTTGAGAGCGCCAATAGATATTTTCAGTGAGAGAGAAAACCAGATAGTATTAGGGAGAAAGAAGAGCGCCACCAGATAGTATTAGGGAGAGTTGAGAGCGCAATAGATATTTTCAGTGAGAGAGAAACCGCCACCAGATAGTATTAGGGAGAAAGAAGAGCGCCACCAATAGTATTAGGGAGAGTTGAGAGCGCCAATAGATATTTCAGTGAGAGTGAAACTTCTACCAGATAGTATTAGGGAGAGAAGAGCGCCACCAGATAGTATTAGGGAGAGTTGAGAGCGCCAATAGATATTTTCAGTGAGAGAGAAACCGCCACCAGATAGTATTAGGGAGAAAGAAGAGCGCCACCAATAGTATTAGGGAGAGTTGAGAGCGCCAATAGATATTTTCAGTGAGAGTGAAACTTCTACCAGATAGTATTAGGGAGAAAGAAGAGCGCCACCAGATAGTATTAGGGAGAGTTGAGAGCGCCAATAGATATTTTCAGTGAGAGAGAAACCGCCACCAGATAGTATTAGGGAGAAAGAAGAGCGCCACCAATAGTATTAGGGAGAGTTGAGAGCGCCAATAGATTTTCAGTTTAGAGCGCCACCAGATAGTATTAGTTGAGAGCGCCAATAGATATTTTCAGTGAGAGAGAAACCGCCACCAGATAGTATTAGGGAGAAAGAAGAGCGCCACCAATAGTATTAGGGAGAGTTGAGAGCGCCAATAGATATTTTCAGTGAGAGTGAAACTTCTACCAGATAGTATTAGGGAGAAAGAAGAGCGCCACCAGATAGTATTAGGGAGAGTTGAGAGCGCCAATAGATATTTTCAGTGAGAGAGAAACCGCCACCAGATAGTATTAGGGAGAAAGAAGAGCGCCACCAATAGTATTAGGGAGAGTTGAGAGCGCCAATAGATATTTTCAGTGAGAGTGAAACTTCTACCAGATAGTATTAGGGAGAAAGAAGAGCGCCACCAGATAGTATTAGGGAGAGTTGAGAGCGCCAATAGATATTTTCAGTGAGAGAGAAACCGCCACCAGATAGTATTAGGGAGAAAGAAGAGCGCCACCAGATAGTATTAGGGAGAGTTGAGAGCGCCAATAGATATTTTCAGTGAGAGTGAAACTTCTACCAGATAGTATTAGGGAGAAAGAAGAGCGCCACCAGATAGTATTAGGGAGAGTTGAGAGCGCCAATAGATATTTTCAGTGAGAGAGAAACCGCCACCAGATAGTATTAGGGAGAAAGAAGAGCGCCACCTAATAGTATTAGGGAGAGTTGAGAGCGCCAATATATTTTCAGTGAGAGTGAAACTTCTACCAGATAGTATTAGGGAGAAAGAAGAGCGCCACCAGATAGTATTAGGGAGAGTTGAGAGCGCCAATAGATATTTTCAGTGAGAGAGAAACCGCCACCAGATAGTATTAGGGAGAAAGAAGAGCGCCACCAATAGTATTAGGGAGAGTTGAGAGCGCCAATAGATATTTTCAGTGAGAGTGAAACCTACCAGATAGTATTAGGGAGAAAGAAGAGCG
>CM042163.1:82511004-82513504 GCA_023376005.1 Doryteuthis pealeii | reverse complement strand
ATTCATTATTCACAATGTTTAACCGAAGTTTGGTTTGTATAAACAAAAGCGGTGATAAAAAAAAAAGTCCCCTAATCCTAATCGATTTAGAGAGATAGGGGACTTTTTAATACAATAAATGATACAAACACCATGAAAAAATTTATAGATAAAATATATTTTTAATTTTCGCGGCACCTTCACAAATATAACAAGTATTTTTTATTTCAAATTATTTTATTCCTATTAGGAATTAAAAAAAGATGTTTACTTTTATTTTTAATTCAAAATTTGTTTACGGTTATTTCATATTACTAATGTTATTTTTCATCATTTATTTAAATTAATTGTAGCGAGAAATTAATAGTATTTTGTTCAATGTTTAAACAATACACATTCATCAATAAGAAGAATATTATTCTATATTAGATGATTGAAAATAGCATTTTACTTCGAGTTTATATAAATTTTGTTTTGTTTTTAAAAATTAAATAAATAAAATAATTCGTCGGACCTGAGCATCTGAAACCCCCATCTAAAATTTTTTAAATCTTTTTTCTTTTTCTTCAATGGATTATTATCGATTACACACCAATCTATCAGATTGTAAAAAAAAAATTCAAAAAAGTTATTTATTTTTCAAGTTTTCAAGGGTGCTCAGTTCCCCTATAAGTTTATTGTAAATCGATCCCCCATATCGGAACCGCTAAAAAATTTTTTTTTTCTTCAATGGATTGTTATCGATTACACACCAATCTGTCAGATTGTAAAAAAAAAAAAAGAGCGCTCTACCTGAACAGTTGGGCTGAATTTGCACAAAGTTGTCAAAATTAAGGTGACACTGAAAAAACAGAACCCACAAATTTTGTAATAAAACTGTTAATTGTAACTAGGGGGGTTTAGGGTTAGGATTTGAGGTTAGGGTTGGTGTTGGGGTTTAAGGTTAGTTTAATGGGAAAATAAATAATAATTTGGGTTCTGTTTTTTCTGGGCCACCCTAACTTTGACATGTTTGCGCCAGTTTCCTTTCGAGCGGTTCTGATATGGGGCAGCGATTTACTATAAACTTATATGTCGGCATGAGCATCCCTGAAAACTCAAAAAATAAAGAACATTTAAGAATTTTTTTAAAAACCTGATAGACTGGTGTGTAATCGATAATAATCCATTGAAAGAAAACAATAAAATAAATAAATGAATAAATTTTGTAGCGGTTCTGATATGGGGGATCGATTTACGATAAACTTATACGGGGAACTGAGCACCGCGAAAAATAAATAACTTTTTTGAATTTTTTTTTCTTTTACAATCTGATAGATTGGTGTGCAATTGATAATAATCCATTAAAAGAAAGAAAAAAAAATTAAAAACAAAAATTTTAGATGGGGGTTTTCCAGATGCTCAGGTCTGCCAATTATTCAATTTAATGCTTACGTTAATGGATATAAAATTTATTAAATCTCTAAGAAAATGAATTAAGAGTGTAACAACATATATTATATTCATTAATTTATTGTACAAACATTTTTACATAAACTAGCAAAAAATGCCATCTGGGCGGTTATAAAAATTAATTTTTGAAAGATATTGTCTGAGTTAAAATTTCCATATAAGAGGGTTTGTATTATCGGTAAAATCATCAAATTTATTAAAGGAGTAAAGAAAAATGAAACCATTTGAAATGGAAACTTACTTCTGTCCCCCTCAAATCAAAATGTTGCATGCATCTATTGATTATTAATCAAATAATATTTTTATCAATGACAGTGTTTTGATGTAAGCAGAGAAAGTTTTAGTTACAGACAAATTGATACTGAATCTATTATCAAAAGATTTTATTTATTGAAAAATTTTTTTACAAAATTCATATTTTTACATAAGTGTACCAAACAAAATTTAGTTGAAAATAAATCTATGAATGAGATATTTTTATTTCCTCCGATTAAAAAAAAATAATATTAGGTATTATTTAGCATTTAAAAATTGATTTAAGTATCATTACTCTATTTTATTTTATGTAATACTTAACTACACTAAAACTAAATGTTTGTTAAATGTAAAATAAACAAGGTGAATATTTATTGTTTTATTTCAAAGATTTTAGAAATAATCAAAACAATAAAAAATCATTTTGTATAGTTGATTGTTTTATTCATTGATAAACCAAATTTAATTTTATTATTGAATATTATTTCAGGAAAAACTTTGGTGTAGAAAGTTAACTTTCCTAATTTCTATTTCAAATTGTTTATTTTTTACTCCTTTAATGAATTTGATGATTTTAATTACTAAAATCATTAAATGTTGAATGTCCTTTTAAAATTTTTGGCATATTTTAGCATTGTTGTTTTTTATTACTTTATTTGATTTATTAATTTTACAGCAACATAGTTTTAGTTACAGACAAATTGATACTGAATCTCTTATCAAAAGATTTTATTTATTGAAGAAAATTTTAAAAGAATTTATATTTTACAGAATTTTACCAAATAAAATTTAGTTGAAAATGAATCTACAAATT
>CM042163.1:82503504-82506004 GCA_023376005.1 Doryteuthis pealeii | reverse complement strand
GGGTTGGGACAATCATATGTGTGCTAGGGTTTGAAGTTTCCTGTCGATTGATTGGAGGGGGGGGGGCTTCTCTGACCACCTTCATTATTTTGGTATCTACTTTATTGATTAGAAGATCAAAAAAGAAAACTTTATTTTCATTTGTTTCCTCCAGAAAGTCTATTGACGTATGCAACTTGTTAATGAATTCGTGGAATTTCCTAGATCTGCTTTTTTTTTTTTAATTTTTTCTTTTCCTTTCTGCCCAGGAACTAAAACATTCATCTAGATATCTTTTCCAATTCTCTTTGATATACATTCCCAAAGTCTTTATTAAAAACTGTGGGTAACCGAATGTAAAGTTTGTATTCCAAAAAATCTATAACTTGGTGTTGCGTAAATGAGGCAATTTTCATCCTCTGTTCCTTTGATTTGAAGATAATATTCTTTATAAAAAGAAAAGAAAAAAGAAATGATTATTTCCGAGGAATATTTTTGGAATACCAATGATGAATTCTTTTGAGAATCTACTTGGTATTTATTTCGTCTTAGTATCTTTTTTTTTTGTATGCAGAACTTGTTGGCTTCAATTCCTAAAGTATGATGGATGATAGTCTGAATTTTGCTTATATCAAAACTGACTCATATTTTTGAAGTTAGAACTTTTTTTCTGTCATAAGTGTAGCGTAATTTTTATGGTCTACGGGGGATTTGGGGATTGAAACGAAAACGGTAATCGGATTTCTGGAGAAAGAGAAGAAAAGAAAAGAAAAACAAAGAGAGGTTAAAGTTTGGAACGGTAAACAATCAACGGGATGGGAGCGGCCATTGACCGACCAGTGACCCCAGAATTAGAGTTAAAAATAAAAACGGAAGTCCCGGTTTCTGTGGAGGAGCGGAAGTGGATGTGACCTTCCCCACCCCTGGGTCCACAAACGGAAGTAAAGAAAATTCGGCCTCTTTTTCGCCAGACCCCAGGAGGGTCGGACGCGTTTGTTGTAGCTAGGTCGAGATATATCTATGGGAGCAAAGAACAGCATGCATGAACGTGATTTAAGATAGAACAGCTCGACCGCACTCTCCCACTCACCTTATCTCTGAAAAAGAACCCACGAGCCTAGAAATAAATAAACAACCCCTTTGTGACTATACGACTTTCGTATGTTGTTTCTGAACTAACAACGACTACTACTACAACTAACGACTTCTACTACGACTCGACTTTGGTCTGTATGCAACATAAGTTTAAAACATCCATATCTCCATTTATAAAGTTTTTTAATTCGTAATTTGTCGAGGATGATGCTAAATAGCTTACTAAGCATCAGGTGTACTACTGCGGGGGGTGTAGCCTAGTGTCTAGCGTGCATGACTGCGACATCTTAGTAAGAGAGAGAGAGAGAGAGAGAGAGAGAGAGAGAGAGAGAGAGAGAGAGAGAGAGAGAGAGAGCCGGGAGAATTTTAAATGTATTTCTATGTTAAATTTCACAACCAGCAACCCGTAGCTTAAATGAGGTCAAACATTTCCTTTCTTAGAAAGCTAACAAAATGATTTTACGGTTTTGTCCGGCCGTATTTATCTTTTATAAAATTTCATTCCCTTATATATATATATATATATATATATATATATATATATTCTTTGTCTTACAGTGGATGAATAGATATGCAATTTTTTTGAAATGGACATATAGCTCTCCCCAGACTGGTGTAAAGTTAGAAGCTTCTTTCCGATGTCCTCATTTATAAACCCTTAGCTTTGGGCATTGCTGATCTGAGAGAATACTTAAGTCTCAGATTTATTTTGGAAAGTTGCATGGATCTAACAGTCTTGTATCGTTTATGGATCTTAAAGGAAGTAAAGTAAATGTTCTTTACGCTCGTTCACAATAGACATAAATATTTGGGTTGTTTTTTAATAATACACCAATAAAAAAGAATAAAAAATAAAACGTAAATATCTTATACATATTAAACTATCGTTCATTGTGTGAATTATCGAAAGCTTTTTTGAATGCCGGCAGTTGGGGAAAGATTCTTAGTAACATAGTACAAATGCCTAGCCAAATAATATCAGTGTATCATTATCTGTATTCTTCATTCTTTTTTTATATATGTAATATATATATTTATGTTATATATAAAATATATATAATAATATATAATAACCAATAATCTAATTATATGCAGATGAATATTTAACTTTCAAAGAAAGAAAACCTTAACATACCGTCATCGTGTTATAAATTTATTTCGACCATAAACTCATTTTGTGTTTCCCTATATTTGTAAAATCGGTCTGAAAAGGCTAGATTTATTTTGAGTTCCTGGCCAAAACAGATTTATAACAGAAGGACGGTTTGTTAAGTTTTTCTTTGTTTGAAGTTGTATATATATATATATATATATATATATATATATATATATATATATATATATATATATAGTTAATAGATAAGAAATGAATCCGACGGTATGAGTATAGATAAAAGGATATGCAAACAACACAATATGCTGTTAA
>CM042163.1:82483504-82501004 GCA_023376005.1 Doryteuthis pealeii | reverse complement strand
TGTGATCTAAAGGAAAGGTAAGGAACCAATGCAGTTTGGCAACGGTAGTGTCACAGGAGTTGATGGGTAACACTTGATTTCAGTATCACACCAACTTAGGGTCCTGATTTGTTTTCGGGCTTTACACCCCTAGCCTTTCCTTGAAAGGCAGCAGAGGTTTTGTGTCGGACTTTCCGTTGACTGATATTCCTGAAAATTGAATATATATATATATATATAATATATCATTCTGTCCCCCTCTCTCTCTCTCTTCTCTCTCTCTCTCTCTCTCTCTCTCTCTCTCTCTCTCAGTTCCTATCTATCTATCTCTGTTCCTATCTAAACATGTCACTCTGTATCTTGATTTATTTTTTTAAAATAATTCCGTATTAATTGAGAAAATATTTATTTCAATCCACACAATTTACGCGCGCACACACATACACACACACACACACACACACACACACACACATATATATATATATGTATATATATATATATATATATAATTCTGTTCCTATCTGTCCATCTCTGTTCCTATCTATCCATGTCGCTCTCTGTCTCGACTTCTTTTTTTGAATAATTCCGTATTAATTGCAAAATATTTATTTTAATTCGACTAAATGTTGATTTTTAATAATCTTTATTCTTTTCTTTCTTTCCTTCTTTTATTTATTTATTTATTTATTTATTCGTTTATTAATCATTTCTTAAGTCTTCAGATTTCACAATAAAAAAAAGACAATATTCCCAGAAATCTACGTTTCTTTTTTATTTTCCAATAAAATGAAAGAAAAATGAAAAATTGAAACGAATATCTGCCAATCTGATATTCACCCAAAAATAAACAAAAATTTTCTAATCTTCTTTTTAAAAATTATTTCAGAGGAAACTCAGTACTTTATTTTTTTTTTTATTTTTAGATAAACGAATTCTTAATCATCAGGATTATTAATTTTGTCGATACTTTTCTTTCGTGCTTTAATTTTAATTTCTTTTCAGCACACACTCGGTAGAGTGCTCGGCTAGTAAAGCCCAAGGTTCTTAGTTCGATACCGGCCCTCGCCAACTCAGAGTATAAGTAGCTCAGCGATCTGTGCGGTAAACGTAAGGAGCTGATGGTAAGTGTGGTGCTCCACCTCAGACGCAAAAACAATGTCTTTGGTCTAGCGTTGTTGAAAACGGGATAGACTCCCTCACTGATTGGCTGATACTGACTTTAGGCCACCCCGACGACTTTACTTTACTTTATTCTTTCTCATCATCATCAGCATTGCAGTCTCGGAAGACTATCTAGTTCTTGTGCCCCTGAAGTTACAGCACCTCCTGTGACTGTGAAGTCCAACGTCTGAAAAACAGCCTCGACCACAGATGTCGCATGTGAAGGCTGTCCCCGAAGATGTCCCTGTGGCGACGTATTCTTTCTATAACAACGCTAAACAAAGAATATTAGATGATTGATCTTAACGGCATGTCAAACCGTGTTGGGTTATTTTATGACTACTAAATTAAGAATCGCGTTTATTGGACATTCATATTTACGTTTTGTACAGAAAGATGATGGAAGGAAGAAGGAATGACAGAAAGAATGAGTGGAAGGAAAAGAGGAAAAGAGAATGACAAAATAATTGTTTCAGTCAAAATAATTATTTTAGCTGAAACAATTATAATTTTTAAAAAAAACCTCTGAAATCGTCTGTTAACAAACAACCGGATTTTGACGGTGTAAATGAAAAACATGTCCTTATGAATCGAGATCGCAAAAGGGGTGCCTAAAGGTTATATATGAATATATATAAATTATGCACATAACATACACACACATACACACATATATATATTTATTTGGACCATATGACTTTTAGGCACCCCTTTTGTGATCTCTATTCATAAGGACATGTTTTCCATTTATACCGTCAAGATACGGTTGCTTGTTAACAGAAGATTTTAGAGGTCTTTTTTAAATTTTAAAACTAACCCTTAACCCTAACCCCTAACCCTAACCCTAACCTCTAACCCTAACCCCTAACAAAAACCCGGATTTTGACCGTGTAAATGAAAAACATGTCCTTATGAATTGAGATCGCAAAAGGGGTGCCTAAAGGACATATGGTCCATTTATTTTATTGAATATATATATATATATATATATATACCAGTCATCCACAGACACGTGTGTCGAAGTTTACTTCTCCTCGATGCGGCTCGACTTTTTAAGAGCTACCACTAGCTGGGTGCGAAAACCGACAGAAATTTCGTCCGTCAAGCTCTACCCTCTCGGCTATCGGCAACTGTCAGCCAGGGGCGAACAATTAATTGATAAACCTACAGGTTGTATGATTTTACAATCACCAGAGAACTCCAGTCTGTAAACAGGTGAGTATTTGCTCTCTCTCTCTCTCTCTCTCTATATATATATATATATATATATATATATATATATATATATATATATATATTATATATAATTTTTTATGTTGCTGGGATCAAGAACGGTAGGGCCGAAAAAGAGTAAAGAATAAAATTGCTTTTGTATGCATTATTGAGTATTAGCGCAATGTGAAATGCAAACAGTTTCGTCCAGGAATTGAACTCGGGTCGACGAGTCCATTTCCTATGATTCTAACCATTACACCACGCGCCTCCACGAATTTGAAGATATCAAGAACTTGCAACATAGAAACTTTTATCAAAATAAATTGTTTCGGCATTAAATGGCCCGAAAGGGTTGATTAGACTCGATGTCTAACACGAATCCCAAGGCATATAGGAGTGAGTGGGAATGAAAGAGCTCACTCTGCAGCTAAATCGGCTCAAGATTTGATCCCCGACAAGTTCTAGATTCGATATACTGACTTGAGACCTCAAATTAATAGATTCATTCACACAAAATGGCAACAACACTGGAATAACAACATCCACAATAAACTCTTCCTAATCAAACCCAATTTGGGAGACTTTAAGAAAGTCTAGAAAGGAACAAGTCATTGTGTCCTGATTAGGCATTGGTCATACAAGACTAACGCACTCCTATATACTCAAACAGGAACAACAACCACAGCGTGAAACATGTCAAACACCTTTGACTGTTAAACACTTATTCATGGAATGCAGGTTTTTTTGCTCACATCAGAAACAGTTACTTTATTGCAAACAATATGAAAGGTCTATTTGAAAATGTCAACATGGAGGATATTCTGTCTTTTTTTAGGGAAATAAAATTATACCATAGAATATAGACATGAACTTAATCACTACCATACAACATGATCCCCAATCGTGCTAACACCTTGTTAAAACCAATTACTGAAAAAGTACAATTATAAATGCACAACATATATTACTTCCAAACCGTTAGGCATGGCATAACCCCAGATGGGTTGATATGCCGTTAAAATCAAACAACCAGCCAGCTGAAAGGGTTGATATGCCGTAAAACAAATAAACCAAACCTAACTGTTACTACGACTCTGGTTCTCAGTGGAACTGGGACTAATGACAATGACATCGGTCTCCACACTCTCCAAACCGTTGACCAGAAGTCTCACCACCAGGACCCGATTTTTCTTGGGGGGGGGGGGTCATTCCTCACCAGAGGATATAGTCAGCGTATTCCAACCCACGCCAACAAAGATGTTTCTTCTTAGAGCAAGAATGGACAGCTTTTCGCAGATCCCGGTCTTGAAGAACTCTTCATATCTTTCCATTTGACTGGATGTGTCAGTTCTTATTCTAAATTGACCTCTAGTGACCTCTACCGACTTTGGAGGGTCAGTATTACCTGTTTGATATTCATTCTCAAGTCAACTTGCCTTCTTAGACCTAATCATACCCCGCAGGGTCCAACCGCTTGAGTGTTCATAAGATGCATTTAATCAAGCAACAGCCTTTAAGCATAGAATTAGGAAATTCTAATAATATACGAAAAGGTGTGTGTGTGTGTGGGGGGTCAATTTGCGATGAAATTGCTGTAGTTCTAATTCCTAAAAAGGAAAAAAATGCTGTAACAGAAAATATCAAATACAAACAAAAACTAAATGATACGAAAAACACCTACACATATATTACGGGTATTTCCTTTATAATAATGCAATAAATAGCCCCACCTGTTGGCCCCCAAGAGAGTTACCGAAAAATACGAATAGCTAAAAAAATGTCACAAATTATAAAATCATTTTGCCTCTCCCCCTCTCTCTTTCTCTCATTTTCTCTTATATTGACAGGCGAATATATGCACCCTCCGGGTACAAGTATTTAAGTTTTAATGTATTAAATTATTATATTAAATTAGAAACGCTTATGAAACTGAATAAGAATGCAGATAAAAAGATTTGAAACAGGGGAGTGTATAATCGAAAAATAGAACCACTGAAACTTACTTCACTCCCGGCTTTCATTGCTAAATTTTCATAATTTAACTATTTTAGTTATTCTTATTCAATTTCGTTAGTGTTTCTAATTTAATATATTTCATTATATTAACATTTAAGTACTTATGCTATTTCAGTTGAATAAGGAACATTCAGAAATGACATGTAGGTGTGATAAGAAAAGCTAGCATCCAATTTGTCCGATTCTAAAATACCAACATAATGAAATGTAATGATTTTTATACGTAAAGTTAACGGAGTGGACATTAGTCGGTATCAGCCGAACAGCGAGGGAGTCTATCCACTTGTTACTAGCGTTAGACCTGGGAGATTGTTCTTTTTGTTGAGGTGGAGCGCCACAACTACCATACGCACCCTACTTTACCGTACAGATAAGGTTATCCCATCTGTGCTGCTCATGCGCAGAGTTGGCGGTGACAAGTATCGAACCCGGAACTTTGCGATTCCGAGGCTGCTGCTCAACCGACTGAGATTCTGCATTAGTATCATGTCATAGTCACAAATAAACCAACACATTTTTTGTCGCTCACTAGCACTGTCTGCTAGGGCTTTAGAACACACCGACTGCACCTCTGCAGAGGAGTAAGACCCCACCCAATGGGGACACCTTTAGGCTGTGGGAGGTGATTCATGATGCTTAAGGATGGAACCCTGGTGGTTGAGCAGTTTATGACATGCAACACTACTTTGGTCCTTACTTAGGCTAGACGGGCGATTGGAGAGCCCCCCCCTCCTCTGATCAATTGGCTGGTCACGTCAAGCACTAGTAACTATATATATATATATATATATATATATATATATATTTACCAACCCCTCCGCACGAGCAGGATGTGACACAAAGTCAATTTCTTAAGCGGAGTTTAACAGGTTTGAATTCAGAGTTTTCCTTCTCCTAAACCGATTGCCTAACCAAGGTTAAAGAGCCCAGTCTGCCCTACTATTTACCCATAGGTGGAGGGAGAGTAGGATTCATACCTTTCCCAAGGGTATTAGCGCTAAGTGAAATGCAATTACCACGAGTAACTATATAATTGTCTCAATCCTATTGTCCTTATGGCAAGCCCAACCCTATCATATATATGCTACAAGGTGGTGGCCGGGAGCTTTAGTGTCCTGGGTCTAACGTTAAACTCTTTCTGATAGTGGAGTTCCAGTTCTGGAACTCTGAAGGATGTAGAGTACTCCTTCGTCACCTCCCGAGAGTACACTGGCCCGGAGTAGTAGTACCTGTTAGGGTCCCATATATGAGTAAAATAGAACAAAATGAATTTAAAAAATGTGTTTTAATAATTGACTCAAAAAAAAAAAATTTTGAATACCCATCAAGAATGAATAAAAGAAAATGCATTGGGTATAAAATAACCCAACAAGGGTTGACATGCTGTAAAATCCAACAAACAAACCTCCCAACTTACATCTGTAGTAAGGGGGTCGGGGCAGTCAGCATATATTTTAAGTATACAGAGATGCTTATAGGTACATGTCCTGCGTCCCTGATGCACAAAAATCTAAAAGGACGCAGTAAAATCGTATCCATGCGTCCCATGTTTTCTTTTTTCTTCCCTCACCATTTCAAGCTAACTGAAGGTACATTTCAGTAGTTTTTTTAGAAAACAATTACACAGGATTGGTTATAAGGTAGGAGTTAGATGGCCTTAATTGGGACAAATGAATTTTCCCGGGGACTCATTCAAAGCAAATATGTGCGTCCCAGGACGCACTAAATCAAAAAGATGTCAGTATCAATGAGTATATATATATATATATATATATATATATATATATATATATATATATATATATATATATATATGCGTGTGTGTGTTGTGTTTTTAAAAAAATTGAATACCCAAAAAGAATGAATAAAAGCATCTTTGATATAAAATAACCCAACAGGGTTGACATGCCATAAAATCCAACCAACCATCCATCCAATTCTGTTGATTTCGTTTGTCCTTTCTGTTTCTTTACAGTATAATATAAAAATAACCCAACAACGGTTGACATGCCATAAAATCAACGAACCAACCATTAACACCGACTTATTAACTGTCGCTCTCACCAACTTTCATCGAAACCTATTTTTCTCTCCCTTGTGTTTGCCGTTTACTACCAACACCTTCCCTCTTGATTTAAAAGGCAGGGTTGGGTTTATTGCCCAGTGCATGAGCCCCAGCCCTTGAGGCGGAATGTCGACGGAATCCATGCAATTTTTGCACCCGCCATCCTGTGAGACTCTGTTCCTGGGTGCTCCCACATTAATAGGGCCTTGTGCCTGACCCACATACGTGGGATGCGTGGTAAAATACCCTTTCATTCAAACCTATTTTTGTCTCCCCTGTGTTAGTCGTTTACTACAATGTTTTTCCTTACAAGTGTTTCTCATTCTGAAGCAATTTTCACTTGGCATTCTCCCGCTCAATTCCCTTTTCTTGATTCAGAGGGAAGTGCCGCTCCCCTCTCCGCTCCCCTCCTTGTCCACGGGAATTTCAAAGTCATCATTTCCTCGAGCTTTTGAATAAACACGGGACTGCTCGAAAGAAGAACTCAATAAGTTTCATATTGATTCATCTTTATTCAGGCTCTCCCTATTGTTGGCAATTATAGTGGAAAGATAAAGACAAGGATAAAATAACAGGTAATAAACACAACTCAAGGCTTTACAACAAAACAATGCGTTTATCAAACAACAAGAACATGTAACATACAAAATACAATACGTGAGATGATATACAAGTATATGTAAGATTTACAAAGTCTATGCAAGATTCACAAAATGTGTGCAAGATTCACAAAAAATGCACTGTATATGGTGTGTAATGATTTGCAAAATTAATGTCTTTGCGAAACTTATCTGTCTCTTGTTTAGAAGTGTGATTTTTACGAAAATCTACGGCTCCACCCCTGGGCAGGTTTCAAACAGGTCGTTCTCGATGTCAGTGACGGGTAGGCTTCAAAAGCATGTCTTATCTCGACCTCTGGTGCTGGGAAAGAGGAAGATTCCTAGTGTCGTCCTTCGAAATTAGCGGGAAATCTAGGCCTAGTAATAAAGGCTCTGATTTGTTGCTGACAAAGGCCCTTAGCCAATCGCATGAGGTTTCTCCTCAGTTTATGGCTAAGGCCCCTGGCTCTGTTGTCAAAGGGAGGTCACTGAATCGTTTAAGATAGTATTTCTTATACTATGGACCCTGTCAAGCTGTTCCGGTCGACGTGCACCTGTTAAACTTATTCAAAATCATTAGCAATCACTTATGCATTTCAATATTTTCATCATAAGTTCCAAGTGACAGCAAGTCTCCCCAGGTCTCCAGGACATTCCTAAGTATTTTAGCTGATATTAAATGCTGTCGTCTGGATGGTCTCGATTCTTCTTCTAATCTCCAATTCACCCTGTCTCATTTCCGAGTTCGAGACTGCAATTATTATTATTATTATTATTATTATTATTATTATTATTATTATTATTATTATTATTATTATCTAGCTTCTTGAAAGTTTTTCACACCTGTTCTAAGTTATTTTTTTTTTTTTACTGAAGTCTGATGACAGCAAGTCTCCCCTGGTCTCAAGGACTCTTCTAAGTATCCGAACCGATTTTGGTAGAGCTGTGATCTGGATGGTTCAGTTCTTCTTATAATCTCCGATTCATTGAGTCTCTTCTCATGGTTCTTGGGGACAGTTCCAAGAGCTTCCTCTACGATTGATATCACTGTTAACTTTCACAGCTTTTTCAGTTCTCGGACAAGGTCCATGTATATCACCCAAGTTCTTTTCATGAGTTTTGGGAACCGTTCCAAGGGCACCAATTACAATAGGTACGACCTTCATCTTCATGTTCTACAGTTTTCTCACACTATCATCTCTTCGGCCCCATGAAAGAGGGTTTGAGAGGCAAACATTATTCCAGTGACGAGGAATTGAAATCTCTAGAGAAGAGGTGGCGCAAAGGACAGTGAACAGAATTTTACGGGACAAAGATACATGCTCTCATTCAAATGTGGAACATTGCTATTGAGAGAAATGTTGACTATATGAAGAAGGAGGGATGTGATCCACTGTTGGTACTTATACTTGTCCTAAACAAAGTAGCATTACTTTTTGACTCACCGATGTGGAGAAGTAGGAATGTAATCCACAGAGGACCAGTCTCATTTTGATGTATGATACATGTTCCTGTGTTGGTAATTATACCTGTCCTAAACAAAATGGCATTACTTTTTGACACACTTATGTGGAGAAGTAGGGATGTGATCCACAGAGGACCAGCTCGTTTTGATGTATGATACATGTTCCTGTGTTGGTAATTATACCTGTCCTAAAAAAATGGCATTACTTTTTGACTCACCTATGTGGAGAAGTAGGGATGTGATCCACAGAGGACCAGCTTCATTTTGATGTATGATACATGTTCCTGTGTTGGTAATTATACCTGTCCTAAAAAATGGCATTACATTTTGACTCAGCCTCATATTATATGTCATTTTCTTTAAGTGACTGTCCAAATGTAATGCAAGTAATGACAGTTTGTGTATTACATAATTATTGCCATAAATGAAACCCAAGCAAATCTCTGTGCAATTCATTGGGTTTCATTTGCTTCTAATGACAGCAATTTCTTTAAGAGACGCAAACTGAAGGCAAAAGTAATTTACAGCACTTCACAGAAAATTGGCCGATCACGTGGGCGGATGACAATTGGCAAAAACCTTTTTTTTTTTTCTTTCTTTTTTTTTATCTCTTTTGCAGTTGAAGTTCAACAACTGCTGGTATTGTTTTTCTTTTCTTTTCCCACATTCTGTCAGCTTCTACTTCCGTATATATATATATATATATATTATATATATATATATATGTTGTGTGTATATATATATGTATATATATATACATATATACATATATATATATATATACGCACACATATATATATATATGTATATGTATGTATAATATATATGTGTGTGTGTGTGGGTGTGTGTGTATATATATATATGTGTGTGTGTATATATGTATATATATATCTGTGTGTATATATATGTGTGTTTATATATATATATGTGTGTGTGTGTGTATATATATGCGTATATATATGTGTATATATATATGTGTGTATATATATGTGTATACATATGTGTGTATATATATATATATATATATTATATATATATATATATAGGAGAGAGAGAGAGAGAGAGAGAGAGAGAATGAGAGAGAGAGGGAGAGAGAGAAATAAATAAATATTTTAGTTTATATTTATTTCCATTGGAACAATTTTGCTACCATTGGTTTCTTGCAGTGTGGCCGTCATCAGGCAACAAAATGTTTTTGAAATATATATATATATATATATATATATATATATATATATATATATATATTATATTGTTGGCACTTTCCGTCCATTAATGACGATGGTGTAGTGTCCAAAAAATAATTAAATTTTCTGTAAGTCAGCTCAGGATATAACAGATCTTTAGTACTGCTAGATGGTCGAGTTGTCGGCGACTAAACGACACCCTCATCAGAGACGCCACGACTTGTCAGGTGAGTTGGGTATGTGGACATCCACCATCATCAAAAACAAAAGATGTTAAGGACTTCTCTAAAATATCTTCAAACAAGAATATCCTCGGCCACCTGATACAAATTTGACATCACACATTTGATCCACTGTGAGAATACTCGGTCTGCACTCATGCACCTTCGTTGCACAATGTCCAGACCCCAACATTGTGATGTTCTGTGCTGGCCGATTTGAAGGGCACGAGTCAGAGACAGGTTCAAAAGGATTAAAAGAAAAGAAAAAAAAACACAAAGTCTGTTAATAGGATGCTGATGGAAGAGGAGGTTGTGACACTTGAGGAGTTTGTGGTGGACTATGTCAGCTGGCAAGAAGTAGTAATGAGACTAAGTCAAATTACTGGCTTCACTGGCTAATTTCCACCTCTGCTGCTACTGTCGTTACCACCACCCGACTGCCGGCCAAAAACTAACGTTTTAGTTGGGAACTTGCCTGTATATATAAAAAATTCCACCCCACAATCTCCTTCCTGACTACCCTTGCTGGACACTCATTCTCATCTCCAGGTTTTTTTTCTGATTGAAATACTATCAATAATTAGCACATTACTCTAAACAAAATTCAAGGAACAATTAACAGAATAAACCATCTGTAGACATTTTAACTCTGGCGGGATATCAAATATCTTCCTATCACTCTTTTTCAAATTTATTTAATTATTCATTCTTTAGTCATATTCACTCATGATTCACTATCTTCCATCCCACACGCAGACAACTCATGTGTAAACACATATGTATCTATAATCTTACATACTATTTATTCACATAACTAATTATTACACCCTATATATACACACTACACACATGATCCACTAGATGCATTCTGCACATCTGCATTTACCGCCATGCATAGTATCATACACACTCTAAATATCAAATTCTCTTCGAAGTCAACCAACTGACCCCGTAAAAATAGTAATACCCGTCCCACAAACTAAGCCACCTGACTTACTTCCTCTATACTACACATCATAAACCATCTCCCTTTTTTCTCTCATCCCTCACCCATTTACCTTTTCACTATAAAAGCAGAATGTACAAGCACTTAAGTCAATACATTTTTGAGAATGGTTCAGCCAATAATGAGGCGAAATATCAATTAAATTTAGTTGATTAAATATCGATTCCTCAAACTATTCATAGTTCTTTCATGAGTAGTGCAAAACAACCTGCATATCATAAGATTGCATAAGTGAAATTTTAATCTAATGCTTTTTCGAAAATTGTTTGTTTTTTTTTTTATTTAGTAGTAATTGTAAAAAATTAAGAAATTTTCGGAGAACTAAAAACGAATCATGAAAACTTTTCAAGGGTCCCTTTTTAAAAAAATACTATTTTAAATGTAAACATAAAAAAAGAAAAGAAATATGTAAGAACTAAAATGAATTATCATTATCATAATGTTGAATGCAAAAATATTGTGTTTATTTATAAGTAAAATGCAAATAATAAGCAACATAATCATCATTGCAGCAACGGCGGCAATAGCAGCAGCAGGTCATTTGCAGCACATTCCAGAGAAATATATCATTATATATACTAGCAACAGAAAACACCTCCGGGCGTCGTAAAATTAATTTTTGAAAGACATTGCCTGAGGATGTGTATCATAAGTAAGCAAAATCCTCATATTTATTAAAGGAGTAAAAAAAATTAAAACAACAATTTGAAATGAAAACTGAGCCCCGTGCCACTCAAATGAAATGTTGCATGCATATAATAATCAAACAATTATTTTGAATATTTTCCACATCAATTTTACACAAAATTGTAGGTATTTATTTATTTGTAAACTTTTTAGTTAACTTCTTGTTACTGTAAAAAAAAAGGACGAGCGTAAAAAAATTTTTTTTTTTAAATTGCTTACTCAAATTTTGGGTGTATATAGCATAAGAAATATTGTGACGTAAGCTGTGACGTAGGGCTATGACGTAGTTTTTGTTACAGAAGAAATACAGAAAACTATTATTAATAGAATTAAATTTTATTCTTAGCTTCTTTTTATTGTTTCTTTTTTTTATAAAAGAAAATGAAATAATCCATACATTTTTATCACTATACGGGAATAAAGAACTAGATAAATATAAAGTAGGCAGGTCAATGCGGTATAGCCAAACGCAGTAAGTCAGTCCGAATATTATTCAGCTTATTAATCCACTTTAATCTTAGACTATTTAAGCCAAAATGAACGGATGTTATCTATTATTTATTTATTTATTCGACTATGATTACTACTACGTAAACTCGACTACGAATAACCTCGCGTATTCGTATCATTATATGTTCAATTGGACGAGTGCAACTATCTGATAGAGGAAATATCTTCCCTTACAATAGTTGAGTTTTTTTACTACGACGATAAGCATTACACAATGAGCGCCTTTATCTATTCTGTCACATTATGTTTGAATTTGAGTTTTGTTTTTGTTTTTTAATATTTATTTCACCAAGCGGGAAAATAAACATGCGAAAAAAGATTAATTTGATATTAAATACTGAAATGTAGCTCTTCAGCAATAGAGGTAAAAAAAAAAGACAAACATCAGGATCCAGAAATATTGTTATGAATACAGAGAAGTTTGTTTATGTAGATCATAAAAGGGAAATCTATCGACATCTGATAATATTCTTCCATTAACAAACAAGTTTTCCATTTAAATTCGCTTTTTCTTTCTGCATGTTTTTGCTATCATTGTCTCGTATTTTCCATATATGATAGTGGACTCCAGTATTGAAGCTGATCGGCTACAGTCTCAACCGACTTGTTGTGGTTGTAGACGATGGTGTCGCCAGCCTTCTGTACGAATGACGATATCCTTAAGTCATATGAACGCTCGTGAGGTTCTTTTCCCCTGGCCACGGATCGCTATATAACCTGCCACAATTTATTCCTAGCCTTGAACTCTAAGGACCTGGAAACTTTCAAGAGACTAGCAATCCACGAATCGACAGTTCAATGCACGCTAAGAACTGGTAAGAAAATTGTGCTGAACCAATTCGTAGATAAAAAAAGATGCTTCGATCTGTGGGATTTACCAATACATACTGAAGATCGATTATCAATTCCAGATGATCGAATCATTGATCTGAAAGAATTGGGAACATTTTCCAAATAAATGATACTAGCTGAAGTACCCGGTCCATGACAGGACGAAAAGTATTTTAGGAATACTACGGAGTAAAGAGAGAAGAGAGAAGAGAGAAGAGAGAAAGTAAAGAGAGGTGTAACATCTTCTATCTATTGTCTATTAATAATGGTGATTCGCTTCCGGTTTTTGTCTGTAACAAAATTAACGTCACTGCTTACGTCACATTACCCAAAATCGTCATAAATTAGAATAAATACACTCAAAATTTGAACATGCAGCATTAGACAATCCTCATTGTTTTTTTTAAACAAGTTTTAATAGATACATCCCCAGTATCATATATTTATATATAGTTTGTTTTATTTTAATAGATATTCAAAGTTAATAGAACTTAGTTTCGATTTCAAATTTTTTTGTTTTTTTACTCCTTTAATAAATTTGATGATTTCATGATTTATGGTTCAAACTCTCCGACATTTGATTTTTAAACTTCCAACCCTCAAGCAATATCTTTCAATTTATTTTTACATCGACCAGAGGGTGTTTTTTTTTTTTTTGCTAGTAAAAAATTTAGGAAATCCTTATGAAATAAAAAATTCGCCATGAATTCGCGTATTATAACGTTCTATTTATATTTTATTTAATCATTACTCTGAAAGAATTGGGAACATTTTCCAATATAATATACTAACTGAAGTATCTGGTCCATGAGCGGACTAAAAGTATTTTTAGGAATACTACGAGAGTGAAAGAGAAAGGGAATAGAGGAGTAAGAGAGGTGTAACATAAAAATAATTGAGGAAATTACTTATCAAATAAAAAATCACTATGAATTTGCGTGTTACAACGTTTCGTTATTCTATTTATTGCTTTTTGTTTAAATTTAAAATATCATTTTGAAAAATGTAACCCAAACCTCGTTAGTTTTTTAAAAACAATTTTCTTTTTCTCAAAATCGTTTTTATGCAATTTAGATTTTAATTGTTTGTATTGTTAAGGTAATAAAAATGTATACGTTTAACTTATTTTCTTTTTTATCTGGGCATGTGACAAATAAATATATCTTATGAATTGTTTTTTATCTACATTTAAAAAATATTAACCTTAAAGTTGTGACTATTTTGAAATTACATTTTGACCATGCAACAAAATGGTATATGCATAAACCAGAATCTGTTCTTGAGACTGAAATACATAAAATTCTCTAGGACTTTGAGATAAAGACGGATCACTCTATCCCAGCTAGAAGACCAGACCTAGTGGTGATTAACAAAATAAATAAATAAATAAAAAGAGAACGTGTCAACTGGTGGGCTTTGCGGTTCCAGCAGATCACAGGGTGAAGCTGAAGGAAAATGAAAAGATGGATAATACTGGACCTTGCCAGAGAATAAAAAAAAGCTGTAGTATATGACAGGGAAAGTGATACTAATTGTAGTTGGTGCACTTGGAACGGTCCAATAAACTTGGAAAAAAGACTGGAGGATCTGGAAATCAGAGGAAGAATTGAGACCATCCAGATTAATGCACTGTTGCAATCGGCTAGAATACTCAAAGAGTTCTGGAGACACGAGGAGACTTATTGTCACTCAGCTCCAGTGAAATACCATCAGCTAAGCTGGTGTGAAAACTAATAATAATAATATAATAATAATAAATATAATAGCACATCTCTAACATCTAAATTGCTACGAAAATTCTGCGATCTGTTTCCGAATTATTGATTTATTTTCGTCTATCATTTCTCTGGGTGACGCCATTTATTTCTGATGTTGTTGTTGTTGTTGTTGTCCAATGAGATCTAAGGAAATAGACACACCTGATACAATTCATTCACTTTATTTATCGATGAGGTAAGTATTTGTGTTTGTATCCTTACTATAAATGTCATTGATAGGTAAATTTAACCTCTGACAGATCTATCTATCTATCTATCTATCTATCTATCTATCTTTTATCTTGATTGTGCATAACAAGAACATTCCTATCAATCTATCTATCTATCTTATTGTGCTTGTTTTCAACTCTATTTGGTTTATAAATGTAATTCAATTGAAATTATCTAAAAAATAAAATGGAAACACTTGAAAAAGGCATTGTATATATACTATTGTTTTTCTTTATACCTTACAATGTCGGATTTGATTCCATTTTTATATACTTCTCATAGATAGATAGATAGATAGATAGATCTGGTCAGAGGTTAAATTTACCTATCAATGACATTATAGTATAGATACAAACACAAATACTTATCTCATCGATAAATAAAGTGAATGAATTGTATCAGGTGTGTCTATTTCCTTAGATCTCATTGGACAACAACAACAACAACAACATCAGAAATAAATGGCGTCACCCAGAGAAATGATAGACGAAAATAAATCAATAATTCGGAAACAGATCGCAGAATTTTCGTAGCAATTTAGATGTTAGAGATGTGCGTATTATTATTATTATTATTATTATTATTATTATTAGTTTTCACACCAGCGTTAGCTGATGGTATTTCACTGGAGGCTGAGTGACAATAAGTCTCCTCGTGTCTCCAGAACTCTTTTGAGTATTCTAGCCGATTGCAACAGTGCATTAATCTGGATGGTCTCAATTCTTCCTCTGATTTCCAGATCCTCCAGTCTTTTTTCCAAGTTTATTGGGACCGTTCCAAGTGCACCAACTACAATTAGTATCACTTTCCCTGTCATATACTACAGCTTTTTTTTATTCTCTGGCAAGGTCCAGGTATTTATCCATCTTTTCATTTTCCTTCAGCTTCACCCTGTGATCTGCTGGAACCGCAAAGCCCACCAGTTGACACGTTCTCTTTTTTATTTATTTATTTATTTTTGTTAATCACCACTAGGTCTGGTCTTCTAGCTGGGATAGAGTGATCCGTCTTTATCTCAAAGTCCTAGAGAATTTTATGTATTTCAGTCTCAAGAACAGATTCTGGTTTATGCATATACCATTTTGTTGCATGGTCAAAATGTAATTTCAAAATAGTCACAACTTTAAGGTTATATTTTTTAAATGTAGATAAAAAACAATTCATAAGATATATTTATTTGTCACATGCCCAGATAAAAAGAAAATAAGTTAAACGTATACATTTTTATTACCTTAACAATACAAACAATTAAAATCTAAATTGCATAAAAACGATTTGAGAAAAAGAAAATTGTTTAAAAAACTAACGAGGTTTGGGTTACATTTTTCAAAATGATATTTTAAATTTAAACAAAAAGCAATAAATAGAATAAACGAACGTTGTAACACGCAAATTCATAGTGATTTTCTTTATTTGATAAGTAATTTCCTCAATTATTTTTATGTTACACCTCTCTTACTCCTCTATTCCCTTTTCTCTTTCACTCTCGTAGTATTCCTAAAAATACTTTTAGTCCGCTCATGGACCAGATACTTCAGTTAGTATTATTATATTTGGAAAATGTTCCCAATTCTTTCAGAGTAATGATTAAATAAAATATAAATAGAACGTTATAATACGCGAATTCATGGCGAATTTTTTTTATTTCATAAGGTATTTCCTAAATTATTTTTACTAGCAAAATAAAAAAAACACCCTCTGGTCGATGTAAAAATAAATTTTTGAAAGATATTGCTTGAGGGGTTGGAAGTTAAAAATCAAATGTCGGAGAGTTTGAACCATAAATCATGAAATCATCAAATTTATTAAAGGAGTAAAAAAACAAAAAAAATTTGAAATCGAAACTAAGTTCTATTAACTTTGAATATCTATTAAAATAAAACAAACTATATATAAATATATGATACTGGGGATGTATCTATTAAAACTTGTTTAAAAAAAACAATGAGGATTGTCTAATGCTGCATGTTCAAATTTTGAGTGTATTTATTCTAATTTATGACGATTTTGGGTAATGTGACGTAAGCAGTGACGTAATTTTTGTTACAGACAAAAACCGGAAGCGAATCACCATTATTAATAGACAATAGATAGAAGATGTTACACCTCTCTTACTTCTCTCTTCTCTCTTCTCTCTTCTCTCTTACTCCGTAGTATTCCTAAAAATACTTTTCGTCCTGTCATGGACCGGGTACTTCAGCTAGTATCATTATATTTGGAAAATGTTCCCAATTCTTTCAGATCAATGATTCGATCATCTGGAATTGATATATCGATCTGTCAGTATGTATTGGTAAATCCCACAAGATCGAAGCATCTTTTATCTACGAGATTGGTTCAGCACAATTTTCTTACCAGTTCTTAGCGGTGCATTGAACTGTCGATTCGTGGATTGCTAGTCTCTTGAAAGTTTCCAGGTCCTTAGAGTTCAAGGCTAGGAATAAATTGTGGCAGGTTATATAGCGATCCGTGGCCAGGGGGAAAAGAACCTCACGAGCGTTCATATGACGTAAGGATATCGTCATTCGTACAGAAGGCTGGCGACACCATCGTCTACAACCACAACA
>CM042163.1:82473504-82478504 GCA_023376005.1 Doryteuthis pealeii | reverse complement strand
GACGACAGCATTTAATATCAGCTAAAATACTTAGGAATGTCCTGGAGACCTGGGGAGACTTGCTGTCACTTGGAACTTATGATGAAAATATTGAAATGCATAAGTGATTGCTAATGATTTTGAATAAGTTTAACAGGTGCACGTCGACCGGAACAGCTTGACAGGGTCCATAGTATAAGAAATACTATCTTAAACGATTCAGTGACCTCCCTTTGACAACAGAGCCAGGGGCCTTAGCCATAAACTGAGGAGAAACCTCATGCGATTGGCTAAGGGCCTTTGTCAGCAACAAATCAGAGCCTTTATTACTAGGCCTAGATTTCCCGCTAATTTCGAAGGACGACACTAGGAATCTTCCTCTTTCCCCAGCACCAGAGGTCGAGATAAGACATGCTTTTGAAGCCTACCCGTCACTGACATCGAGAACGACCTGTTTGAAACCTGCCCAGGGGTGGGAGCCGTAGATTTTCGTAAAAATCACACTTCTAAACAAGAGACAGATAAGTTTCGCAAAGACATTAATTTTGCAAATCATTACACACCATATACAGTGCATTTTGTGAATCTTGCACACATTTTTGAATCTTGCATAGACTTTGTAAATCTTACATATACTTGTATATCATCTCACGTATTGTATTTTGTATGTTACATGTTCTTGTTGTTTGATAAACGCATTGTTTTGTTGTAAAGCCTTGAGTTGTGTTTATTACCTGTTATTTTATCCTTGTCTTTATCTTTCCACTATAATTGCCAACAATAGGGAGAGCCTGAATAAAGATGAATCAATATGAAACTTATTGAGTTCTTCTTTCGAGCAGTCCCGTGTTTATTCAAAAGCTCCGAGGAAATGATGACTTTGAAATTCCCGTGGACAAGGGAGGGGAGCGGAGAGGGGAGCGGCACTTCCCTCTGAATCAAGAAAAGGGAATTGAGCGGGAGAATGCCAAGTGAAAATTGCTTCAGAATGAGAAACACTTGTAAGGAAAAACATTGGTAGTAAACGACTAACACAAGGGGAGACAAAAATAGGTTTGAATGAAAGGGTATTTTACCACGCATCCCACGTATGTGGGTCAGGCACAAGGCCCTATTAATGTGGGAGCACCCAGGAACAGAGTCTCACAGGATGGCGGGTGCAAAAATTGCATGGATTCCGTCGACATTCCGCCTCAAGGGCTGGGGCTCATGCACTGGGCAATAAACCCAACCCTGCCTTTTAAATCAAGAGGGAAGGTGTTGGTAGTAAACGGCAAACACAAGGGGAGAAAAAATAGGTTTCGATGAAAGTTGGTGAGAGCGACAGTTAATAAGTCGGTGTAATGGTTGGTTCGTTGGATTTTATGGCATGTCAACGTTGTTGGGTTATTTTATATTATACTGTAAGAAACAGAAAGGACAAACGAAATCAACAGAATTGGATGGATGGTTGGTTGGATTTTATGGCATGTCAACCCTTGTTGGGTTATTTTATATCAAAGATGCTTTTATTCATTCTTTTTGGGTATTCAATTTTTTTTAAAAACACAACACACACACGCATATATATAATATATATAATATATATATATATATTATATATTATATATATATATATATATACTCATTGTATACTGACATCTTTTGATTTAGTGCGTCCTGGGACGCACATATTTGCTTTGAATGAGTCCCCGGGAAAATTCATTTGTCCCAATTAAGGCCATCTAACTCCTACCTTATAACCAATCCTGTGTAATTGTTTTCTAAAAAAACTACTGAAATGTACCTTCAGTTAGCTTGAAATGGTGAGGGAAGAAAAAAGAAAACATGGGACGCATGGATACGATTTTACTGCGTTCCTTTTAGATTTTTGTGCATCAGGGACGCAGGACATGTACCTATAGCATCTCTGTATACTTAAAATATATGCTGACTGCCCCGACCCCCTTACTACAGATGTAAGTTGGGAGGTTTGTTTGTTGGATTTTACAGCATGTCAACCCTTGTTGGGGTTATTTTATACCCATTTTCTTTTATTCATTCTTGATGGGTATTCAAAATTTTTTTTTTGAGTCATTATTAAACACATTTTTTAAATTCATTTTGTTCCTATTTTACTCATATATGGGACCCTAACAGGTACTACTACTCCGGGCCAGTGTACTCTCGGGAGGTGACGAAGGAGTACTCTACATCCTTCAGAGTTCCAGAACTGGAACTCCACTATCAGAAAGAGTTAAACGTTAGACCCAGGACACTAAAGCTCCCGGCCACCACCTTGTAGCATATATATGATAGGGTTGGCTTGCCATAAGGACAATAGGATTGAGACAATTATATAGTTACTGTGGTAATTGCATTTCACTTAGCGCTAATACCCTTGGGAAAGGTATGAATCTACTCTCCTCCACCTATGGGTAAATAGTAGGGCAGACTGGGCTCTTTAACCTTGGTTAGGCAATCGGTTTAGGAGAAGGAAACTCTGAATTCAAACCTGTTAAACTCCGCTTAAGAAATTGACTTTGTGTCACATCCTGCTCGTGCGGAGGGGTTGGTAAAATATATATATATATATATATATATATATTATTATATGGTTACTAGTGCTTGACGTGACCAGCCAATTGATCAGAGGAGGGGGGCTCTCCAATCGCCCGTCTAGCTAAGTAGGACCAAAGTAGTGTTTGCATGTCATAAACTGCTCAACCAAAGGGTTCCATCCTTAAGCATCATGAATCACCTCCCACAGCCTAAAAGGTGTCCCCATTGGTGGGGTCTTACTCCTCTGCAGAGTGCCAGTCGGTGTGTTTCTAAAGCCCTAGCAGACAGTGCTAGTGAGCGACAAAAAAGTGTTGGTTTATTTGTGACTATGACTGATACTAATGCAGAATCTCAGTCGGTTGAGCAGCAGCCTCGGAATCGCAAAGTTCCGGGTTTCGATACTTGTCACCGCCAACTCTGCGCATGAGCAGCACAGATGGGATAACCTTATCTGTACGGTAAAGTAGGGTGCGTATGTAGTTGTGGCGCTCCCACCTCAACAAAAAGAACAATCTCCCAGGTCTAACGCTAGTAACAATGATAGACTCCCTCGGCTGTTCCGGCTGATACCGATAATGTTCACTCCGTTAACTTTACGTATAAAAATCATTACATTTCATTATGTTGGTATTTTAGAATCGGACAAATTGGATGCTAGCTTTTCTTATCACACCTACATGTCATTTCTGAATGTTTCTTATTCAACTGAAATAGCATAAGTACTTAAATGTTAATATAATGAAATTATATTAAATTAGAAACACTAACGAAATTTGAATAAGATAACTAAAATAGTTAAATTATGAAATTTAGCAATGAAAGCCGGAGTGAAGTAAGTTTCAAGTGGTTTCTATTTTTCGATTTAACACTCCCTGTTTCAAATCTTTTTTTATCTGCATTCTTATTCAGTTTCATAAGCGTTTCTAATTTAATATAATAATTTAATACATTAAAACTTAAATACTTGTCCACCGGAGGGTGCATATATTCGCCTGTCAATATAAGAGAAAATGAGAGAAAGAGAGAGGGGAGAGGCAAAATGATTTTATAATTTTGTGACATTTTTTTTAGCTATTCGTATTTTTCGGTAACTCTCTGGGGCCAACAGGTGGGGCTATTTATGAATTATTATAAAGGAAATACCCGTAATATATGTGTAAGGTGTTTTTCGTATCATTTAGTTTTTGTTTGTATTTGATATTTTTCTGTTACAGCATTTTTTTCCTTTTTAGGAATTAGAACTACAGCAATTTCATCGCAATTTGACCCCCACACACACACACACCTTTTCGTATATTATTAGAATCCTAATTCTATGCTTAAAGGCTGTTGCTTGATTAATGATCTTATGAACACTCAAGCGGTTTGGACCTGCGGGTATGATAGGTCTAAAGAAGGCCAAGTTGACTTGAGATGATATCAAACAGGTAATACTGACCTCCAAAGTCGTAGAGGTCACTAGAGGTCAATTTAGAATAAGAACTGACACATCCAGTCAATGAAAGATATGAAGAGTTCTTCAAGACCGGATCTGCGAAAAGCTGTCATTCTTGCTCTAAGAGAAACTCTTTGTTGGCGTGGGGTGGAATACGCTGACTATATCTCTTGGTGAGTGAATGACCCCCCCCCCCAAGAAAAATTCGGGTCCTGTGGTGAGACTTCTGGTCAAACGGTTGGAGAGTGTGGAGACGCGATGTCTTGTCATTAGTCGCAGTTCCACTGAGAAACCCAGAGTCGTAGTAACAGTTAGGTTTTGGTTATTTGTTTTTACGGCATATCAACCCCTTTCAGGCCTGGCTGGTTTGTTTTGATTTAACTGCATATCAACCCTCTGGGGTTATGCATGGCCTAACGTTTGTGAAGTATATATGTTGTGCATTTTATAATTGTACTTTTCAGTAATTTGGTTTTAACAAGGTGTTAGCACGATTGGGATCATGTTGGTTGGTAGTGATTAAGTTCATGTCTATATTCTATGGTATAAATTTTTAATTTCGCCTAAAAAAAGACGAATATCCTCCATGTTGACATTTTCATAGACCTTTCCATATTGTTTTGCATAAGTAATCTGTTTCTGATGTGAGCAAAAAACTGCATTCCATGGAATAAGTGTTAAACAGTCAAAGGTGTTTGACATGTTTCACGCTGTGGTTGTTGTTCCTGTTTTGAGGGTATATAGGAGTGCGTTAGTCCTTGTATGAACCATGCCTAATCAGGACACAATGACTTGTTCTTCTAGACTTTCTTAAAGTCTCCCAAATTGGGTTTGTTTATTAGGAAGAGTTTATTGTGGATGTTGTTATTTCGAGTTGTTGTTGGCCATTTTGTGTGAATGAATCTATTAATTTTGAGGTTCTTCAAGTCAGTATATGAATCTAGAAACTTGTCGGGATCAATCTTGAGGCCGATTTGCTGCAGAGTGAGGCTCTTTCATTCCCACTCACTCTATATGCTTGGGATTCGTGTTAGACATCGAGTCT
>CM042163.1:82449543-82473404 GCA_023376005.1 Doryteuthis pealeii | reverse complement strand
TATTATATATAATAATAACTGATATAAAATGATAACGTTATATATTATATATATAATAATATATATTATATTTATATAATATGATTGAATAATATATAATATATTACTATATATATAAATTATATTCCACCAACCAGATATGAGTATAGCTATATATTATTTATAATAGTAATATATAATATATATTTCCACAGAGACTGGCATGATATATATTGCTTGCTATATAATACATAGTATATATATATTATTATATATTATATATATATAATATATATTACACAGACTGAAGAGACTCTACACACTGGACATATATTATAGTATAATATATATATATATATATATTATATATATATATATATATATCATTCTGTTCATATCTATCTCTCGCTTTCTCTCTCTCTCTCTATCTCTCTCTCTATCTTTCTATTTGTCTATCTATCTATTTATCTATCTATTTTCATTCTGTTTCATATCTCTCTCTCTCTCTCTCTCTCTCTCTCCTCTCTCTCTCTTCTCTCTTCTCTATCTATCTATCTATCTATCTATCTTTTCTATGTTATCTATCTATTTATCTATCTATTTCATTCTGTTCATATCTATCTTCGCTAATCTCTCGCTATCTCTTCGCTCTCTCTCTCTCTCTCTATCTTCCTTTCTGCCTGTCTCTATCTAAACTAAACTAATTGCCTGTACTTGTCCTAAAATGAAGACCCTATTGATATTTACGCAGATCCACCTTCTGTCGTTCATTGTCATTCGTTTCACCAACCCAATTACCATACACACTGGACTTTTACAAAGAACACACATAAAAATAAATCAAATAAGCCTAAAGAAAAAAAGAGAGATAATTTTTTTTAAAAATGCTCGTTCTGTACTTTTTGTACTACGATTCCAAGGAATTCTTTTTTTTTTTTTGGGGGGGGGGCTTTTTTTTTGGGGGGGGTCTTTTTTTTTGGGGGGGCACCCATATTTCTCTCATATTTTCTCACCATTTTCTCTCTTCTATTATTCACTACTTTTCGTTTACCAATCAACACCACTTATTCAGTTTTTTTGACAAAACCTGCACTATTTCATCGTTAAGATCACTAGTGAAATTCTTCTTCTCTTCTTCTTCTTCTTCTTCTTCTTCTTCTTCTTCTTCTTCTTCTTCTATTCCCATTCCCTATTCTTCTTCTTTTCGCTTCCTCCTCCTTCTCCCCATTCTTCTTCTTCTTCTTCTTCTTTCTTCTTCTTCTTCTTCTTCTTCTTCTTCTTCTATTCCCCATTCCCTTATTCTTCTTCTTTCGTCCTTCCTCTCTCCTCCCCATTCTTCTTCTTCTTCTTCTTCTTCTTCTTCTTCTTCTTCTTCTTCTTCTTCTTCTTCTTTCGTTCTTCTTCTTCTTGCTGTTGTGTTTACTCTCGACTTCCTACAAAATATGACACCCCCCTCTCCTCCCTCACCCCCACTCCGACAATTTTCTTCCTGTCATTATTAACTTCGCACCGTCGTAGGTTCATTTTTTTTTACTAAGTTATATTTTTCGTCAATAGTTCGCCCAGTTTCAATGAAGACGACTAATAGTTTTTAGCAGTTGTATTAATATAGAAGTAGTATCAGTATTAGTATTAGTAGTTATATTAATAATAATATTAGCAGTAGTACCAATAATAATAATAATATAATAATAATAATAATAATAATAATAATAATATGGACAAACAGAAAAACAACAAAAACTAGAAAACAAAAATGGGAAGAAAAACAATTATATGGACACTTCAAACGACAAATCGGAGAGGTTGCACATGAAAAAACCTGGACATGGCTAAGAAAAAGAAACCTCAAAAGAGAAACTGAATCATTAATAATTGCTGCACAAAATAATGCCATAAGGACAAACTATAACAAAGCGAAAATTGATAAGACCCAGCAAAATAGTAAATGTAGACTATGTGGTGACAGAGATGAGACTGTAAACCATGTACTCTGCGAATATAGCAAACTAGCACAACGGGAGTACAAAACTAGGCACTACTGGGTTGGTAAGGTGATCCACTGGAAATTATGCAAAAAATTTAATTTTGACCATACAACAAAATGGTATATGCATAAACCAGAATCTGTTCTTGAGAACGAAACGCATGAAATTCTCTGGGACTTTGAGATAAAAACAGATCACCTTATCCAAGCAAGAAGACCAGACCTAGTGTTGATTAATAAAAAGAAAGAACTTGTCAACTGGTAGATTTTGCAGTTCCAGCAGATCACAGGGTGAAGCTGGAGGAAAATGAAAAAATGGACAAATACCTGGACCTCGCCAGAGAACTGAAAAAGTTATGAAATATGAAAGTCAAAGTGATACCAATTGTAGTTGGTGCACTTGGAACGGTCCCAAAAAGCTTGGCTTGGAAAAAAGCTTGGAAAATCTGGAAAATCAGAGGAAGAATTGAGACTCTCCAGAATACTGCACTGCTGCAATCTGCCAGAATATTCAGAAGACTCCTGGAGACCTGCGGAGACTTGTTGTCACTCAGACTCCAGTGAAATACCATCGGCTAATGCTGATGTGAAAAACTCAAAAGGGGTGAAGATAATAGGACACAACAGGACAGCAAATATAAGGTGTGTGGAGACAGTTATGAGACGAACAGCCATGCATTAAGCGAATGCAGCAAACTAGCACAACAAGAATACAAATCTAGGCACGACTGGGTTGGAAAGGTGATCCACTGGGAATAGTGCAAGAAACTAAATTTTGACCATACAACAAAGTGGTATATTCATAAACCTGATTTTTTTAAAGAAAGAAACGCATCGAATTCTCTGGGACTTTGAGATAAAGACGGATCACCTTTTCCCAGTCAGAAGACCAGAACTAGTATTGATTAATATGAAAAAAAGAACTTGTCACCTGTCTTCAAGGGCTTCCGTTTTTACCAATACGTTGTAGACTAACCGCTCGCCCGTGTGGACTCCACTTACATTTTGCCTTGGATGTAGATCTCTAAGCTTTACCCTATATACAAGTTGGTTGGAGGTGTTATGGTTAAAGTCGTAGGAAATGGACTCGTCGACCTGAGTTCAAATCCTGGACGAGGCTTTTAGAATTTCACATAGCGCTAATACCTTTGGGAAAGGTATGTATCCAACTATTCTCCTTCCACTTATGGGTAAATAGAAAGGCAGATTGGGATTTTCATCCTTGGCTAGGTAACCAGTCTAGAAGAAAGAGAACTCTGAATTCAAACCTATTAAACTCCGCTTAAAACACATTGTGTCTCATTCTGCACGTGTGGAGGGGTTGGTAAATATGTATACGGGGGATATAGATGATCACAAATATTAGAATAGTAGGACAGACTGGGCTCTTCCACCTTGGCTACGTAACCAGTCTAGGAGAAGGAAAACTCTGAATTCAAACCTGTTTAACTCTGCTTAAGAATTTGATCTTGTGTCACATCCTGCTCGCGCGGAGGGGTTGGTAAATATATATATATATATATATATATATATATATATATATAATATATATATACCAACTCCTTCACACGAGCAAGATGTGACATATATATATATATATATATATATATAATATATATATGGTCGGGTTAGCTCAGTCAATAGAGCGTCCGGTTAGAATCCACAAGACTCCTAGTTCGATACCGTCCCTCGCCAACTCAACGTATGAGTAGTACAGGGATATGTGTGATAAAGTAAGGAGCTTATGGTAGGGGTGGCGCTCCACCTCAGATACAAAAGCAATATACTTCGTACAGCGCTAGTGAAAAGGGGATAGACTCCCTCGGTGATTGATTGATACCGACCACCCCGTTTACAATACTTTATATATATATATATATATATATATATATATATATATATAGAGAGAGAGAGAGAGAGAGACCCATAAGTGGATATATAGAAGTGTGATGAGACATAAATTCGATGAATGGAGATATCTTCTATGAATAGCTGTCGGGTCGGGTCGGGTCGGGTCGGCTGCAACGTTTAAGTAGGTATTTAAGGGTTGAATGTCGTTTCTGAAAAGCTGTAATTCGCCCTGAGCGGTCAGTGTTCAATTTCCGAAAGCCTATCGAGATATCGCAATAACCAACACTGAATTCAAGCCTGATAAACCAGTGATAAACCCGAAACCATTGATAAACCCGAAACTATTAAAGCCACAGAATTCGCTGTTAGATCCAATAGATTACACCAACCTCCACGATATAATGGCCTTTTCATCGGCTCTAAACAGCCTGGTAATCATAGCTGCTGGCAACACGTATATCTTACTTTATTGTGACCCCCTTTCATAAGTAGAAATTCTTGAATGTCTCATTCGCTGAGGTTATTGTGCCGCGGTTACGTCGTCTACAGATCGAGAAGAACATAAGTACTAGACTGACCGTTTAAACATTGGAGAAAGTTACAAGAGTGACTCATGTATGCCTGTCCCTTAAAAGAAGTCAAAAGTAATGCCATTTCTGTTCTTTCAGACACTTTTTCACTACAGAGTTCACTTCACTACAGATTTCATGGGGCCGAAGAGATGATATCATCACTTCGGCCCCATGAAAGAGGGTTTGAGAGGCAAACATTATTCCAGTGACGAGGAAGTGAAATCTTTAGTGAAGAAGTGGCTCAAAGTACAGTCAACAGAATTTTACAGGGCAGGGAAACATGCTTGAATGTAGAACATTGCTATTGAGAGAAACGGTGACTATGTGAAAAAGCAGGGATGTGATACACAGAGGACCAGCTTCATTTTGATGTATGATACATATTCCTGTGTTAGTAATTATACCTGTCCTAAACAAAATGGCATTAATTTTTGAAACGGGGAAACATGCTTGAAGGTGGAACACTGCTATTGAGAGAAACGGTGACTATGTGAAGAAGTAAGGATGTGATCCACAGAGGACCAACTTCATTTTGATGTATGACACATATCCCTGTGTTGGTAATTATTGTGTCCTAAACAAAATGGCATTACTTTTTGACTCGCCAGTGGAGAAGTAGGGATGTGATCCACAGAGGACCAGCTTCATTTCGATGTATGACACATATCCTGTGTTGGTAATTATACCTGTCCTAAATAAAATGGCATTATTTTTTACTCCCCTCTGATCTAAATTAATGATATAATTTTTTCCTAGCCATACGGATGAAAATATCATGGAATAATCAAATAATGAGTATAGATTATCGAGACTCTGAGCTCTAGACTCTGAGCTCGAGGTCTGTCCGATGCTGCTTCCCGTGCCCACTCTCGTGCTCTGGGGCTTGAGGCCCGTACTCCGGGTTATGTTCGATCGAGCTCGATTTCAGTGCTGCTTTCCCTGCTCAGGGTTCAGGGTTCAACGTTCTGGCATTGGATCCCTGCTTGCGCGCAATGCTGCTGCTCTCCATGCTCACGGCTGGTGCTGCATCGTCTTTCAAAGTCGCTGGGTTACGGGCTTCGTGCTCAGTGCTGCTCTCCATACTCAGGGTTCAGGGTTCAACGTACTTGGCTCTGGGTTATTTTCGATCGAGCTCGATTTCAGTGCTGCTTTCCATGCTCAGGGTTAAGGGTTCAACGTTCTGGCATTGGACCCCTGCTTGTGCGCAATGCTGCTGCTCTCCATGCTCACGGCTGGTGCTGCATGCTCCTTCAAAGTTGCGGGGCTAAGGGCATCGTGCTCGCGCTCAGTGCTGCTCTCCATGCTTAGGGTTCAGGATTCAACGTTTTAGGCTCTGGTCTCGGGTCCCTGCCCATGCGCAATGCTGCTGCTCGGCTGTTCTATGCTCGTTGAAATTTGCGGGATTACGGGCTTCGGCGCTGCTTATTATCACTCAGTGTGCCGTGCTGTGCTGAGTGGTTTCAGGCTTTTATAAAAAAAATAGTCCAAAATGGACGCAAACAGCCTCTGCCTGAATTTCAACCGAAAAACTCTCACCTCTATCCACACCTCCATCCACACCTCCCTTTTTTTCACTAATTTTTCATTAACGTGCAAAATATGCACACTATTTTAATCATACTAAATCACATGAGACCTACGTTTGACAAAGTCCTGTTGGCTTAGTAGTTTTTTTTTTGTTGAATTACTTTTAAAAGCTTTTTAAAGGATAAAAAAGTAAATATATGAAAGAAAAAGAAAATGTCTTTGTGAATTTCCGATTCGGGGATGAAAACGAATGAGCCATCGTGATGAGATTAAGCCGAGTTGAATTCCCAAGAGAAGATCATTTCGTCGTTTTCATTGCATCTCATCTTTCAAACCCTTCAACAACGTTTGCAGTTTCACTGAGTTATTGAGCTTGCAAAAAGTAAATGAACAAAACAACAGAAACTAAAATTCTGTAAAATGTAAAGATAAACAAACACTTTTAATTTAGATAAAATGCCGTTAAAATGTTTTCAAGTCTTTTTGATTTTTAAAAGTCTTTTTTAATATGTTTTTTTTATGAGTTTTTTTTTTCAGTCCGATCTCGGATTCTTCCTTATCTTTTTTTCCCATTTTTTTCTGTTTATTTGTTTTGTCAGTCAGGACTCCATTTATTTTGACTTTTATATTCGTGGCGTAATGGATACCATCGTTGAAAATGAACACGGCGACACGAGTTCAATTCTTGGTTAAGGCTGGTAGCATTTCACATAGCGCTAATATATGTTGGAAATGTATGCATCTAACTATTCTCACTCGAGCTATAGGTAAAATATTTGGGCAGTTTGGGATCTTTAACCTTGGTTATGCAACCAATCTAGAAGGAAAACCCTAAATTTAAATCTGTTAAACTCTGCTTAAAATGGCCTTGTGTCACACCCTGCTTGTGTAGAGGGGTTGGTAAATACATACATTCTCTATATGCTCCTCCCTTTTATTTCCCTTGGCATCAGTTGCATCTTCCGCAGAGGAGTAAGGCTGCCCCCTAAAAAGGGGTGTCCTTGATAGGACACTAAACGACATCTTGTAGTGGGGCTTTAGTTCTGGAGATCTAGGGAATGAGAAGTCAGTGATTCGTTGAAATTACTCCCAAGTCTACTCTGACTCGGAGTGGTAGTATATATTATGTTATCTAATATAGGAATTTGAATCATTCAGTTTGGTTTGACTTATTTGTTTAACGGCATATCAACTCCTTATGGATTATTCAATGCCACAATTTGATTAATTTCTAAATATTTGATTGTAATCATAACTATTTATATGTTTGTTTTATTTTATTTGTTTAATGGCATATAAACTCAATATGGGTTATTTAATGCCAAATTTTGATTAATTTCTAAATGTCTGATTGTAATTATAAGTATTCATAGAGTTGGTTTTACTTATTTGTTTAACAGCATATCAACTCCTTATGGGTTATTCAATGCGAAAATGTGATTCATTTCTAAATGTTCAATTGTAAACATAAATATTTCAATTTTCCTATGAATATGTATTTGCACATAATCTTATTATAATAGAGATTCGGTGTAATCGAAACTACCTCTCTGCCTACGTCACAATACCCTCGGAAAATGCGTAAGTTTCTCAAGGTGTATTCAATCTATATCCTAGTCAAAATCCTTAATTCATAGAATCAATGTTATTTATTTACGATGAAAATCCTGAGTTAGATTTGCCTCAAAACAGCAAATGTTATTAGTGCGATTAAAATCTTGGAATGTGTGTTATATATCACTAAGAAATAAAAGTTTACATCATATATGGTGTAGTCGATTTGCATAATGATTTTAAAAAAACTAGGTTTAATAAAAATTACTTGGTATTATTGATCTCAAATATTTATTTTTATTCTTCAATGTATTAAAATCAACCTTGATGATTTTATATAGAAACCAATTAAAATATAATTAAAATAAGTCTAATATTCTATATGCGTTCTTATTTAATTTCGTTAGTCTTTCTCATGTAATATATTTCATTACATTAAAACTTAAATACTTAGGCGCGGATGGCGCATATTTTTGCTAGTACAAATGATTTATACAATTATATGGTTTCAGGTTACTATCATTATTCAATGATAATAATCTGTACACAGTTTATATTTGAAGATATCTATTTGAACTATAGATGGAACCATAACAGTTGATACCACTCCAGGTCAGAGCAGACATCTATAATAATGGAGATTCGCTTCCGGTTTTTGTCTGTAACAAAAATTACGTCACTGCTTACGTCACATTACCCAAAATCATCATAACATAGAATAAATACACTCAAAATTTGAACATGCAATATTAGACATTCCTCATTGATTTTTTAAAATAACTTTAATAAATACATGACTGGTATTATATATCTAATATATAGTTTTTTATTTTAATATCTCTATTGATATGGAGATTCGCTTCCGGTTTTGTCTGTAACAAAAATACGTCACTGTTACGTCACATTACCCAAAATCGCCATAACATAGAATAAATACACGAAAATTTTGAAACATGCATCATTAGACAGTCCTTCATTCTTTTTTAAAAAAAGTTTTTAATAAATACATGACTGGTATTATATATCTATATATAGTTTGTTTTATTTTAATACATATTTAAAGTTTACATTTCAAATTGTTTTATTTTTAATCCTTTAATGAATTTGATGATTTTACTTACTTAGGGTACACACTCGTTGACATTGGATTTTTTACTCACCTCTCAGGCAATATGTTTCAAAAATCTATTTTTACATCGCCCGGAGGGTGTTTTTTATTTTGTACTAGTATAAATAATGGAAATGAAGAGGTACACCACAATCCCAAGAGCTTTAGTACTGAAGCTTCGTCACTGGATGAAATTTAAAGTCATATCCAGGTATGATGAAAGGAAGGTCATACTCTAGATACACGAAAAAGAAGATATAATAAAATTATTATTATAGAAATGAGATTATATATATGTCTAATATACGTCTAAATCTATATATTAATACTCGTCTTCCTTAATAGTACGACTGTTATCATCTTGCAACAGCCTCTGGTTAAAAATGAGCCCGTCCAAATCGTCTAATATTAAATACAAAAATGTAAATCCTCATTATCTGCTGTTGCTTATCTGCCAAATTCTTATTTCTAATGTGTCGGCACCTCAGCTAAATAATGGACCATTCCGTTTTTATTAAGAAACAAAGGGAAGAAAAAGGACATGCAACACAGAAAAAATATGAGAAAGAAAGAAAGAGTGTAGAGGAAATATGGGAGTGGGAGTGGTGCATGGAAGAGATAACGCTAATCTTCAATCGAACATAATGAAAAGATAAAAAGAAGGAAGGAAAAAGTGTGAGAGAGTTAAATCAAGATTATTATAATTTTTACATATTGAAATTTGCAATAGCTCTTAGGTAAACATATCAAATGTTGAATTAATCAAAGGACCATACTGTGGTATATCAACAGGTCCTGCTAGCATAGATATATTACTACCCAACAACAAAGCTCATGTGTTTTAGGGTTAAATCTCCTTAATTTACTGAATTAAAAAAAGTAATCTCTAGTTAGATATATTATATATATCGAATGCACGGGTAAAAACAGACAGAACACCAACACGCTACTATCACTTATATAGATATAGATAATATATTTTATATATGCATTCAAGTACGTTTGCTATGATCTATTAAATTTAGTTTGGTATATACATCTTTCTGACTTTTCTTTCTTTTCTCTCTCATATATATTATTTTCTTGATTATTTCCCTTTTCCTCCCTTTTCTGACTTTCTGTCTTACTATATCTATTTTTCTTTCTTTCTATATCTATTTCTTTTTTTCTTTCTATATCTATTTCTTTTCTTTCTTTTCTTTCTTTCTTTCTTTCTTTCTTTCTTTCTTTCTTGCTATACCTTTTGTATTTATGTACGGTTTTGAATCTACGTACAAAATGCACCAAAACCTTAAGAAAGTCCAGAAAGGAACAAGTCATTGTATCCCGATTACGCATTGGTCACACAATATCACTACTAACTACACAAGAACGCTGGAATAACAACATCCAAAATAAACTCTTCCTAATCAAACCCATTCGGGGACACTGGAGACCAGCCTTAAGGAAGTCCAGAAAGGAACAAATCATTGTGTCCCGATAAGGCATTGGTCACATAAGACTAACGCACTCCTATATACTCAAACAATAACAACAACCACAGTGTGAAACATGTCAAACACCTTGCACTGTTAAACACTTTTTTGCTCACATCAGAAACCGTTATTTTAATGCAAACAATATGAAAGATCTATTCGAAAATGTCAACATGGAGGACATTCTGTCCTTTTTTATGGAAATAAAATTATATTATAGAATATAGACATGAACTTAATCAATACCATACAACATGATCCCCAATAATGCTAACACATTGTTAAAACCAATTACTACAAAAGTGTAAATATAGATACATAACATATATTACTTCCGAACTGCTAGGCATGACATAACCCCAGACGGGTTGATAAGACATTCTGTACTTTTTGAAGGAAATAAAATTATACCATAGAATATAGACATGGACTTAATACCATACAACATGATCCCCAATGATGCTAACACATTGTTAAAACCAGTTACTAAAAAAGCATAAATATAAACAAACAACATATATTACTTCCTAACCGTTAGGCATGACATAACCCCAGACGGGTTGATATGCCGTTAATATCAATCAACAAACCAACCAAACAACCAAAACATTTGTGTTGTTTGTAAAGTACGTCCAGAGTACGAAAAACAAAACCTGGGAAGTACTCTTCTGAAGACTTTAGGTGATTGACTTTTATAAACAGATCAAAAAGGGAACCCCTCCCCACCCGACCATCTTCTTGGAAAGCAAACGTGCTATTCACACGACGAACGAAAATAAATCACCAGTGTCCTTAATACAATTTTATTTGATCCGATTCTTAATATATCACGTCACGTATTTCTCAGCAAATTCTAATCAATATGTTTTCTCATTTCAATTTATTGAAACATTATTTTGATGCCAAACTATCACGACGACGACGACGACGGAATACAGCTGAATTAAATCTATGCATAAGAAATAGTTTTTCGATATTTGATCAATTCAAATTTCAATTCGTCTGAATTTTTAGATGAGGCTTGATAATTTGGATTAGGTCAGTCGCTAGAGTGTTCGGCTAGGAATCACAAGGTTCTTGGTTCGATACCGACCCTCGCCAACTCAGCGTATGAGTAGCACAGGGATCTGTGCGGTAAAGTGATAAGCTGATGGTAGATGTGGCGCTCCACTTCAGATGCTAAGATAACTCGGTAACCTTCTAAAGAAAGTCGGAGGGCACATTGGTCGAAACATTGTGTATGTAAGAATAAAGATGGAGACAATAGTCCGTAAAATGAAAATAATCCAAATTATCAAGCCTCATCTAAAAAAATTCAGACAAATTTAAATTTGTATTGATCAAATCTTATCATAATGGAGATTGTGTGTTTGTTGTCTGTAACCGAAACTATGTCCCTACTCAAGTCACAATTCCCGTTCTTTACGTTACATTCTCCGTGATTTTATTTTTGTTTAAACCTCAATTGTTAATAAAATTGTTTCACATTATTAATACTGTTTGTCTTAACTACATACTAATAACATGCAATTTTATTTAAATCTACAATAAAATAGCGGTTACAGTGTGAAGGCAAATTTGCAAATTGATATTTAAAAAATTTGATTTTAATAAATATGTACTTAGTATTATTGATTTCTAATTGTTTAGTTTTATCTTAATGAATATTAGCAAAAATTTCAGGAATAAATCTTAACAGAAATTCATTAAAAAGAAGAAATAACTCATTTTATTCTTTAATTCCTATCATAACTAAATAGATTAAGAAATTTTTAGCAATGAAAGACGGGATTGAAGGAAAAGTAAGTTTCAGTTGTTCTAATTTTTCGATTATACCCCGCTCTGTTTGAAATCTTTTTATCTGCATTCTTATTTAGTTTCATTAGCCTTACTAATTCAATATTTTATTACATAAACTCAATATACAAGGTATAATTTTGACTTTTCAGACTGTTGTCCTCATCTTTGTTGCGGAATGTAAAAATACAATGTTTCGGCCGCTGTATCCTTCGGTCTTTTTCAGGCTTATCTGAGCATACAATGACAATGAGTTGGGTATTCGTCGGGGTGGCCTAAAGTCGGTATCAGTCAGTTTGCGAGGGAGTATAACCCCTTTTTACTAGCGCTAGACCAATGAGCTCATTTCAGCGTCTGAGGCGTAGCGCCACACCTACCATCAACTCCTCACTTTACCGCACATATCTCTGTGTTACACTGAATTAGCGAGGGTCGGTATCGAACCAGGTATCGAACCTTGTGGTTTTTAGTCGGACACTCTACCGACTGAGTTAACCGGCCCTCAAATTTTCTGATATGGTCCATTGTGAAAATATTTTGTTCATATATAAACTGTTCAACGATAAAATGCCTGTTTCTGTTCAGAATGTTTTTGCAGTTGACTTCACCCATGCTCAGGTCACTCGTGCTGACCAAACTGGTTTGTTTAATTTCCCTATCATCAACACGGTTAGTTTGGGGCATAATTCGATTTGTTTTAATGCACTTAATTCTTGGAACACTGTTCAGTCGGTATTGTTTGATGAAGGAAAGGAGGAAAAGGTGAAGCTCGTTTCGGTAAATTATTTTGTCCTTAAAAAACTTTTGAAAAAGCATTTTATTGCCTTTTATAAACAAGACTTGCATTTAGATTCTCACACGGCTAATTTGTCTCATGATATATATCTATATGTTTGTGTTGTCTGGTGTGTCTTGTATCGTTTGCTGTGAGTGTCCAAGGGTGGTCATGTCCATGGGATTAGCTTCACGCTATTAAGCATGGCCTCCCTTCAATAGTAGTTTAACAAAAAAAGTTTTTCTTTTACTTATTCTTTATAAGAATAAGAATTATTCTTTATAAGAATAAGAATAAGAAATAATGTTATATACCTCTTTTCATTCTTCTGGCCGGATCTGCTTCTTCTATCTTCTAATGGTCGGGTATATCTTCTACAGGTCTCGTCTGGTCTTTCTTATCTGGGGATTCCGTATCTGGTTCTGCTGGGGACCATTTCTTATCAGAAGCCTTGTGTCATTGTTAGCTTTTAGTAATAACAACAAGACTTCGATTTACCTTTGATGTTATTTTATTCCGGATCCCCAGAACCAGACAAAATGCGCGCGGAGAGTCACATCTTGCTAGCTTCAGTCCTAACTCTCAACTAACTTACTGAGTTGCCCACCTTAAACCGGAAGGGGGGCTTTCTATCGGGGTTCCGTTCTCACGATTCTATCCCCAGAAAGCAAGGTGAGAGTGAGGTCAAACATTGTCACTCACTCTCAAGGCCATCAGCTGTACTGATCGCCATAAGGATTTCTATACTACCTTAAAAAGTAATAGGGATCCAATTAATATGTAACAATAAGAAATTTATTTATCAATAGTAGGTACTACTATTGATAAATAAATTTCTTATTTCTTTCTTATTCTTATTCTTGATATAGATTGGGTAAAGGAATATAACTTCAGTGACGGTACTTTTTGAATGAGATGCGTATATTGATTCGTTTTACCGATTTTATTTGCTATAACGTACCCACAAAAAGAACCACTTTTCCTGACTTGCGCACTGTTGCATAAAAAAAGGGGGGGTAGGGGTAGACTGGGCAGAAGAAATCCATTACCGATGCCCAGAATATTATTAGAATAAAACAGAAAAATATGGCGAAATAGATAGCAAGAAAAGAAAAGAAAAGAAAAAGAATAAAGGGTGAAATTGGCGGGAAAAAAGAAAAAGATGTCGGATTTCCGACGATATCTTTTCACTGGTTTAAATATGGCGGATTTGTAAACGGTAGAAATATTAAAGACAAGACGGAAATAACGTATCGCTATAATCCGTTTCAAAAATAAATAAACTAATAAAAATTGCGCATTTATGAGGCAAGATATTTTTATCTGTAAAATTAGTTAATGGAATTTTGTGTCTGAGAATGAATATGCAAGTAAAATGAAAATATAGTTAAATACCAAGACTTTGCGAGAAAAAGAGAATATCAAAGGTTTCTATAAAATACCTACTCGTTGTTGTTGGTGCATAGGGTACCATCTATCTATATATATTTAAAGGACAGTTGTGAGTTAAATCGAACTTAATAGACCTAAATTCCACCATCGTATGTCACCCAGCCGAAAGAAAAAAGTACCAAATATCAGGGGATTAACAGAATTTAATTGAATTTTCAGTGTTGATATATTAATGAATAAAAGATATAATGCACCAGTTATTTTATTTAAAAACTTTTACATTTTTTCATGTCAGTTAACTTTGAACCACGTAACTTTGAGGCGTAGCACATAAGGTATGTGGTTCAAAGTTAACTGATCTGAAAAAATGTAAAAGTTTTTTTAGATAAAATAACTGGTGCATTATATCTTTTATTCATTAATATATCAACACTGAAAATTTCATTAAATTCGGTTAATTCCCCGATTTTTGGTATTTTTCTTCTTTTGGCGGGGTGACATACGATGTTGGTATTTAGGTCCGTTAAGTTCGATTTAACCTAGTTGTGTATATGTATGTATGTATGTATGTGTATCAAAATTAAGCATAAGCCTCAGAAGAGGTATAAGGATTGCTTAAAAAGCAATCTTGTAAAAATAAAAATAGATCCTGACAACTGGGAAAAGCTGGCATTGAAGAGAACTGATAGGAGAATTCATGTCATATGTTAAACATGGGGTCAAATTCTGCTTTCTAGGGCTGGATATATCAATCATAGGAAATCTCATCCGGGACTATTCATGCACACTCCTGGAACAAACAATGTGTCTTGTGCAACCTGTAACAAAATCTGTCAGTCAGCTTCTGGTCTTAAGAGACATATGGTGATGCATAAGCATCACAATTTTATCATCTGATACAACACGAAAGAACGTCCTTCCTATGTCATATTTGCATCAAACTTTGCGGATCTCCAGCGGGTTTGATGAGTTATTTGAGGGCTCATGAGAGAAAAGGTTCTGGTGGTGGGGTTATGCGATTGTGAGGGGCGGCAGTGATCTATAAAGATTTTGCTATTGCTATATGTATGTATGTGTGTGTATGTCGTCTGAAACTACGAAAATAAAACAATTAACGGCAAAGTAAATATATATAATATATATATATTCACTACCACCAGATCTTGGTTTTTGAGTAAAAATAATGAAGATTTGATTTATATTCGTGAAGATAATTAAAAAATAAAATTTGAATAATAACAGCTTGGAATTTTTTTTGCATTTAATATTTTAAATAGGAGAAACTGATCTTTCTTTTTATAGTATCTGTGCACTTTTTTTCTGACGCAAGGTCTTTTAGGAGATTTTCATGGGGCATCCTGTGAGGATCCAAATCCCGATTCAGTAATAATGGATATGCAAGATTAACTTTTACCCCTTCTACACAGGCGACGCCGGGTAGATGCTTGAGTAATCCTACGAGGTGCGTTTAAATAGAAATTTGCAACACATAGTTGAGAAAGAATCATTAGAAACGGACAGAAAATCTTAAAGAATGAATGAAAGAAAGGCGTTGAAAGAGAAGAGCATTGAAAGAGAAAGAAAAAAGAAAGAAAGACCGAAGAATATTGAAAGAGAAAGAAAGAAAGGAAAAATGAAGAAAGGCGTAAGAGAAAATAGGGAAAATGTGTGAGTGATAAAGAAAGAAAGAAAGAAAGAAAAGCGTTGAAAGAGAAGAGCATTGAAAGAGAAAGAAAAAAGAAAGAAGAGTATCGAAAGAGAAAGAAAGAAAGAAAAAATGAAGAACGCTGTAAGAGAAAATAGGGAAAATGTGTGAGTGGTAAAGAAAGAAAGAAAGAAAGAAAGAAAGAAAGAAAGATCAAGGTTCAATGGGAGAAACTGCTGAAAGAGAGCGAAAGAAGAGGATAGTAAAAAGAGTGTTGAAAGAGAAAATAAAGAAGAATGAAAGAAAGAAAAGAAAGAACGCTGAAACAGAAAAAAATGAAAAATAATCGACTGAGAAAAACATAGTAAGAATGAAAGAAAAAAGAAGAAAGAAAAAGAGAAAGAACAACGAAAAAAGAGGAGTTAGTTAAAAGACCACCGAGAAAGAAAGAAAGAAAAAGAAAAAAAACTTTTAAAGAAAAAAGAAAAAAAAATGATATTAACACAGAAAATGTATTGTCTGCCTGAAGACAAGCTTGTATACGTTTATATTAGTAAACATTTATGGAAGCGCGTGGTCTAATGGTTAGAGTCATAGACCCGAGTTCAAATCCTAGACGAAACTGCTTGCATTTCACTTAATGCTAATAATATCGGGAACGGTATCAATCTTACTATACTCCCTCTAGCTATGGGTAAATACTAGGGCAGACAGGGCTCTTCAATCTTGGTTAGGCAACCTTTCTAGGAGAAGGAAAACACTGAATTGAAACCTGTTAAACCCCGCTTAAGAAATTGACCTTGTGTCACATCCTGCTCGTGCGGAGTTGTTGATAAATATATATTTTTTACAAATATATATATTTACAAACACTTCCGCAAGAACAGGATATGGCACTAGGTTGATTTCTTAAGTGGAGTTTAACAGGTTTGAATTCAGAGTTTTCCTTCTCCTATACTGGTTACCTATCCAAGGATAGAGAGCCTAGTTTGCCCTACTATTTACCCATAGCTTGAGTTAGAATATATGGATTCATACCTTTCTTAAGGGGTATTAGCGCCATGTAAAATGCAAACAGCCTCGTCCAGGATTTGAACTCTGGTCCACGAGTTCATTTGCTACGACCCTAACCATTACACCACGCACTGCATGTATCAATAATTTCCGTAAGATTATCTTTTGATCTTCCATGGAGTCAGATTTGAATTTTCTGAATTTTATTGATTTTTTGACGGGCAGAATGTGAATCATTGATTCCAAAATTATGATTCGGCACTGATAATTGACCCCCACCTGTTACAAAGTGTCTTAGGGCCGAGGAAGATTCGGATTTAGTCCACTTGGATTTGCCCTCAATTACATAGATATTTAACCTCGAAGTTGACCCTTTAATTTTCTCAATAATATCACCTCTTAAAATGTTGTCGAGTTCAAATGGACTTTCCCTACCTCTGGACTTCAAATGAACTTTTTCTGTTGCACTGTAAGTGCGTTTGGCTGAACTTCAATCGTCGGTATTACATTGAATTTGGCAACCGTTTCATTTAAAACAGAACCCCCTCCCGCTGCCCAGGGCCACATGCGACCCTCAACTCCCATCCGTGTACTCCTACACCCAACATCTACAATTTGTCTCTTCATCTTTTAATATTGATTGTGAAGAAGTGCCATTAAAACTGAAAATGGAACTCATTGATCTTCAGTATTCAGAAGATTTCAAGTCCTCAAAGTTTCCTGCTTGACACATCCTTGATTTCTATAAGAACCCAACTCTTCCATCTGGACAATTCCCCAACTTTATCACTCACACTTAAGAAGTAGTGAGCATGTTTGGTATTACATATCGTGTTGGAATATTTTGGATATAAGGTGTACTACAATACACCACTTAAATTTATAGACTAAGCGAGGTCACTTGCTTTAACCCTCAGCCAATCAACAGCCCGAATGCTTGGCTAGTTGACTACTTAATCACTGATACTGAGAGACGTCCATTTACAATCATTGACGAAGGACTTGCAATACTGAGGAGCTCCAAGGAATGGCCAAAGGATTGTTTAACAAGGATTTCAGTTGGACAAGCATTCTTGCTTAAAGCCAAAAGGATGGCCCATAAAATCGTAACATATCGTAGTGAACAGTTGTTTTTTTCTTCAAAAAATAAAACATACCAAGAGTATGCTGTCAAATCATTACTTGTCTGACGTGTTCCTTCTGTCAATCTCTTCATTTAACTCTGGTATTACATCTTTTTTTTTGTGATTGCAAACAAATCAGAAGTCTCATTAATACATCTTATTATAATGTAGATTGTGTGTTTTTCTGTTTGTAACCGAAACTATATAACTACTCAAGTCACAATTCCCTTAGTTATTTACGTTACATTCTCCATGATTTTATTTTTATTTAAACCTCAATTATTAAAAAATGATTTCACATTATTAATACTGTTGATCATATCTACATACTTATAGCATGTTAATTCAGTATGCATATTAGCATTCCCGTTCGCAATGTAAACCGTTATTTTCTTGTATATATAAATGCAATTGCATGTTATTAGTATGTGGATATGGTCAACAGTATTAATAATATGAAACCATTTTATTAATAATTGAGGTTTCAATAAAATCATGGAGAATGTGACGTAAATAACTAAGAGAATAGATACTTGGGTAGTGATATAGTTTCGGTACAGACAGACAACACACAAACTCCATTATAATAAGATTGGATAAGATTAGTTGAAACCATGTAAATTTTACAAGCAAGTAATGATTATTAAATACACATTATTATTATTGTTTAATAGGAATACTTGAATTTATTTATTTGAATGCAAATTATTTTAGCTCAGTCGTTAGAGTGTTCGGCTAGGAATCACAAGGTTCTTGGTTCGATACCTGCCCTCGCCAACTCAGCGTATGAGTAGCACATGGATCTGTGCGGTAAAGTGAGGAGCTGATGGTAGGTGTGGCACTCCACCTCAGATGCTAAAATAATCTCTTTGGTCTAGCGCTAGTGAAAAGGGGATAGACTCCCTCGCTGTCTGGCTGATACCGTCATTAGGCCGCCCCGACGACTTTACTTACTTACTTTATATAACACACACACACACACACACACACACACAACACACATATATATATATATATATATATATATATATATATATATATACCAACCCCTCCGCACGAGCAGGATGCGACTCAAGGTCAATTTCTTAAGCGGACTTCAGCAGGTTTGAATTCAGAATTTTCCTTCTTCTAGACTGGTTACCTAGCCAAGGCTAAAGAGCACAGTCTGCCATACTATTACCCATAGCTGGAGAGAGAATTGGATTCATACCTTTCCCAAGGGCATTAGCGCTATGTGACATTCAAACAGCTTCGTCCAGGAATTGAACTCGGGTTGACGAGTCCATTTCCTATGACTTTATCCATTAGACCACGCGCCTCCATATACTTTATATCATATAACAGTGTGCAAACAAATGATAATAGACAATTTATAAAATACACAAACTATGTAATATGAAGGAGCTGATGGTAGGTGTTGCACTCCACCTTTGAGGCTAAAACAATTTTCTTAGTCTAGCGCTATTGAAAGGGGGATAGACTCTCTCGCTGGCTGGCTGATACCGACTTTAGGCCGTCCCGTCGACTTATAATATATATATATATATATATATGTGTGTGTGTGTGTGTGTGTGTGTGTGTGTATGTATGTGTATGCAAAACGTTTATATGCAAACTATGTAATGTAAAGAAGACACATCAATTTTATTTTTTATGTATATTTTATTATGTAGTTCATATGTTTGTGTAGTAAAGTTGTTGTTGTTGTTGTTATTTTTTTTGTGTGTGTATGTGTGTGTGTGTGTGTGTGTGTGTGTGTGTGTGTGTGTGGTTAGTTTTGGTTTGGTTGTGTGTTCTAGTGTGTTTGTGTGAGTAGGTCGTAACGGTACGAAAGCAACCAAAATATTAATATTTCGAAAGGTAAAGATGAAGGCACAGTTGATCACCGTACAGTAACCAGAGAGTTGAAGAAATTTTGCTCGAGCTGCAATAACCTTGATGATCAGGCAATATCAGGTCCTTTAAATGGGATCCAGTGTCCACATAGAACTTAGCAATATAATTATTTGCTATTCGACCAACACTTGTGTGTCCATGTGGATAAAAAAAATGTGTCCATAAAACTGCGGATTCTGAGGTCCTGCTCCAAACTATAAAGTCAAATTAGGTTTGTAATACTCGGAGAGTATCAGGCGAGCTCGGCATCTCACAGTCCCGTGTGGTTCGTCATCTTAACAACATCTGTATCTTGCAAAACTTTAGACTGACTCTAATAATTTTGATTTTATTGCATCCCTCCACCCAATTAAAACGGAAATAGAAATTTCTTTTCTAGAAATTGAATGTTCAATTTGAACATAACTACTGCAGGCGTCCTATTCATCATTGAATCTGTATCTAATATGAACTTAATTTATATACCGTTCAATTTCAAAACTGCGTCTACCACAATTATATATATAGATATATAGCTGAGAGGCCACTTATGAAATAGACAAAAATACAAAGGGTATAACTAATATGTTTCTTCGTTGCCGACAGGTATAAATATTAATCAAACAATTAACCAATATATATATATATATATATATATATATATATATATATATCTGTGTGTGTATGTGTGTGTGTGTGTGTGTGTGTGTGTGTGTGTGTGTGTGTGTGTTTTGTATTCGTGTTTATGTGTGGGTGTATGTGTGCTTGTCGCATGTCCAGAATCTTCCTCTTAATGGTTATACATATTCAAATCAACATTGAATAATCTCATAGGCGAGAAACTGTCAGTATCCAGGAACCGTTGACTCCATGTTCACGCTATCTTAACTTAGATATAAATGATCTATCCTCTGAGCACTGTTTAGTTATAAATATAGCACCCCTCCATCACACACATATGTATATGGGTGATATATATATGGGTGATATATATACACACATATGTATATAAGAATATATATATATGTATATATATATGGGTCATATATATATATGGGTGATACACACACACGCACACACACACGCGCGCATATATATATGTAGAGGTTGAGAGTAGAGGAAAATGTGGATATAGCAACACATCGACTATGTTCCATTGATATTTCGCCTCATTATTGGTTGAGGATTCCTGAGAAGTTTATTGATTTAAGTGCTTGTGCATTCTTTTTTCTGTTGTTTGTGTTGTTATATCCACATTTTCCTCTACTCTCAACTACATTTTGTCGGATTTATCTAATCTTTTACTCCACTCTCTCTATCTCCTCTCTCCTCTCTCTCTCTCTTTCTCTCTCTCTCTCTCTCTCTCTCTCTATATATATATATATATATATATGTGTGCGTGTGTGTGTGTGTGTGTGCGCGCGCGCGCGTGTGTGTGTATTTGTGTTTATGTGTGGGTGTTCGCTGTTTGAGAGAATTTGAATTTTCGCTGTTTGAGAGAATTTGCATTTTTTTTAAAGTGAAAAATGAACCTACCCTAGTGGTCATACTCTTACTTATCTTATTACCCGCTGATCTAATAATAGTTCTCTTGGTATGAGAAAGTTGTGTATTGTTATTTAATAAAAAATAAACCCACCGTCACATTTGCCAACGCTAAAACCTATGGCCTTAAATCGATCACAGGATCCTGAATCTGTTATATATTCTTCTAATCATCTTTGGTATCTTATGTAGCTGGGAGTTCTTCTTCCAGCATCTGGAACTTTCATTTGGAGATTTCGTGTCTGGTCTGCCATTAAGGATTTCTCATCTATCAGAAGCCCTGGGTCATTAGTATTTTTTGGATAAATAACCCAAGACTTAGATTTTCTTTATATTATATTTTATTTAGAAATCCCCATCCAGACTTACTGCTCAGAGTGAGTAAGGCCCATTGAGAGCGCACTAATCGCGACTTGCTATATCCGTGGCTTGCCGAGTACTGACTTAATTAACTCTTTCAAATCAAAACCGGAAGAGGCCTTTGTTTGTCATTTCTCTACTAATTCTCATGGTATCTATTGAAAAGGGGTTAACACGAGGCTAACATGTACCAATCAATCTTTCATGATATCGTTACATACTCCCACTTAAAAACTGCTAGCCGTAATTTCAAACAGCCATCTTGATTTCTACACTAACCCTACACAATTTCAGGGCACTAACAATTATGTAACACATCTTCCATAATATCGTCACATACTCCCACTCAAAAACTGCTAGCCGTAATTTCTAACAGCCATCTTGATTTCTACACTAACCCTACACAATTTCAGGGTACTAACAATTATGTAACACATCTTCCATAATATCGTCACATACTCCCACTCAAAAACTGCTAGCCGTAATTTCTAACAGCCATCTTGATTTCTACACTAACCCTACACAATTGCCAGGGTACTAACAATTATGTAACACATCAATGATTAAAATACTCTAAAACAAATTTCCAAACATTGATTTCACCAAAAGGTCTGATCACCAACTCAAATTATTTATCAAAATAGAAAGTTTTAATACGTATAAATAAACTTTCACACTATGTAAAAAAACTTTCAAACTATGTAAAAAAACAAAAACAACTGAATAGGCCCAGTCCTAATTAGTCATCATCCAACACATTAATACAACAACCAACATTATGTTTGTGTGTGTGTGTGTGTGTGTGTGTGTGTGTGTGTGTGTGTGTGTGACATTGTTTATATTGTGTAATGTGTGAAAAATAAACCATTGTCTTCTGTTTCGGTAGAATCAAAATTGAATTTGTTACAACCAATATTCAACTGCGGAGAATTTGATATTTCTTTCTTTTTTTTTTTTTTTTTCATAATCATTGAAAAATGGCCGGATTAAAGTAAGATCCGATCAGCTTAGAAAAGAAATGTAAAAAAAACAACACAAAAACAAAAATACAGAAACAAAAACATAAAAACATAAACAAAACAAACATGAATTAAACATTTCTCAACAGAAAGATGAGCGTTTGGGAAGTTATTAAAAATTAAAGCTGCACATGTTTATTTCCGAGAAATGGTTCTCAGTTTTAAAAATGGATTATACACCGGAATTGTTTACTACTACTACTACTACTACTACTACTACTACTACTACAAACATAACATCATCATCATCATGTCGCGCATATAGCAACAATAACATAAAATATCAATAATAATAATAATAATGATAATAATAATAATAATAGATACGATATAATAATAATAATAATAATAATAATAATAATAATAATAATAATAATAATTATTATTATTATTATTATTATTATTATTATTATTATTATTATTATTATTATTATATTCACTCCTTTTGAGTTTTTCACATCAACGTTAGCTGATGGCATTTCACTGGAGGCCGAATGACAACAAGTCTCCTCATGTCTCCAGGACTCTTCTGAGTATTCTGGCAGATTGCAGCAGTGCAGTATTCTGGATGGTCTCAATCTTTCCTCTGATTTCCAGATTTTCCAATCTTTTTCCAAACTTTTTGGGACCGTTCCAAGTGCACCAAGTACAATTGGTGTAACTTTGACTTTCATATTCCATAACTTTTTCAGTTCTCTGGCAAGGTCCAGGTATTTGTCCATTTTTTCATTTTCCTTCAGTTTCACCCTGTGATCTGCTAGAACTGCAAAATCCACCAGTTGACAAGTTCTTTCTTTTTTGTTTATCAACACTGGGTCTGGTCTTCTTGCTGGGATAAGGTGATCCGTTTTTATCTCAAAGTCTCAGAGAATTTTATGCGTTTCGTTCTCAAGAACAGATTCTGGTTTATGCATTATTATTATTATTATTATTATAAAGGAAAATGAAAAGATGGATAAACACCTGGACCTTGCCAAAGAATTGAAAAGGCTGTGGAATATGAGAGTGAAAGTGATACCAATTGTACTTGGTGCCCTTGGAAAAAAGATTGAAAAATCTGGAAATTAGAGGAAGAATTGAGACAATCCATACTACTGCACTGCTGCAATCGGCTAGAATCTTGGAGACCTGAGTCTTGGAGACCTGAGTCTTGGAGACCTGAGGAGACTTGTTGTCACTCAGATTCCAGTGAAATACCATCAGCAAACGCTGATGTGAAAAACTTAAAAGGAGTGATAATAATTACTACCAAATAAAAAAGA
>CM042163.1:82432043-82442043 GCA_023376005.1 Doryteuthis pealeii | reverse complement strand
TGTCACTCAGACTCCAGTGAAAGACCATCAGATAACGCTGATGTTAAAACTCAAAAGGAGTAAATAATAATAATAATAATAATAATAATAATAATAGGTGAAGGTTGTACCAATTGTGATTGGTGCTCTAGGAACGATCCCCAAAGCTCTGGAAAATATTTTGAGGGAATTGGAAATCAGAAAAAAATTGGAGACCATCCAAACTGTTGGGATCGGCTAGAATACTCAGAAGAGTCCTGGAGACCTGAGGAGACTTGCTGTCACTCAGCCTCCAGTGAACCACCAGCTACGACAGGTGTGAAAAACTCATCATAATAATCTAATCTTAGTTCTGTATAATGGCGCGGCGCTAAATTGTTTTATTTGTGGAAGATGGGAGTCATGTGACCAGAGACAAGATGAGTGGTGGGCGCAGCTGCGTTGACGAAATTGAAGCCATATTACGTATATGTCACTTCGGTACTTAATGGCGGACAGCAAAACACCACTGCTCGGCAAATGTGTTCGGCGCCGGTCTGTGTTTTGCAATTAAAACAAAAAAATTCGCCATCATCTGACACTTGCTATCGAGCAATCTGGCTAACAAATATTTTTATATGAATTTGGCGTTGTAATATCATTCTTGTGTTTTAAGAACAAACACTTTTACTATCAACATTTTTTACCATCTTATTGTTGCTTTTACGCGCCTGCGCACACACACACACTCAAAGAAACATAGGCATACACACATATAATATATACAATTTTCATATACATATGAAGTTTTCTCTTGTCCAGATCTCCGTCGTGTGCAATCTCCACGGTCTGTTGCTGGAAGTAGACAGTTGCTTTGGTTACCATTTTTGTTATGTATACTAGTAAAAAATAAAAAAAACACCCTCTGGGCGAGGCAAAAATAGATTTTTGAAACATATTATCTGAGGGGTGGGAGTAAAAAAAACAATGTCAGCGAGTTTGTACCCTAAGTAAGTAAAATCATCAAATTCATTAAAGGATTAAAAAATAAAACAATTTGAAATGTAAACTTTGAATATGTATTAAAATAAAACAAACTATATATAGATATATAATACCAGTCATGTATTTATTAAAACTTGTTTAAAAAAAAAACAATGAGGACTGTCTAATGTTGCATTTCAAATTTTGAGTGTATTTATTCTATGTTGAGACGATTTTGGGTAATGTGATGTAAGCAGTGACATAATTTTTGTTACGGACAAAAACCGGAAGCAAATCTCCATATATATATATCACAGGGATCTGTGCGGTAAAGTAAGGAGCTGATGGTAGGTGTGGCACTCCACCTCAGACAAAAAACAATCTCCTTCGTCTAGCGCTAGTGAAAACGGTATAGACTCCCTCCCTGATTAACTGATACCGACTTTAGGCCACCGACGGCTTTATATATATATATATATATATATATATATATATATATATATATATATATTTTTAGAATTTCCGAGAGGGTAAGGAACTTGACGGACGAAAATTCTGTCAGGTTTCGCTCCCGGCTAGAGGTAGTTGTTAAGAAGTCAAGGCGCATGTTTGAGAAGTGAACTTCGAAACACGTGTCTGTGGATGACTAGTATATATATGCTCCCAAATTTCATGGTTGGCACTGTAGGGGAGACATTAGTTGACCTTTCACCGTTTAGCGTAAAAAGCAAATACTTGCCTGTTTACAGACTGGAGTTCTCCGGTGATTGTAAAAACATACATCCTGTAAGTTTATCAATTAATTGTTCGCCCTGGCTGACAGTGTCTCTTAATGACTAGTATATATATATATATATATATATATATATATATATATATATAGAGAGAGAGAGAGAGAGAGAGAGGGGGGAGAGAGAGAGAGAAAGAAATATAATAGATAGAGAGAGAGATAGAGACGGAGACGGGACAGAGAGATTTATTAATTAATAGATCGCAGTCTGTTCCTGTATCTATCTATCTATCTATCTATCTATCTCCGATCTATCTATCTATCTATCTATCTATCTATCTATCTATCTATCTATCTATCTATCTATCTATCTATCTATCTATCTATATATATATATATATATATATATATATATATATATATATATATATATATCAGCGAATTTATTTAAAAAGCATTTGATTGGTTTTTAAAGTATAGAATTCTCAGGATATTTTTAAAGGTACGCACTTGGAATAATTTATTCATTCATTATTTGTTTCTTATACCTCCTTGAGCATTCCCCTCCCCCTTTTTTCTACCTTCTCACATCAACCTTAAAGGAAGAAAAGAAGACAAAAAAGAATCTTTACATAGAGGAACATATTCACTGATAATACAATATGGTTCAACAAATATCTTTTCTCATTCAGCTGAACATTCACATATATAAAATCTCCAGAAGCTAAAATACATTTCTAGATCAACCCCCCCCCCGTCACTAAGTCTGTTTTTAACTTTACATATATCAAGGCTTTACAAATAAATCGATATTCTGTGGAATGTGAATATTGATCTGTATTTGTATATACATTGACTATCTTCCGTTTCAATGTTTCACGGATTTGTTGCTAAGGATATATATATATATATATATATATATATATATATATATATATATATATATATATATATATATATATATATTCACTCATAGTGTTCAATACGCTAAGTAGAGAATAATTATAAGGACCTGCATAAGTTATATGCAATTGATAGATAGATCTCAATCAGTTCATATCTATCTATCATCTGATTGTGTTTTTTTACCTTTAATATTTTAAAGGTATACAGTGGGAATAATTGTGCAACATATATTTTTTCTAATTCAGCAGTACAATCATAAATTCATAAAATCTTCAATAGCTAAAACGCATCTCCCAATCTCTCTCTCCCTCTCTCTCTCTCTCTCTCTCTCTCTCTCTCTCTCTCTCTCTCTTACAGACACACACACGCACGGGCGTGCGTACACTCGCACACCCTATCTATTGTTGTTGTGTTCTTCTTCTTCACTTCTTCTTCTTCTTCTTCTTTCACTCTCTTCTTCTTCTTCTTCTTCTTTCACTCTCTTCTTCTTCTTCTTCTTCTTCTTCTTTCACTCTCTTCTTCTTCTTCTTCTTTCACACTCTTCTTCTTCTTCTTCTTCTTCTTCTTCTTCTTTCTCACTTCTTCTTCTTCTTCTTCTTCTTCTTCTTCTTCTTCTTCTTCTTCTTCTTCTTCTTCTTCTTCTTCTTCTTCTTCTTTCACTTCTTCTTCTTCTTCTTCTTCTTCTTCTTCTTCTTCTTCTTCTTCTTCTTCTTCTTTTCTTCTTCTTCTTCTTCTTCTTCTTCTTCTTCTTTTTTCCACTCTCTCCTTCTCTCACTTTCTCTTCTCCCTTTCTCTTTCTCCCTCTACCACGTTGCCACTCCAGTTTCTTTTTATTTCTCCTTCTATGTCCCTAACCTTTTCCATATATTTTTCCTTTCTCAAACATCCCTCCTCTCTCTCTCTCTAAAAGATTCGTTACGAATTATTGTATATACATATTTATAGTAGTCTCCTTGAAAAGCCGTATAGCAGCCCTCTTTGGCACAAATAATTCCCCCAATCTGTGTCTAATCAGAATTGTTTGTTAAGAAGTTTATGTAAATATCTTTGATGATTGTTTTCGAATGGAGTTGTCTCTATGTTAAAGATTTCTAAGAATTCATCGCCCTGTCTGTGAGGCTTAGAATATACTGATTGTACTTTCTACGGAGAGACACCCTCTAACCATTTCCACAAAGATTTCCAAGGTATGACACTAAACTATATCTGAGGATGGGGCTCAAGTTATGGAACTCGAGGTGGTTTGGAGTACCTCTTCGTTGCCATTACTCCCAGGGCCACTCTGAACTGGATTGGTAGTACCTGTTAGGGTAACATCTATGGATAAAATAGATATGTTTTAAAATTATTAGTATTGAATGATAAAAAATGTCGAAATTTCAACAACTAAATTTGATGTCACAGTTACTTAAGATCCATGTATTACTTAAAGGCACTTTTAGGACACACCGTGTATCCTGAAAAATAAAACTAACGTTCCATTCATTGTTTATTTCTATCTTGGTAAATACAGATTCAACAAATATGTTTTCTAATTCAGCAGTACAATCATAAATTCATAAAATCTTCAATAGCTAAAACGCATCACCCGATCCTTCTCTCTCTCTCTCTCTATTCTCTCTCTCTCTCTCTCTCTCTCTCTCTCTCTCTCTCTATCTATCTATCTATCTCTCTCTCTCTGTTTTTAACTTTAGATATATCTAAGAGATACAATAAATCAATATCCGATGGAATGTGAATATCGATTTGTTTATACACCAATCGATTATCTTCCAAAAAAGATATCAATAATAAATCAAAACTTCTAACTTGATATCGACCGCCGCTTAATTTTGATTTTCGGACCATATGACCTTTAGGCACCTCCTTTGCGATCTCGATTCATAAGGACATGTTTTTCATTTACACCGTCAAAATCCAGTTGTTTGTTAACAGACGAATTTTAGATTTTTTTAATTATAAAACTAATCCCTAACCTTAACTCTTAACTCACCCTAATCCCTAACCCTAATCCCTAACAAACAACCGGATTTGACGGTGTAAATGAAAAACATGTCCCTATGAATCGAGATCGCAAAAGGGGTGCCTAAAAGAGGTCATATGGTCCTGATTTTCTACTAGTTCACACACACATTAGATAGAAAAGGTGAACGCCCCCCCGCCTTTAAAAAATCTATTTGTTAACGTCTCTGCTCATATATGTTCGGCGGGTCTTTGTGTCCTGTGCATGACGTTTCTATTGCCTCTCTGTTCATCTATACAAAAGTCGTATGTAGACAAGTGTCGGATGTCGGATATATTTTTTTATATATACACAAAAATACATCGGTAAATGAAACTTAAGTACCAACTTTTATCTCTAGACTGCAGGTTCAATCCTGGTCAGGGGCAGCAGAAAAATAGAATAATGATTAACACAGCTTAACGCCTCTACCCCAGCTATGGTTAGCGTAATGAGAATAGGATACCTCCGAGAACTGAATAAAGGGTTAGGTTCAAAGTTCCGTGATGGCTCCCGATTACGACAAGACGGTTCCCGAGTCCGAAAGAAAGGTTCCCGATTCCGACAAAGAAATACCTAAAGAAGGCCGTTGGGCACATCGGCCGAAATGTTGTACAGATAACAATGAAGATGAGGACAATAGTTCGAATAATCCAAATAATACTAATTATCAAGCATCATCTAAAAATTCCGAGAAATATTATTTTCTTTCTCACTCTAACAGTTTTTGGCATTAAATAACCCACAGGGTTATTATACCATTAAACAAACCAATCCGAACCAAACAGAACGAAGTTAAAGAAATACCTGAAGAAGGCCGTAGGGCATATCGGCCGAAACGTTGTACAGATAACAATGAAGATGAGGACAATAGTTCGAATGATCCAAATAATACTAATTATCAAGCCTCATCTCAAAAATTCCGAGAAATATTATTTTATCTCTCACTCTGACATTTTTGGCATTAAATAACCCACAGGGTTATTATACCATTAAACAATCTAAACCGAACTAAACCAAGCCAAAAGAAATTAATGAAAATTATTTTACCAATTTGGAGATATTAAGAACTTGAAACTCAGAAAATTTTATTAAAACGACTTGTTTCAGCCTTAAATGACCCGAAAAGAGTTGATATGCCATAAAACAAAGAAACAACTTTTCACGGATCTTCGAAACTTTTATCCAATCTGTATTATCCCTGAGTTGAACAAAACTTTTCTGGAATCGAAAAAAAAAAAATTAAAACTTCTGGATAATTCTCTTTTACTTTCCGTGCAGGTGAAAATCCTTTGCTAAGACGTTAACAAATGCCTTTTGAAAAAAAGCAGGGGGGTGCATTCACCTTTTCTATGTAATGAGTGTGTGAACGAGCAGAAAATCAGAACTAAGAGGCGATCGATATCAAGTTAGAAGATTTGGGTTTATTATTGATATCTTTTTTGGAAGATAATCGATTAGTGTATAAACACAAATCGATATTCACATTCCATCGGATATCGATTTATTTGTAACTCAGATATATCTAAAGTGAAAAAAGGAGAGAGAGACTTAATTTTAGCTATTGAAGATTTTATGAGTTTATGAATGTTCTACTGAATTAGAAAAAAATGTTTGTTGCACAATTATTCCCACTGCGTGCCTTTAAAATCAGCCTACAAATTCCACACTTTTGTCATAGCTTGAAAACTAACCAGAGGCATCTGAAATAAATGAGCAGGTCAGATTGATAGATATTAACAAACTGATCTCACTCTCTCTCTCCCCCTCTCTCTCTCTCTCTTTCACTCCCCCCTCTCTCTCTCTCTCTCTCTCTCTTTCACTACATCCCTCTCTCTTTCACCCCTCTTCTCCCTCTCCCCCTCTCTCCCTCTCTTTCTATCTCTCTATCTCTACATTGTTGCAATCGGCCAGAATATTCAGAAGAGTCCTGGAGATCTGAGGAGTCTTGTTGTCACTTAGACTCCAGTGAAAGAACATCGGCTAACAGCTGTCCTAGAGAATGGGACGCCCAACATTTTCTGGGACTTTGAGGCACAGACGGATCGCCTAATCCTGGCCAGGACACCAGACCTAGTTTTGATTGACAAAAAGAGGAAGATTTGTCATCACGTGGATTTTGCCGTCCCGGCCGATCACAGAGTGAAAAGGAAAGAAAGCGAAAAGATAGAAAAATACTTGGACTTTGCCAGAGAACTGAGAAAACTATGGAACATAAAGGTGAAAGTCGTACCAATTATAATTGGTGCTCTTAGAACGATATCCAGGGTTCTGGAAAAGAATTTGAGAGAATTATAAATCGATACCATCCAAACTACAGCATTGTTGGGATCAGCTAGAATACCCAGAAGAGTCCTGGAGACTTTAGGGAACTTGCTGTCACTCAGTCTCCAGTGAACTATTGGCTATGGAAGGTGGGAAAACCTAATAATAATAATAATAATAATAATAATAATAATAATAATGTCATAAGGACAAACTATATCAAAGCAAAAATTGATAAGACCCAACAAAATAGTAAATGTAGACTATTGCGGTGATAGAGATGAGACTGTAAACCATGTACTCTGCGAATGTAGCAAACTAGCACAACGGGAGTACAAAACTAGACACGACTGGGTTGGGAAGGTGATCTACTGGGAATTATGCAAAAAATTTAATTTTGACCATACATCAAAAAGGTATATGCATAAACCAGAATCTTTCCTCGAGAACGAAACGCATAAAATTCTCAGGGGCTTTGAAATAAAAACGGATCACCTTATCCCAGCAAGAAGACCAGACCTAGTGTTGATAAACAAAAAAGAAAGAACTTGTCAACTGGTGGATTTTGCAGTTCCAGCAGATCACAGGGTGAAGCTAAAGGAAAATGAAAAAATGCACAAATATCTGGACCTTGCCAGAGAACTGAAAAAGTTATGGAATATGAAAGTCAAAGTGATACCAATTGTAGTTGGTGCACTTGGAATGGTCCCAAAAGGATTGGAAAAGCGTTTGGAAAGTCTGGAAATCAGAGGAAGGATTTATACCATTCAGACACTGCACTGCTGCAATCTGCCAGAATACTCAGAAGAGTCCTGGAGACCTGAAGAGACTTGCTATCACTCAGACTCCAGCGAAAGACTAATGCTGATGTGAAAACTCAAAAGAATAATGATAATACGCACATCTCTAACATCTAAATTACTACGAAATTTCTGAGATCCTTTTCCGAATTATTGATTTATTTTCGTCTATCATTTCTCTGGGTGACGCCATTTCTTTATTGTTGTTGTTGTTGTTTTTTTCCAATGAGATCTAAGGAAATAGACACACCTGATACAATTCATTCACTTTATTTATCGATGAGGTAAGTATTTGTGTTTGTATCCTTACTATAATGTCATTGATAGGTAAATTTAACCTCTGACAAGATCTATCTATCTATCTATCTATCTATCTATCTTATTGTGCTAACAAGAACATGTTTTCAACTCTATTTGGTTTATAAAATGTAATTCAATTGAAATTATTTTAAAAATAAAATGGAAACACTTGAAAAAGGCATTGTATATATACTATTGTTTTTCTTTATATCTTACAATGTCGGATCTGATTCCATTTTTATATACTTCTCATAGATAGATACAAACACAAATACTTACCTCATCGATAAATAAAGTGAATGAATTGTATCAGGTGTGTCTATTTCCTTAGATCTCATTGGACAACAACAACAACAACAAAAACAACAGAAATAAATGGCGTCACCCAGAGAAATAATAGACGAAAATAAATCAATAATTCGGAAATAGATCTCAGAATTTTCGTAGCAATTTAGATTTTGGAGATGTGCGTATTATTATTATTATTATTATTATTAGTAGTAGTAGTAGTAGTAGTAGTAGTTTTTAAATCAGCGTTAGCTGATGGTATTTCACTGGAGGCTGAGTGACAATAAGTCTCCTCGTGTCTCCAGAACTCTTTTGAGTATTCTAGCCGATTGCAACAGTGCAGTAGTCTGGATGGTCTCAATTCTTCCTCTGATTTCCAGATCCTCCAGTCTTTTTTCCAAGTTTATTGGGACCGTTCCAAGTGCACCAACTACAATTAGTATCACTTTCCCTGTCATATACCACAGCTTTTTTTTATTCTCTGATAAGGTCCAGGTATTTATCCATCTTTTCATTTTCCTTCAGCTTCACCCTGTGATCTGCTGGAACCGCAAAGTCCACCAGTTGACACGTTCTCTTTTTTATTTATTTTTGTTAATCAACACTGGGTCTGGTCTTCTAGCTGGGAAAGAGTGATCCGTCTTTATCTCAAACTCCTAGAGAATTTTATGCATTTCATTCTCAAGAACAGATTCTGGTTTATGCATATACCATTTTTTTGTATGGTCAAAATGTAATTTCAAAAGTCACGAGTTTAAGGTTATATTTTTTAAATGTAGATAAAAAAAACAATTCATAAGATATATTTATTTGCCACATGCCTAGGTAAAAAGAAAATAAGTTAAACGTATACATTTTTATTACCTTAACAATACAAACAATTAAAATCTAAATTGCATGAAAACGATTTGAGAAAAAGAAAATTGTTTAAAAAAACTAACGAGGTTTGGGTTAAATTTTTCAAAATGATATTTTAAATTTAAACAAAAAGCAATAAATAGAATAAACGAACGTTGTAACACGCAAATTCATAGTGATTTTCTTTATTTAATAAGTAATTTCCTCAATTATTTTTATGTTACACCTCTCCTACTCCTCTATTCCCCTTTCTCTTTCACTCACGTAGTATTCCTAAAAATACTTTTAGTCCGCTCATGGACCAGATACTTCAGTTAGTATTATTATATTTGGACAATTTTCCCAATTCTTTCAGAGTAATGATTAAATAAAATATAAATAGAACGTTATAATACACGAATTCATGGCGATTTTTTATTTATTTCATAAGGAATTTCCTCAATTATTTTTACTAGCAAAATAAAAAACACCCTCCGTGTGACGTAAAAATAAATTTTTGAAAGATATTGCTTGATGAGGTGCAAGTTAAAAATCAAATGTCGGAGAGTTTGAACCATAAATCATGAAATCATCAAATTTATTAAAGGAGTAAAAAAAACAAAAAAATAATTTGAAATCGAAACTAAGTTCTATTAACTTTGAATATCTATTAAAATAAAACAAACTATATATAAATATATGATACTGGGGATGTATCTATTAAAACTTGTTTAAAAAAAACCAATGAGGATTGTCTAATGCTGCATGTTCAAATTTTGAGTGTATTTATTCTAATTTATGACGATTTTGGGTAATGTGACGTAAGCAGTGACGTAATTTTTGTTACAGACAAAAACCGGAAGCGAATCACCATTATTAATAGACAATAGATAGAAGATGTTACACCTCTCTTACTCTTCTCATCTCTTT
>CM042163.1:82414543-82427043 GCA_023376005.1 Doryteuthis pealeii | reverse complement strand
CCTATGGGTAAATAGTAGGGCAGACTGGGCTCTTTAACCTTGGTTAGGCAATCGGTCTAGGAGAAGGAAAACTCTGAATTCAAACCTGTTAAACTCCGCTTAAGAAATTGACTTTATGTCACATCCTGCTCGTGCGGAGGGGTTGGTAAATATATATATATATATAGTTACTAATGCTTGACGTGACCAGCCAATTGATCAGAGGGGGGCTCTCCAATCGCCCGTCTAGCGTATGTAAGGGCCAAAGTAGTGTTGCATGTCAAAAACTGCTCAACCACCAGGGTTCCATCCTTAAGCATCATGAATCACCGCCCACGGCCTAAAGGTGTCCCCATTGGGTGGGGTCTTACTCCTCTGCAGAGGTGCAGTCGGTATGTTCTAAAGCCCTAGCAGACAGTGCTAGTGAGCGACAGAAAAATGTGTTGGTTTATTTGTGACTATGACATGATACTAATGCAGAATCTCAGTCGGTTGAGCAGCAGCCTCGGAATCGCAAAGTTCCGGGTTCGATACTTGTCACCGCCAACTCTGCGCATGAGCAGCACAGATGGGATAACCTTATCTGTACGGTAAAGTAGGGTGCGTATGGTAGTTGTGGCGCTCCACCTCAACAAAAAGAACAATCTCCCAGGTCTAACGCTAGTAACAAGTGGATAGACTCCCTCGCTGTTCGGCTGATACCGACTAATGTCCACTCCGTTAACTTTACGTATAAAAATCATTACATTTCATTATATTGGTATTTTAGAATCAGACAAATTGGATGCTAGCTCTTCTTATCACACCTACATGTCATTTCTGAATGTTCCTTATTCAACTGAAATAGCAAGAATATGCACCCTCCGGACGTAAGTACTTAAATGTTAATATAATGAAATATATTAAATTAGAAACACTAACGAAATTAAATAAGAATAACTAAAATAGTTAAATTATGAAAATTTAGCAATAAAAGCCGGGAGTGAAGTAAGTTTCAGTGGTTCTATTTTTCGATTATACTCTCCTCTGTTTCAAATCTTTTTATCTGCATTCTTATTCGTTTTCATTTGCCTTTCTAATTTAATATGATATTTTATTACATTAAAATTTACATACTTGTACCCGGAGGGTGCATATATTCGCCTGTCAATATAAGAGAAAATGAGAGAAAGAGAGAGGGGGAGAGGCAAAATGATTTTATAATTTGTGACATTTTTTAGCTATTCGTATTTTTCGGTAACTCTCTTGGGGGCCAACAGGTGGGGCTATTTATTGCATTATTATATAGGAAATACCCGTAATATATGTGTAGGTGTTTTTCGTATCATTTAGTTTTTGTTTGTATTTGAAAGTTTCTGTTACAGCGTTTTTTTCCTTTTTAGGAATTAGAACTACAGCAATTTCATCGCAAATTGACCCCCCACACACACACACACACCTTTTCGTATATTATTAGAATTTCCTAATTCTATGCTTAAAGGCTGTTGCTTGATTAAATGCATCTTATGAACACTCTAGCGGTTGGACCCTGCGGGGTATGATTAAGTCTAAGAAGACAAGTTGACTTGATAATGAATATCAAACAGGTAATACTGACCCTCTAAAGTCGGTAGAGGTCACTAGAGGTCAATTTAGAATAAGAACTGACACATCCAGTCAAATGGAAAGATATGAAGAGTTCTTCAAGACCGGGATCTGCGAAAAGCTGTCCATTCTTGCTCTAAGAGGAAACATCTTTGTTGGCGTGGGTTGGAATACGCTGACTATATCCTCTGGTGAGGAATGACCCCCCCCCCCAAGAAAAATCGGGTCCTGGTGGTGAGACTTCTGGTCAACGGTTTGGAGAGTGTGGAGACCGATTTCATTGCCATTACTCCCAGCTACACTGTGATCCAGAGTCGTAGTAACAGTTAGGTTTGGTTTATTTGTTTTACGGCATATCAACCCTTTCGGCTGGCTGATTGTTTGATTTTAACGGCATATCAACCCATCTGGGGTTATGCCATGCCTAACGGTTTGGAAGTAATATATGTTGTGCATTCATAATTGTACTTTTTCAGTAATTGGTTTTAACAATGTGTTAGCACCATTGGGGCTCGTGTTGTATGGTATTGATGAAGTTCATGTCTATATTCTATGGTATAATTTTATTTCCCTCAAAAAGGACAGAATGTCCTCCATGTTGACATTTTCAAATAGACCTTTCATATTGTTTGCATTAAAGTAACTGTTTCTGATGTGAGCAAAAAAACCTGCATTCTATAAATAAGTGTTTAACAGTCAAAGGTGTTTGACATGTTTCACACTGTGGTTGTTGTTCCTGTTTGAGTATATAGGAGTGCGTTAGTCTTGTGTGACCAATGCCTAATCAGGACACAATGACTTGTTCCTTTCTAGACTTTCTTAAAGTCTCCCAAATTGGGTTTGATTAGGAAGAGTTTATTGTGGATGTTGTTATTCCAGTGTTGTTGCCATTTTGTGTGAATGAATCTATTAATTTGAGGTCTCAAGTCAGTATATCGAATCTAGAACTTGTCGGGGATCAAATCTTGAGCCGATTTAGCTGCAGAGTGAGCTCTTTCATTCCCACTCACTCCTATATGCCTTGGGATTCGTGTTAGACATCGAGTCTAATCAACCCTTTCGGGCCATTTAATGCCGAAACAATTTATTTTGATAAAAGTTTCTATGTTGCAAGTTCTTGATATCTTCAAATTCGTGGAGGCGCGTGGTGTAATGGTTAGAATCATAGGAAATGGACTCGTCGACCCGAGTTCAATTCCTGGACGAAACTGTTTGCATTTCACATTGCGCTAATACTCAATAATGCATACAAAAGCAATTTTATTCTTTACTCTTTTTCGGCCCTACCGTTCTTGATCCCAGCAACATAAAAAATTATATATATATATATATATATATATATATATATATAGAGAGAGAGAGAGAGAGAGAGAGAGAGAGAGAGAGCAAATACTCACCTGTTTACAGACTGGAGTTCTCTGGTGATTGTAAAAACATACAACCTGTAGGTTTATCAATTAATTGTTCGCCCCTGGCTGACAGTTCCCGTAGCCGAGAGGGTAAGGAGCTTGACGGACGAAATTTCTGTCGGTTTTCGCACCCAGCTAGTGGTGGCTCTTAAAAAGTCGAGCCGCATCGAGGAGAAGTAAACTTCGACACACGTGTCTGTGGATGACTGGTATATATATATATATATATTCAATAAAATAAATGGACCATATGTCCTTTAGGCACCCCTTTTGCGATCTCAATTCATAAGGACATGTTTTTCATTTACACGGTCAAAATCCGGGTTTTTGTTAGGGGTTAGGGTTAGAGGTTAGGGTTAGGGTTAGGGGTTAGGGTTAAGGGTTAGTTTTAAAATTTAAAAAAGACCTCTAAAATCTTCTGTTAACAAGCAACCGTATCTTGACGGTATAAATGGAAAACATGTCCTTATGAATAGAGATCACAAAAGGGGTGCCTAAAAGTCATATGGTCCAAATAAATATATATATGTGTGTATGTGTGTGTATGTTATGTGCATAATTTATATATATTCATATATAACCTTTAGGCACCTCTTTTGCGATCTCGGTTCATAAGGACATGTTTTCCATTTACACCGTCAAAATCCGGTTGTTTGTTAACAGACGATTTCAGAGGTTTTTTTTTTAAATTATAATTGTTTCAGCCAAAATAATTATTTTGGCTGAAACAATTATTTTGTCATTCTCTTTTCCTCTTTTCCTTCCACTCATTCTTTCTCTCATTCCTTCTTCCTTCCATCCTCTTTCTGTACAAAACGTAAATATGAATGTCCAATGAACGCTATTCTTAATTTACTAGTCATAAAATAACCCAACACGGTTTGACATGCCGTTAAGATCAATCCTCTAATATTCTTTGTTTAGCGTTGTTATAGAAAGAATACGTCGCCACAGGGACATCTTCAGGGACAGCCTTCACATGCGACATCTGTGGTCGAGGCTGTTTTTCAGACATTCGACTTAACAGTCACAGGAGGTGCTGTAACTTCAGGGGCACAAGAACTAGATAGTCTTCCGAGACTGCAATGCCGATGATGATGAGAAAGAATAAAGTAAAGTAAAGTCGTCGGGGTGGCCTAAAGTCAGTATCAGCCAATCAGTGAGGGAGTCTATCCCCTTTTCAACAACGCTAGACCAAAGACATTGTTTTTGCGTCTGAGGTGGAGCACCACACTTACCATCAGCTCCTTACGTTTACTGCATAGATCCATGTGCTTCTTATATGCTGAGTGGGCGAGGGCCGGTATCGAACTAGGAACCTTGTGGTTTCTAGCCGAACACTCTACCGACTGAGTTAACCCGGTCCTTTAATTTATAATAAAAAAATTATAATAAACTATTTCAATTTATATATCTCAATAATGAATTAAAATAATTCATAATAAAAGTAAAAAATAAAGTCGTCGGAGCGGCCTAAAGTCGGTATCAGCCAATCAGCGAGGGAGTCTATCCCCTTTTCAATAGCGCTAGTCCAAAGACATTGTTTTTGCGTCTGAGGTGGAGCGCCACACTTACCATCAGCTCCTTACGTTTACCGCACAGATCCCTGAGCTACTCATACGCTGAGTTGGCGAGGGCCGGTATCGAACTAAGAACCTTGTGCTTTACTAGCCGAGCACTCTACCGAGCGTGTGCTGAAAAGAAATTAAAATTAAAGCACGAAAGAAAAGTATCGACAAAATTAATAATCCTGATGATTAAGAATTCGTTTATCTAAAAATAAAAAAAAAAATAAAGTACTGAGTTTCCTCTGAAATAATTTTTAAAAAGAAGATTAGAAAATTTTTGTTTATTTTTGGGTGAATATCAGATTGGCAGATATTCGTTTCAATTTTTCATTTTTCTTTCATTTTATTGGAAAATAAAAAAGAAACGTAGATTTCTGGGAATATTGTCTTTTTTTTATTGTGAAATCTGAAGACTTAAGAAATGATTAATAAACGAATAAATAAATAAATAAATAAATAAAGAAGGAAAAAAAAGAAAAGAATAAAGATTATTAAAAATCAACATTTAGTCGAATTAAAATAAATATTTTGCAATTAATACGGAATTATTCAAAAAAAGAAGTCGAGACAGAGAGCGACATGGATAGATAGGAAGAGAGATGGACAGATAGGAACAGAATTATATATATATATATATATATATATATATATATATATGTGTGTGTGTGTGTGTGTGTGTGTGTGTGTGTGTGTGTGCGCGCGCGTAAATTGTGTGGATTGAAATAAATATTTTCTCAATTAATATGGAATTATTAAAAAAATAATAAATCGAGATACAGAGTGACATGTTTAGATAGGAACAGAGATAGATAGATAGGAACTGAGAAAGAGAGAGAGAGAGAGAGAGAGAGAGAGAGAGAGAGAGAGAGAGGGGGGGACAGAATGATATATATATATATATATTCAATTTTCAGGAATATCAGTCGACGGAAAGTCCGACACAAAACCTCTGCTGCCTTTCAAGGAAAGGCTAGGGGAGTAAAGCCCGAAAACAAATCAGGACCCTAAGTTAGTGTGATACTGAAATCAAGTGTTACCCATCAACTCCTGTGACACTACCGTTGCCAAACTGCATTGGTTCCTTACCTTTCCTTTAGATCACAGCGGCAGTGTGGGGAAGGGAGATTTGCTGCATGGGCAACAGCTCATCCTCCACATGAACCCGACCAGACTATGTAGTAAAAAAGTTTGACACAACTCCATCGTCTGTCGTAGACAGAAAGATGCCAACAACAACGATATATATATACAATATATATATATATATATATATATATATATATATATTTGTGTGTGTGTGTGTTTTTGAGTGTGTGTGTGTGTGTGTGTGTGTGTGTGTGTGTGTGTTTTGAGTGTGTGTGTGTGTGTGTGTGTGTGTGTGTGTGTGTGTGTGTAAATTGTGCGGATTGCAATAAATATTTTACAATTAATACGGAATTATTTGAAAAAAGAAATCGAAACAGAAAACGAATGAAAGCCGAGATATAGAAAATCCCGAGAAGAAGTAAGACCGAAACGTTATAGCGTCGATATTATCAACTAGAATATCTCCGTGTTTGTCTACATTTCTCCACATACTGTATAATGTATCAATCCCATTACGATGCTTATGATTTTCCCCTAACAAAATGATTATCTTTTTCTGCTGAACAGAGTAATGTTTATGTTTTTATTTTACATCAATTATTCTTCATATTTTTTTTTGTTTGTTTATTTGTTTTATTTAATTGCATAAGAATATTTAAGCCACGTGCTGTGATTTCCGAGATTAATCTATTTCATCGCGTTTTCCTTTCTGTTTTTCCCGCTCTTTTATTTCTCCGTGTTTTTTTTTTTTGTGTGTGTTTTTTAATGTTTTTTTTTTGTTTTTGTTTCGATTTTTTGTTTGTTTTAATATTCTCACTTGAATGTCTCCTTGAAGACCAGACCAATATTTGTTTCTGTTGCAGAGAGTTCTTCAGAATGAATCATGCCAAACATCCGATGCGAATAGATGAAATGAGATAGAATATATAAAACAAGACAAACACACAAACAGAAATGCAGATAGAAAACTGGATAAAAGAAAAGAGACAAGGGAAAATAAAACAATAAAATGGGAATGAGCCTCATTAAATTGGTAAATAATAAGAGATTAGATAGAGAGATAGGGACGGATATATATATATAAATAGATATGTCTGTTCCAATCTATCTATCTATCTATCTATCTATCTCTCTCTCTCTCTCTCTCTCTCTCTCTCTCTCTCTCTCTCTCTCTCTCTCTCTCTCTATGTATATATATATATATATATATATATATATATATAGTGTGAACAAAAATTATTATTAAGACAATCAGGAATATTTATTGTATGTTATTTAATCTCAACTAGTTTCGACCTTCGGTCATCTTCAGGAGAAAATTTATTATTTGAAGAAATTGTTGATACATTATTAGAAAGGGAGCATTATAGAAGAGTTATAAATGTTCAAGTGTTATAGTGGGTTTAACATGCTGTTAAAATCCGGTTAGGCGAGTGTGTTTGATAGTAGATAGATAGATAGATAGATAGGGACAGAGATACATAGATAGAAACAGACATATGTATATATATATATATATATATATATATAATATATATATATATATATTGTGATTGATATAACCAGAATGATATATGTAATTACACACACATTCACACACACACACACACACGAGCACAAACTCACATATAAAATATATATATATATATATATATAAATATATAAACAAACAAACACACACACAGACACACACGCACACGCACACAAATACACACACACATATATATATATATATACATATATAAATTGGGGTTGATATGAGCAGACTGATATATGTATTTACACACACATTCACAAACACACGCGTGCATACACGCATATATATATATATATATATATATATATATATATATATATATATATATATACAGTGCCACTTGAAAGTTTGTGAACCCCAAGGTCCTTGTTATTGTGAAGCAATTTAAACTAAGCCTATTAAATGGGCATCGAAACGTCAATTTCTAAAGAAGACGTTCCAAATAATAAACATAAACAAAAATAAAGAAGATGTATCCTAATTATTTATTTTTAAAAATATGATTTATTTCTTCGAGTTCTGAAAATCTGACACGTGCAAAAATATGCGACGACCCCCACCCACCCACATACACTCCCCCTCTGTATTGTTGACGTCAAGTAGGTAATAAATTCAGTTGAAAAAGACATTTGGCCGCTTAATAATTCAATTTAAGCTGACCAATCAAATGAGATATATTAGTTGGGCAACACAGATTAAAAGAGAGGAGGGGGACCATCTAAGCTACGGGAATATCAAGAGAATAAATTAAAAAAAAACACATGTATATATGAATGATGTTATTATGGGGTCCAAGAATGCTTCTTTATATATATATATATATATATATATATATATATATATATGAGTATAGATAAAAGGATATGAAAACAACACAATATGCTGTTGAAGTGAAAAATTATCTTCAGAGGACATTCCCCTCTTGTTAAGTCCGGAGTATAAACAAGCTCTGATGATGATTTTTATAAATCAAAATATTGTTCAATATTAGCTATGAATATGATATAAAATATTTTCACTTTAACAGCATATTGTGTTGTTTGCATATCCTTTTATCTATACTCATACCGTCGGATTCATTTCTTATCTATTAACTTATATATATATATATATATATATATATATATATATAATATATAACTTCAAACAAAGAAAAACTTAACAAACCGTCCTTCTGTTATAAATATGTTTTGACCAGGAACTCAAAATGAGTCTAGCCTTTTCAGACCGATTTTACAAATATAGGGAAACACAAAATGAGTTTCTGGTCGAAATAAATTTATAACACGATGACGGTATGTTAAGGTTTTCTTTCTTTGAAAGTTAAATATTCATCTGCGTATAATTAGATTATTGGTTATTATATATTATTATATATGTTATATATAACATAAATATATATATTATATATATAAAAAAAGAATGAAGAATACAGATAATGATACACTGATATTATTTGGCTAGGCATTTGTACTATGTTACTAAGAATCTTTCCCCAACTGCCGTCATCCAAAAAAGCTTTCAATAATTCACACAATGAACGATATTTTAATATGTATAAGATATTTACGTTTTATTTTTTATTCTTTTTTATTTGTGTATTATTAAAAAAACAACCCAAATATTTATGTCTATTGTGAACAAGCGTAAAGAACATTTACTTTACTTCCTCTAAGATCCATAAAAGATACAAGACTGTTAGCTCTACGCAGCTTTCCAAAATAAATCTGAGAATTAAGTATTCTCTCAGATCAGCAATGCCCAAAGCTAAGGGTTTATAAATGAGGACATCGGAAAGAAGCTTCTAACTTTACACCAGTCTGGGGAGAGCTATAAGTCCATTTCAAAAACATTGCATATCTATTCATCCATTGTAAGACAAAGAATATATATATATATATATATATATATAATATATATATATATAAGGGAATTAAATTTTATAAAAGATAAATTCGGCCGGACAAAACCTTAAAAATCATTTTGTTAGCTTTCTAAGAAAGGAAATGTTTGACCTCATTTAAGCTACGGGTTGCTGGTTGTGAAATTTAACATAGAAATACATTTAAAATTCTCCCTGTTGCATACAGACCAAAGTCGAGTCGTAGTAGAAGTCGTTAGTTGTAGTAGTAGTCGTTGTTAGTTCAGAAACAACATACGAAAGTCGTATAGTCACAAAGGGGTTGTTTATTTATTTCTGGGCTCGTGGGTTCTTTTTCAGAGATAAGGTGAGTGGGAGAGTGCGGTCGAGCTGTTCTATCTTAAATCACGTTCATGCATGCTGTTCTTTGCTCCCATAGATATATCTCGACCTAGCTACAACAAACGTGTCCGACCCTCCTGGGGTCTGGCGAAAAAGAGACCGAATTTTCTTTACTTCCGTTTGTGGACCCAGGGGTGGGGAAGGTCACGTCCACTTCCGCTCCTCCACAGAAACCGGGACTTCGGTTTTTATTTTTAACTCTAATTCCGAGGTCATTGGTCGGTCAATGCCCCCACCCCGTTGATTGTTTACCGTTCCAAACTTTAACCTCTCTTTGTTTTTGTTTCATTTTCTTCTCTTTCTCCAGAAATCCGATTACCGTTTTCGTTTCAATCCCCAAATCCCCCGTAGACCATAAAAATTACGCTACACCTATGACAGAAAAAAAGTTCTAACTTCAAAAATATGAGTCAGTTTTGATATAAGCAAAATTCAGACTATCATCCATCATACTTTAGGAATTGAAGCCAACAAGTTCTGCATACAAAAATAAAAATACTAAGACGAAATAAATACCAAGTAGATTCTCAAAAGAATTCATCATTGGTATTCTAAAAATATTCCTCGAAAATAATCATTTCTTTTTTTCTTTTCTTTTTATAAAGAATATTATCTTCAAATCAAAGGAACAGAGGATGAAGATTGCCTCAACTAACGCAACACCAAGTTATAGATTTTTTGGAATACAAACTTTACATTCGGTTACCCACAGTTTTTAATAAAGACTTTGGGAATGTATATCAAAGAGAATTGGAAAAGATATCTAGATGAATGTTTTAGTTCCTGGGCAGAAAGGAAACGAAAACAAAATTTTAAAAAAAGCAGATCTAGAAAATTCCACGAATTCATTAACAACTTGCATACGTCAATAGACTTTCTGGAGGAAACAAATGAAAATAAAGTTTTCTTTTTTGATCTTCTAATCAATAAAGTAGATACCAAAATAATGAAGGTGGTCAGAGAGGCCCCCCCTTCAATCAATCGACAGGAAACTTCAAACCCTAGCACACATATGATTGTCCCAACCCTATTACTCATACGGCAAACCCCAAAAAGGTTTTTATCGCACACACACACACACACACACACACACACACACACATATATATATATATATATATATATATATATTTACCAACCCCTCCGCTAGAACAGGATGCGACACAAAGTCAATTTCTCAAGCGGAGTTTAACAAATTTGAAATCAGAGTTTTCTTTCTCCTAGACCGGTTACCTATCCAAGGTTAAAGAGTCCAGTCTATTTACCCATAGCTCGTGAGAGAATATATGAATTCATGCCTTTCCCAAGGTTACTAGCGCTATGTGAAATGGAACAGCCTCGTCTAGAATTTGAACTCGGATCGACGAATCCATTTCTTATTACTTTAACCATTGAATATTTTATTATATATGTGCTAGAAGGCGGTGGCTAAGGGTCTTAATCTCTCGGGTGTGTCGTCAAACTACATCTAATGGTGAAGTTACAATTCTGGAGCTCTAGGGAATGTTGTGTACCCCTTCATTGCCATTACTCTCGGGTCCACTCTTACTCGGAATGGTAGTACCTGTTAGGGTCCCATAGGTTAAATAAAAATGAGTTTTAAAAAATTTATTAAAAATTTAGTTTAAATAAAAACTGAATACCCATCAAGAATGAATAACGTCTTCAACATAAAATGACCTAACGAGTGTTGACATGTCGTAACATCCAACCAACCAATCAACCAACATAATAACCGACGTATCTTTAACAAATACAGATACCCACCAATATATGTAGTGAAGATGTGGCTCAAAGAACAGTCAACAGAATTTCACGGGGCAGGGATGCATGCACTAATTCGAAGGTGGAACATTGCTGTTGAGAGAAACGGTGACTATGTGGAAAAGTAGCGATGTGATCCACAGAGGACCAGCTTCATTTTGATGTATGATACATCTTCCTGTTTTGGTAATTATACCTGTCCTAAACAAAATGGAATTACTTTTTAACTCTCCTATGTGGAGAAGTAGGGATGTGATCCACAGAGGACCAGCTTCATTTTGATGTATGATACATCTTCCTGTTTTGGTAATTATACCTGTCCTAAACAAAATGGAATTACTTTTTAACTCTCCTATGTGGAGAAGTAGGGATGTGATCCACAGAGGACCAGCTTCATTTTGATGTATGATACATCTTCCTGTTTTGGTAATTATACCTGTCCTAAACAAAATGGAATTACTTTTTTAACTCTCCTATGTGGAGAAGTAGGGATGTGATCCACAGAGGACCAGCTTCATTTTGATGTATGATACATCTTCCTGTTTTTGGTAATTATACCTGTCCTAAACAAAATGGAATTACTTTTTAACTCTCCTATGTGGAGAAGTAGGGATGTGATCCACAGAGGACCAGCTTCATTTTGATGTATGATACATCTTCCTGTTTTGGTAATTATACCTGTCCTAAACAAAATGGAATTACTTTTTAACTCTCCTATGTGGAGAAGTAGGGATGTGATCCACAGAGGACCAGCTTCATTTTGATGTATGATACATCTTCCTGTTTTGGTAATTATACCTGTCCTAAACAAAATGGAATTACTTTTTAACTCTCCTATGTGGAAAAGTAGGGATGTGATCCACAGAGGACCAGCTTCATTTTGATGTATGATACATCTTCCTGTTTTGGTAATTATACCTGTCCTAAACAAAATGGAATTACTTTTTAACTCTCCTATGTGGAGAAGTAGGGATGTGATCCACAGAGGACCAGCTTCATTTTGATGTATGGTACATGTTTCTGTTGGTAATTATACCTGTCCTGAACAAAATGGCATTACTTTTTGACACACCTATGTGGCGAAGTAGGGATGGGATTCACAGAGGACTAGCTTCATTTTAATATATGATACATGTTCCTGTGTTGGTAATTATACCTGTCCTAAACAAAATGGCATTATTTTTGACTCACCAGAGTATTACTGCATCATTTTTAATAACTTTTTTTTTGTTTATTTAAAATATGTTATTATTACATTTCCGAATAAAAAGAAAGAAAATACAACGAATTTGTGTATTTTTGTAGAGTTT
>CM042163.1:82372043-82409543 GCA_023376005.1 Doryteuthis pealeii | reverse complement strand
ATCAAGAAGTGATTAATATAGAAGGATTCGCAAGATCTTCACGGAAAAACATCTTCGTCATTGCAAACAGACTTTTGGATTCGCAAGGATTAACAGCAAAGTAATTACTACAAATTCAAAACTTGCTACCAAAAAAAAAAAAAAAAAATCGACAGCTAGAGAACGCGAAAAATATTCTCAATTATTAAGATAATTGAATACACTGACACCTTAAGTGTTCAAAAGAAAAAAAAGTTGACTGCCTTCCCCAGACTCGAGAAATCTGTTCACGGTAAGACTTTAAAATTTTTAAGTTCACTGACTCATTAAGATAATTGTTTGAGCAAAATTCGCTTGACTATTTATTAGAGCAAAATTCGCTTGACTATTTATTAAAACGGTCTACCAAAATTGGCCAAGGGAAAGAAAAGGCAGACAAGAAAAAAATATATTCGCGTAAGTCATTTGTGCTTCTAAACAAAAGACGTTAAATAAGCAAGTCAGAATTTAAAAAAAAAAAAGGGGTTAAAAAAAAAAGATTCCGATAAAACTAGTCTTATTATGCTTATAGCGACGAACTTTATTTTTGCTGCGTGTAACAACACAAATGGAAATAAAGAAATAAAAGCTGTTTTTTTTTTCTTTTGTGTTGAACAGAATCTATTGGTCGGACTGTTTTTTACGTGCAGAAAAGAAAAAAAAAAGCTATTGGTCGGACTTTGTTGTTTTTACGTACAGAAAAGAAAGAAAAAAAAAGACTTTTTATTAGTTTCTGTTTTCGAACAAAAGAACTGGAACTAAAACTGTATTAGTTGAACAACTAATTAAGTACGTTGAACGGATTTGTACAAGTGTAAAAGTGGTAGTGATGATGGATACTGAATTCAAAGATTCTCTTCTTCAATTAGTTAAATTCCAAACGGAACAAAATGTCGAATTAACCAGACAACAAATGGAACAACAATTAGAACTAGAAAGAAAACGAATTGAAAGTGAGGAGAAATTTAAAAGAGCTTTTGGACCAGCAAAAAGCCCAAAGAAAAATGAATGCTGAACAAAAAGAGCTTGCGACCACACTGGAAGAAAAATTCCAAGAAAGACTGCTACAACTGCAGAGACACTTCGAAGAACTTTTGGTAAAAACACAGGAGGAACAGAAGAAATTTTTAGAGGCAACACAGTTATCGAAAGCAAGCGAGAATCATAATGCATTCTCCCAGACGGCTGTGTGGAACGCTATTGAAAATTTCAAATATAATCCAGAAGACGATGTCACTTTTGAACACTTTTATAGAAGATATGAGGATATTTTTGTATCGGACTGCAGTACATGGACAGACTCTAAAAAAGTTAGATTTTTGCTAAGAAAATTTGGAGCTGCCGAGCATACAAAGTTCGTGAATTTTATCCTTCCAAAAAAGACCAGTGAGTTGAACTTCCAAGAAACAGTTACTTTACTAACAGAACTGTTTTCGACAAAAACTTCTCTTTTTCACAGGAGATATAAGTGTATGAATGTTACTAGAAGAGAGGAAGACGACTACACTACGTATGCAAGTATAGTGAATAAGCATTGCGACGATTTCAAACTTGAGGAATTATCATCGGATAATTTTAAATGTTTAATATTCGTGCAAGGTCTGGTCTTAAATAAAGACTCTGAAATCAGACGTCGTGTGTTAAATAAACTCGAAAGTGTACCGAATCTAACACTTCAAAACCTAGCGGAAGACTGAACGTTTTGTTGCGTTAAAACAGGACAGTCGTGACATAGAGGAAAGCGGAGTGTCGCACATTAAAAGGATCCATCAGAAAAAAAAATTGACTTCAATGAATAGCCAGAGAAAAAAACATGGTAAATATCCACCGGGACCGTGTTGGAGGTGTGGAGACAAACATTGGTATAATGAGTGTACCTACAAATTTAAACAATGTTACAACTGCCACCAGAAGGGTCATAAGGCATCATGTTGTAAAAGAAAATCTGGTAGAAAGACATCCATTAAACTGACAAAAATTGAACCTGAGGAACAAAATATCGGGAAATATGTACAGGTCAAAATGTTTAAAAAGAAAGTAAGACTTCAGCTTGATAGTGGGTCTGACATTTCCATCATTAATGTACAGACATGGAAGAAGCTTGGGCGACCCACTATGATCAAATCAAAAAAAAAACGGCGAGAAGTGTCAGTGGTGAAAAAATAACCTTCGAGGGGGAATTATTGACGAATATTTCTTTCCAGAATAAGACCGAAAAAGCCAAAATCTTCGTCATGCGAAAATCAAATAATCTGATCTGATCGAAAAGTTTAGACTATGGGATCTGCCTTTAAGTTCTTTTTGCCAAAAGGTTGAGGATTCAAATGTGGAGGCAGAAAAACTCAAGAGGGAATTAAAAGAAAATTTTCCAGACGTATTTTCAGGGGGTCTTGGAAGGTGTACGAAAGCGGTTGCAAGATTTGAAGTCAAATTGAATGAACAGCCAGTGTTCAGAAAGAAAAGAAATGTTCCATACGCTGCTATAGAGCAAATAAACGGTGAATTAGAAAGACTCGAAAACATGGGTGTCATTTCAAAAATTGATCACAGCGAGTGGAGTTCACCTACAGTTTATGTTAAGAAAAAGAAAATTAAAAATTCTTAACGTCCGACTTGTTTTCGGCACATTATAATCCCAAGCGAAAAAAAACGATAACAAAAAAACGGTATAAAGTTGGTGAAAAAATTTTTTTAAGATTCACAAAAACAATAGGACTTTCTGAGAGTCCGGCACTGTGGATAAACAAATAGGCAACATGGTCTATATGATTAAGGGACCAGATTTCGTGCACAAACGTCACACTAACCAAATCCAGAAAAGATACTCGAACAGTGAGGTGACCAGATCGCCCGAAGAGGACATCATGGACACAGTGTTTGATACTTTTCAGGTGCCCATACCAGAGACTACTCCTGAGAATAGGAGATCAAAAAAGAAAACGGAAATCGACTGAGTTGATTATGGTGAACCCCAAACAAAAACGTTATTAATCCCCAGACGGGATATTTCAAAGGGGGGTGTTGTACGGCCGTTCCTACAGTGGAGAATAGACACCGGTTCTCACTATAAATAGTGAGACACCGAGTGGAAAGGTAGAACTGTTCCCGTTAACGACAAGCTAGTCGTACATGTACCATTATTGTAAATACACTTGTCTTATTTTACCCTATCTCGACTTGACTTCTTTTTTTACTGTTGGACTAACATCACAACAAAAAGCTAACAGCATCTCTGTATCATATCAACTAAACATGATGAACTGAGATATTCATATATTCATTCATTTCTAATAATCCGTATATTTAAATATATATGCGCAAATCTGTTTATGTATATTTGTAGTTCTCAATTTTGGTTGAATCCTATCACAGAAACATTTGATACCGTACACCCCCCCCCATATATATATATATATATATGTGTGTGTGTATATCGGTAGAGCGTTCGGCTAGAAACCACAAGGTTCCTAGATCGATACCGGTCCTCGCCAACTCAGCGTATGAGTAGCACAGGGATCTGTGCGGTAAAGTAAGGAGCTGATGGTAGGTGTGGCGCTCCACCTCAGTCGCTAAAATAATCTCCTTGGTCTAGCGCAAGTGAAAAGGGGATAGACTCCCTCGCTGATTGGCTGATACCGACTTTAGGCCGCCCCGACGACTTTACTTATATATATATATATTATATATATATATATATATATATATATTTTCATTTATGATTAATAATACAATTAAAACGAAAAAAATTTTTTAAATCACCATAAGAACACGAGATCCAATGACGACAAATGGTGATGCCGTTGAATGACGAAAGCAAAATACAGGAGCGATTAACGGATCGCGTGGACACGTGCCGGGATTTTAAAACTGTCCATTTTTTTTCAATAGTCAAACGCCTCTGAAGACGAATAACACGAAACGAGTGTTTATTCAGATACATCTGGAATTTAAAGTTACCATGTAATTTACACACACCACACACACACACATATATATAATATATATATATATATTATATATATATATATATATAAGGTAAGCCGAGATTGAGTCAGGAGAGTATCTACCTAGCATTTCTCTTAACGGATCATCGGGATAATTCTGAGTTCAGAATTATCCTGCATGATGTCCCGGGTATTAATATATAAATTTATATTTATATTATTATATATAATATTTTTTACTTATATATATATATATGTGTTGTGTGTGTGTGATGCTTGTGTGCTGGTGTGTGATAAATTATATATATATGTAAATTCCTAAAATTACCATGTATTATATATATACTATATATATACCATATATTATATAGTTACTGTATTCTCAAACAACTACTAATTGAAAAAAATCTGGAACACACAAGCACATCCCCCCCTGATGATGCCTACTTTCGATGTTGTCGAAAGTATTTGGATTCCATCCAATGTTCAAAAAAAGTTGGCCAGGAAGATTGAAAAGATCGTTTAATAAAATTGTTAAACACGTGTCTTTTGTTTAATTCTACCATGTATCATATACTATTATATATATATATTATTATATTATTATATATATATATATATATATATATATATTATATATATATATACTATATTCTTTTGTGCAAGTGTTATAGTGTTAATCGATTATTTTACTGAAGCGAACTCCCGTATGTTACATATGTGTATGCGCGGATGACGTTTTATGGACTGTACATACACAACACCAAAGTGCATTTCCACGCGTTGGTTATTGTGTACGTTTCTTGTATGTACGGCTGTTGTATCTATCTGTGCATGTATGCGAGAGAGAGAGAGCACGAAGAGAGAGAGAGAAGAGAAACGTACGAGGCTGTGTGAGTGTTGCGTGAGAGAGAGAGAGAGAAAGAGAGAGAGGCGTGTGTGTAGAAGAGAGAGGGCGGAAGTGGGGAGAGTGTGTGTTGGTGTGGAGAGAGAGAGACAAAAGAGAGAAAGAGAGAGAGAAACAAGCACAGAGAGTGAGAGACAGAGACAAAAGAGAGAGAGAGTGGTGTGAGTGAGCATATATTATATAATTATTATATAATATATATATTATATTATATATATAGAGAGAGAGAGAGAGAGACGAAGAGAGTACGTGAGAGAGAGTGAGAGAGAGAGTGTGTGTGTGGCGTGAGAGTAGAGAGAGAAAGAGCAGTGTGTGTATGTGTGTGATGTATGTGTTGTGATGAGAGAGAAGAGTCGAGTGTGGAGAGAGAGAGGAGAAAGAGTGGTGGAGTGTGTGCATGTTTGTGAGAGAAAGAGTGAGAGACAGGCAGAGAGAAGAGACAGGCCAGAAGAGGAGGAGAGAGACAGGCGACCAGAGACAAAATAGAGAGCACGAGAGAGAGCAGAAGAGAGATCGAGAGAAGAAGGAGAGAGAGGAGAGAGAGAGAGAGTGAGTGTGTATGTGAGCGATATATATATATATATATATATATATTATATATATTATAGAGAGAGGAGCAGAGAGGAGCAGAGAATGAGTGAGAGAGAGAAGAAAGAGCTGAGAGAAGAAGAAAGAGGAGAGAGAGGAGAGAGAGAGAAAGAGAGAGAGAGAGATCATCTCAACCGGTAAAAATATTTCCCTTGCGTGCTTCATTTATTTCAATTTCTTCGTTAAAACAAAATCCTTAAAAACCGATTTTGACAACTGATATTTTAATGGCTCTTTTCATTAATCCCTCCGAAACTTTTTATCTCTTCAACATTTTCAAACTTTTTTTTCCCCTTTCTTTTCTTTTCTTTTTCTTTTCTTTTCTGTTTTTCAACCAGTGTATCTCCTGCCTCTTTTCATTAAGATGCTTCTCTTTCGGTTCAAACAAATTAACGGTGTTTTTGAATGCACAAAGCGAATATTTGGATGAAAATTAACACCCGAAAGTCTGGAAATCAGATGAAGGATTGAAAACCATTCAGAAACACTGCCTGTGCAATCTGCCAGGACAATACTCAGAAGAGCCTGGAGACCTGAGGAGACTTGCTGTTACTCAGACTCCAGTGAAAGACTCAGTCTATGCTGATGTGAAAACTCAAAAGGAGTAAACAATAATATAATAATAATAATAATAATAATAATAAGCAGATCACAGAGTCAAGCTAAATGAAATGAAAAGATGGACAAGATATCTGGCCTTGCCAGAGAATTGAAAAAGCAGTGAATATGAGAGTGAAAGTGACTACCAATTGTAGTTGAATGAATAAAGTACTTCAGAAGAGGCCTGGAGACCGAGAAACTTGCTGTCATTCAGCTCCAGAACCACTGGTTACCGCAGGTGTGAAATAATAATAATAATAATAATAATAATATAATAAGATAAAGACGGCACACCTATGAAATATGGATAAATACTTGGACCTTCCAGAGAATTGAAAATTATTAAATAAACAAACTGAAATGAAATAATAATAATAGAAAATGTGAAAATATTCCGACACACAGAGAAAATCCGACCTTCATCAGAGGGAAATTTTATTTTAATGAAAAATAAAATTTCAAAAATTTAAAATGTCACTCTGAAAATTGAAGGTTGATTTTCTCTGTGTACGGATATTTTTACATTTTTCTATATTATTTTTCATTCATTTGTTTATTTAATAGTAAATAGTTTTGAATCGTGTAACATAGATAAACTGACCGAAACACATGTCGTTAAGTGATATTGATTAAAATTTCTCTTTTATTATCCATTCTGTTCTTTCTTTTCTTTATTCATTCTTCCTCATAATATTATATATATATATAATATATATCAATATATATATTATATTAGCGTGGACGTGGAGTTAACACCCGGTTCTGACAATTCTCACCTATCGATTTTCAGACAAAACTTGTTCAGAAGATTGCATAGGCGAAGAAAGTGTCTGTAACCAGGTTGTTATCCCCACGTCCACGCTACCTTAAACTTAAAATTAAATGCTTTATCAACGATAATTGGGCACTTCTCTACCTGTAAATATAGCACCAATATTATCGCTACAATTATACTATACATAATAAGTTGAAAATGGAAGCGAATCCGACTGCTATGTTGAAATGAAAAATAAAAGGAAAGAAAATGTTGAATGGATAAAATAGGATTTATTTTATTTTATTTTACTGATACGTTGTTTGGCCAGGAGTGTATCCATGCATACATGTACTCTATCTATTATTATTTTAAATTACAAATAAAATAAAACAATAATAGGAAAAAAGCTACAGAAATCTTTTTAGTATACAAAGAAAAACGACCTTCGTCAGAGTAAATCCTTATTGTTTCAAATGAAATCGGTTGAAATATGGGAGAATTCGAGATGTTCGGAAAAACTTTTTGAAATCGCTTGAAGAAAGTGTTCTAACGCGATGGGGAAACAGTTATGTTTGACGTAATCGTCGCATGTGACGGATTTTGAAAAGAAGAAGATGGCCTGGAGAATAAGAAATGATCAGAACACACAGACATAAGCACCACGCACACACACATACGCTTACATTTACACACGCAAGCACGCGCACACACACAACTATATACACACAAACAACACACATAATCAAGCCACCCAACCATACACATACACACATAGAATTTGGAAAGACCAAGACAGAACGAATCTAGGCAGCGCTAGGACAACTTCAGTTCCAGTATTTTCTGAGGATGGGAATTTCTTCCCGAAATATTGAGAAATAAATGACAGTTAACAAAAAACATCATAGTTACCTTCTTTTTTTTACACTCGCATTGTGACAGCCTTTCAAACAACCAACAAACCAATATATAACACAATGCTTCAGCAAAATACAAAAACCCTTTATATATATATATATAAATATATTATATATATAATTATATATATATATATATATATATATACGGTTAAATTATTATTATTGTTGGGAGCTTTGATTATAGAGGCTCAATTACTTATGTAAGAGCTTTATTCATTTATTCATTTATGATTAATAATACAATATTAAAGTCGGTCCCTTTTACTATTGGTTNTAATTGTTTTTTCCTTTATTGGAGAGTTCTCCCATTTTTACGCTTGATTCGACATTTTTAGGAAATGTCAAACGATTTATCTTCTTAAAATCTCTATAATAATTTTTTTTAATGAAGAAATTTGAGGGAGGAGGAAAAAGAATCAATTATGATATCGCGGACTGTTTGATTATTAAAAATCATTTCAATGCATTTTGATACGTAAAAAAAAAATCATTTCCAAGGATTTTTTTAATGTTTAAAAAATCATGTCCAATGCATATTTTGATAGTAAAAAAAATCATTTCTCTAATGCAATTTTTTTTTTTTTATATAAATCATTTTCCAATGCATTTGTTTAGGTAAAAAAATAATTTCCAATGCAATTTAAAAATCAATTCCAATGCATTTTCATAGTTTTGAGTTTAAAAATAATTTCCAATGCATTTTCATCAGAGTAAAAATCTTTCCAATGCATTTTTATTGTTAAACATAATTTCCAATGCATTTTCATAAATTAAAAAATACACATATTTCCAGATGATTTTTATAATAAAAATCATTTCCAATGCTTCTGATAGTTTTTTAAAAAATTCATTTTCTATTCATTTTTTTTTTTTTGTTTTAAATTTAATATTATATTAAAAATAATAAAAATAAAATTTAATTTAAAAAAAAAAATCATTTCCAATATGCATTGTATGGTTAAAAAATCATTTCCAAATGCATATTTAAAAATCAATTCCAATGCAGTTTCACATAGTTAAAAATCATTTCCAATGCCATTTTATTTGTAAAAATCATAATATATATCCTATGCATTTCATAGTTTAAATCATTTCCATCAATGCATATTTTACATTAAAAAATCATTTCAATTGCATTTTCATAGTAAAAATCACTTTCCAATGCATTTTTATAGTTATAAATCAATTATCCAAATGCCATTTCATTGTGAAAAAATCATTGTACAATGCATTTTTCATTGTTAAAATCATGTACAAATGCAGCCATTTCATAGTAAAAAATTCTTTCCTATACCTTTTTATAGGAAAATAATCCCAATAGATTTATCTATTCATTTTTTAAAATGTACAAGCTCTATTACGTACATTTAATGTAGAAAACAACTGCAAATGTCATATTGTGTTTAGTAAATCGCACATGTGACGTTCATTGTTGTTCCTCATCTTATCTGTGTATGAAACACAACATTCAGGTCACTGTAACCTCGGCGGCATCTGTTTTCCATGGTGTTTTTTTATTTATTAATTTACTGTAGAATAAGTCATCATCAGACCAATTAACCATTGAATGAAACGCAGTTTCGGAGGTTAATCTTAAACTGCCTTACCCAGAACGTTACAATCAGCATAAATGCCCACCAGATTAACTAGCGCCAAAACACTTAAAAACATCTAAAACAGACCCGGAAGATTACAGGTGTTGGCTGAATATATATTTGTGTTTTTATACAACAATGAATAAAGAAGAGGACAACAGTCCGAACTATCATTAATTATTCATATTCAAGCCTTCATCTCATAAATGCAGACAGTATGATTTATTTTAAATAAGTGAAAAAAAAAAAAAAAAAAAAAAAAAAAAACACCCTCCCCGTACCAACAAACTTCCTTCCCTTTCACCTTCTTTCTTTTCCTTTCCCCGTTCTCCCCCTTTACAACCTCCTTTCTTTACTCATACTCACTCCCTAACTTTCTCTTTTTACTACCCCCCCCCCACGTTTATCCCCCTCTTCCTCCTCGCCTTTATCCCTCCCATTCTTCCCCTCTCCCTTAACTCCGCTTAAACAGAAATAATGCACCGCTATGAAAAGAGAGTGCATCAAGCGGTCAGAGATAATATGTCCGAGCGTTACATTGCGTCTGAACGTTGTGCTTTCTTAAGCAATAAAAGATGAGGGACAACAGTCCGAACCGAAATATCATTAAAACTTCATATCAAGCCTTCATCTCTAATACATATTAGATATATGGAAATACGGTGAGGAAATTAATTCAACAATATGCAGAAGAAAAAATATTTTTTAAAATATTACAAACACAGGATTTTATGATCAGGGGAAGGAAACAGGTTGTAGTCAATATTTAAAGCACTTCGGTATATGCTGTTTACCATCCTTCAAGGACACTGTTAAGTAATGTTTGTCGTCCAAGGCGGGACAATATGAAAGATGTTAAGTGTATAGTAAATTGTGTGAATATGATTGTTTATTAACCGTTCAATTTTTATATGCGCGTTGTTTAACGAAAGATGTTTCGGGTCAAGACGTATGATCAATGCATAATGACATTTCTGTGTATGCCCAGAAATGGAAAGGTGAAGAATAATAAATATATAAAAATTTCTTGTTCTTTTTTTTGTCCACACATTAATTTTTATCGTCTCGATTGGATAATGTGGAAAAGAGCAAAATGTCGTTCCCTCCAACTAATCTTTGCTAAGAATTGTCCGTTTCCAATTCCCCAGGACAATAATCAGATTTCAAGTGAAAAAGAAAAAAGGAAAAACAATATTGCTTTTGTTATACGTTTAATAATACCAGCTGTATATTCCTGGTTCACACTTTCTTTCTTTCAGCATTTGATTCAAATCAAATCTTTCTTATGGGAAAATTTACTAAAGCCCTGTCCATGGGTCACCATAGTTGGGGTCAAACGGAAAATGCGTCGCCATTGTTTAGATATTCCCCCAAAATATACAAGCATGCAAGTTAGAACTATTCAGGTTCAAATCTATTAACTTAAAACAAAGCTCAGAAATAATAAGTTAAGCAGAGAAAATAACACAAGTTAAGCAAAGCAGCAGCGATTAACCAAGTCATTACTTAGATGGTTTGACCATTTGCAGTGATCCACTTTAAAAACAGCAGATATTATAAGCCAACCTGAAGTCTGTTTAGTATTATAGAGCTAAGCAGAGCTCAGTATATAATTAGTAAGCAGTGATTAACCTAGTCATGTACTAGCATGAGTGACCAATTTAAAAACAGCAGATATTATTTAATCAACCTGTGGTCTGTATACTAGACCTATAAAAGCTCAGTAATAACAAAGTTAAAGCAGCGAACTTAACCAAGGCTCACTACTAAGCTGGGTGACCATTAAATGACCACTAAAAACAGCAAATATTTGAGCAGCCTCGAGGTCCGTATGCTTAAACTAAGCAAAGCAAGAGTAAAATTAACAAAGTAAGCCAGTGATTAACCAAGTCATTACTTAGATGGAGTAACCATTGATGACCACTTAAAAACAGTAGATTATTATAATTTCAACCTGAGCGTCTGTATTGCCATACTATGCAAAAGCTTAATAAAGAAACAAGTTAAGCAGTAATGAGCATGTCACTACTTAGATGACATGACCACTTTCAAGACATTATAAATTGATAAGCAATCTTGAAGTTCTGTATGCCAGACGAAGCAATTCTCAGTAAATAACGAGTAGTTAAAGCAGCGATGAACAGTCACTACAGAGATGGTGTCTGACCCTTTTGGAACATGTAGCGTAATGTTAGCAATTTGAGGCCTGTATTGCCAGACTAAAGTAAAGGTTAATAAATACACAGTTTAAGCAATGATGCATCCATGGTCGCTACTTTAGATGGCGCACCACTTTAGGAACAAACAGATACTAGAAACAGCCCAAGCGGTTAACAATCTCGAAACTTAACAGGACCTAAATTCCAACATCGTATGTCACCCCCCGAAAGAAAAAAAAAATCACGGGGAATTAACCGAATTTAATGAGATTTTTCAGTGTTGATAATATAATGAATAAAAGATGTATAATTGCACCATTTATTTTATTTAAAAAACTTACATTTTTCAGGTCATTGTTAACTGGGTTCTTGACCACATAATGCTTTTAGTGGGAATCTAGATGTGCGTTGTTCGTTACGCCTTAAAAAGAGGCCGGGTGCCAGCATGCAGGCGAATCTGGTGGGTGTTTCCAAACGTTATTGATCTTTAGAAAAAAAATGGGGTAAAAAGTTTTTAAAATAAAAAAAACGGTTGCATTATATTTTTTATTTCAATTAATAATATCAACACCTGAAAGATTGCGAATAAAATTCGAATAATTCCCTGAATTTTTGGTATTTTCTTTTCTCAGGCAGTCGGTTGGGGCGGTGACATACTACGATGGTTTTTTTTGAATGTTAGGTCCGTGCGGTTTGGTCGGAGTTAAGTTGATTAACCTCAAAGGTCTGTTTACATTATACATGTTTGTTTGCCAGTAGAAGGAACAATAATTTTAGAAGGAGTCCGACCATGGAAAAGTCAATGCATAATACGGGATATAACAAGTGAGAGCGCATTGGGAGAAGTTGTAGTTATCGTATGCACTGATATTGCAATGTGGTTATAGTACTTAGTATTGATTGGTAAGTGGGTGATAATCCTTCTCGCTTATGATAGTATGTAGAAATGAGAGACGGTATTGGTTTCTGACAATAAATATACTTATAAGTTTTGGATTCAAAGCGTGTTAATAGTATGTTTAGTAGCACGATGGTTTCTAAAACTGAGATTCTAACACCTGCAGTGTCTTGTCGTTCAATATAACCTAAATAAGGACATCTACCTGCTTTGTTTGTGTTGATCAATGTTTCTTTACCCTGTTCATTTGTTAAAATTATTTGAATAGCCTATAAGGAATTTATTTGTGTAAACCGTGGTCACTCCCTCAGAGGAAACATGAGGCCCTTTGATATTTAATACTCAAGTTGGTAACGAAAAACACGAATAAATATCAACTCTAGTTTTCAACCATGAAGATATCGATTCCGGGAGGGAAAGAACTAGACGCGTTCTATAACTAGAAATTTTTGCGTCAATGCGGAATGGACAGCACCGAATTGTTTTGAAGATATTTCCCAGTCCGGAGTAAAGTTTTCCCAATTTTTGGTGCCATACAATATCAATACCAGAGCAGTCGTTACTTTAAATAAAAAATTAGTTTTAATGCCATTTTGTTTCAGCGACAAGTATATAATACAATTACTTCTTCTCCACATAAGTCCACTCGTTTTTCTCAATAGCAATGTTACCCTCTTTCATTGAATGTAGAGAGACTATGTACGAGGGCTTTGATTGTCTAATCTCGAGTCACAAAAAATAGTACATTTAGGACAGGGATCATAATTACACAATACAGAGAACCCTGCTATCATTACATTAAACATATCAAGCTGGTACCTCTGTGAGATCACATCCCTACTTCTCCACAATTGGTGAGTTCCAAGAGTAATGCCATTTTTTGTTTAGGGACAGCGTATAATTACCAATCACAGGGAACATGTATCATACATAAACACAACGATGGTCCCTGTGGATCACATCGCCTTAACTTTCTCCACACATCTTAGTGCGACGTCTCAAGAATATATAGTTAGCCCCTAATTATGCCATTTTCTATTTTTGTTTAGGACAGGCTACTTAATATATTACCAACACCGCGTACGAAACTATTATTTCAAATACATTAAAAATCAAGCTGGTCTCTTATAGTGGATCACAATCCCTTTACTTCTCCTATCATTGTTGGTGAAGTCAAGAACAGTTAATCCATTTTGTTTGACAGCTAGGACAGGTTATAAATTACCCAACACTCGGAAACAAAACTGTAATTTCAATAACAATAAACAATCATCAAAGCTTAAAGGTTACACGGTCTGTAGGCATCACACCATGCGGCTCTAGGCTCCCACATATAATGTGAGTCAATAGAAAGTAATGCCCATTTTGTTAACTAGGACAGAGACCGAGATATATTACACATCACTGTGCAGGAACAAATGTATCATACATATCAATATTATTTAATGCCTGTTTTCCTCTGTGGTATTCATGTATCCCCATCTTTCTCTACCATTGGTTTGTCAAGAAGTAAATGCCAATTTTTGTTAAGGACCAAGGTGTTATAATACCAAACATTAGGAAGATTGTTTATCAACATCAAAATTGCAGAACATTAGAGCTTCACTCCGTGTGCACACAATCTCCCTAACTTATCGGATGGCGTGTCAAAGTTCACCCGTTCCTTTCTCTCATAATCCAAATAAACTATAGCAATGTCTCCACCTTTTCGAGCTGTCCTCATGAGAGCATGCATCCCTGTACCTGTAAAATCTTCTAGACATCCGTGAATGTTTCTTTGAGCCACTCTTCAACTACAGTATTTACTTCCTCGTAGCACTTGAATAGATTACTTATCCCCTCAAACCTTCTTCTCATTGGCATCCGAAAAGAGTATAATACTTACATGAAAGCATCACCCAAGATAGTTGGTTAACTCTTGGTGCTGATGGTATGGAGAGAATTGCTGAAGTTATCAAAAGACGACTCACGTCCCGAATCCAGGGCGAATTTTCCACCTCTCTACTGTACGAGATGCTAGTGTATATGCTGAGTCCATTGTCATTGCAGGATTCAGTAAGCAGTCCCAAGAACGACTACATGTGGGTCGCATCAATCGATTGCGAAAATTGCCCGCAGAGTTTGGACTCCACAATTAAAAATTACTTCATCAGTCCACTCCTGTCAATACTGAAAATGCAGCTCAACAGATACGTCAGTAAAGATATCACCGACCCTCAATCCCAAAAGTAGTAGAGCTTTAGTTTATAACTTCCCTTTAAAAATTCACGATCCCCGAGGCCGACTATGGAAATCAAACCAGAAATAAACTCAATTACTTTATTTCTGTTCACACTCGAACATATCGAATATTCCTCCCTGTGAAGACGTAATATATTGCACAAAGAAAAAATACACAAATAAATACCTTTAACGAACGTGTCACGGAACCGAAACTGAAACAACATACGGTAGGTCATCAACCCGGCAGAAATACTATTATTAAACCACATACAAATGATGCCTGGACGTAGTCAGTAAGAATACATTGTCGAACGAAATTTATTGTGATCCACTGTGATTGTACGATCAATGAACCCCACACGATACATTCAAGAAAAAAAAAGAGGTGACACCACATTCTTCCCGGTACAAGAACGGCCAGTTCTACATCAATCTTACGCCTTTTCTTGTATATCTAAACATTTGTAGGTGATTAACTATGTTTCATGGATTAATGAAATTCGCAAGTAAGGCAGCCAGAGGCAGTCATTTTGGCCTTAATGGACCAACTGCATTGGCAGTTGACCTATCCGTAAGTACCTTATAGCTTATAGGGCCATCCACCCCTCGAGACTTTTACCGTTTTTACTACCTATATATATTTAAGTTAAAGAGAAGGGAAATAATAATCCTGACAAATTGTATTCACTAATAATCATGAGTTATAAAATGGGATGAGAATTGAAAACATCACACAATGCTGTTAAAAAGAAAATAATCTATAATATAATCATTAGCTGATATTGATCAATATTTCGACTTTAACACAAAATCATCAATCAGAGCTCATTTACTCCGTGTAGTGTTTGCGGTCGGAGATAAAAGTCAAATCAGTTTAAAAAAACAAACAAAAAAAAAAACAAAAAGGAAAAAACCTGATTTTGCACAAAAAAAAGAAAACGAAAGTTGTTATACTATTATTCTCCAATGTGGGCATTCCCGCCCTTATTTTTGTCAAGGTCACGGACGATATGTTATATTTACTTTATATAGTATAATATATATATATATATACTATATATATATAGCTATATATATATATAAATATATTATAATACCGTAGTTACATTAATAAAAATTAAAATACAAATGATTATAATTTTAACAATAATAAAAATAATTGATAATAATAACAATAATGATAATTCTAATAACGAATATAACAAACAACAAAAAATAAATAAAATAGAAATATAATAAACCAATACCAAAATACAATCCCCTATAAATAGAGATACAAGCTTTTATAGCACAAGCTAATTATTGATGTTCTTGCACTATCCCTGAAGATGGCCCCTGACGGGACGGAAAGTACTCGGGAAATAGTAAGTTTATGGCAAATACATCAGCCAATTTTCGCCTGAGTATAGTTATAATCAATCTGGCAACTCGAAAGAACCATGAACAAGATTTGCAGACAGAAACATGGCTGCGCAGTTCAACAAAATATGTCTTAAGGAAGAAATTGTGGCCTATATGGTCTTCTGACTATGCCAGCTGAGGTCCCGGTTTCGATTTACTGTCGGAGGGGAGTCGTTAGTTATACATCGCTGATGAGACTTAATAAGTCGAAACAGTCGCTTACGGTGTTCTGCATAAGCGAGCCAATCCTTTACCAGGATTCAACTTGTCACGGTTATTTTTCTAATAATTATCGAATTTTATGCGATACATGTATTATTAATTGCCTTCAAGGCAAAAATAAATAATATATATATATATATATATATATATATCTATATATATATATATATATATATATGGGAGAATATGTGCTTAATTGAAGTCATACCTAATTTTGATAATTAATTAATTTATAATTAATGAATTAGGCGAGGCATGTCCTGTTCAAATGTAAGGCTAAACAAATCGAAGAAAAGTCAATCTTTGTTTAGCCTTACATTTGAACAAGATATGCCTACCTAATTCATTAATTAACAATTAATTAATTATCAAAATTAGGTTATGACTTCAATTAAGCACATATTCTCCCAAAAATTGTTCGACTAAGGCCATATCAAAACACATTCTTGTTTGTTACTTCTCATATATATATATATAATATATATAAATATATATATATATATATACTGTGTTGAACAAGAGGAAACATTTCATGCCGTGATGCGTTTCTTTTCGATCTTTTCAAGTTTCTGCTCAACTTCTTAATATCCCCTCTTGTCAACAACAGTATGCATAAAAAAATACTATAATATATAATATGATAGTTATATATATATATATATATATATATATATATATATATAGCTTAAATCCTGCCTAATTAATTATTAATGAATTAACTTTCAAAAAAAATTAGGTTCAAACTTCAATTAAGCACATATTCTCCCAAATATTGTCGGCTGAAAAATAGCCATATGTTTGTTTACTTCTCGTAAGTTCGTGCAAAGTCACTTAAGAGGAATATAAATACTACTACTACTTAACAAAGCGGAAGAAAAACCTGCGAGGTCCGTTTCGGTGTAGGGGTAAGACGCTTGCTTTCCTAATTTGACAGACATTGTTTCGAATCAACACGGGATGGTCTTCGTATCTATAGCTCTGCTGATGAGGCCTAATAGGCCAAAATGTACATACAGAGGATTGGATTTTTCTCGATTTGTTTAGCCTTACATTTAAATAGTGTAAATCCCGCCTAATTAATTATTAATGAATTAACTTTTCAAAAAATTAGTTCGACTCAATTAAGCACATATTCTCCCAAATATATATATATATATATATATATATATATATATATATATATATTAACGAGGAAACGGTGACAAAAGTAGAAAAAAAAAAGCTAGGCGCGATTGGGGAAAAAAAAACATTTAAATTATTCGAGGGGAAAAAATGGAGTTCTCAACGTTCCGAAAGAGGACTTGGAAGCACATATTCGGGGAAAATATACTGACCCACTCACCAACATTCCTCTGGGTCATCTTAATGAACTAAACCGTCCCCCCCACCTCTGAAGCTAGGTGAAATAAGAGACTTTGTCAAAAAAGCAAGTTAGTTCAATATTTATTATTAGATCTAAACTTGGACTTTCTCCATAGACAAGAGGAAATACTTAAAAAAGATTCAGGAGAAAGCTCTAACCGCATTAGCGTGGAACCGACAAAGTCTGGCGGTATCGTGAGATACTGCTGGGGCGCTCTGGGTTAGTGGTAATGATGCTTCGGTCCCGAAACCATGCCTGAACCCAGAGCCATCATCTGATGAAGGCTTTGTTGGTTGCAATGCTACTGTGTAAATAGCAGTCATTGTATGAAGATTATTGAAAAAGATCGGATGACACTAGGAAAGACTAGTGACCGTAGGGAAAGACCACCGCGTGGAGTGATTAGGGTCGGTAGCCCAAGTCACATCATGTAGATCAGATAGGATTGTGATACGATACAAACTGTTTGTTCTGCGACTCCACGTCACAAACAAAGGAAATATGCCCCCATGATTTTTCATTTTTCTCTGATACAAAATTTATTTTGCATTGTCCTGATGATGGTTTATCATAAACCAAAATACTTAAGTATAGGCATATAAAAGTTTTCCTTTGATCGTAACATCCTGTGTCTGTTATATTTTTGAAAACATTTTCTACACACACAAGGTTCCTAGTTCGATAACAGTCCTCGCCAACTCAGCGTATGAGTAGCACATGGATCTGTGCAGCAAAGTAAAGAGCTGGCGGTAGGTGTATCGCTCCACCTCAGACGCTAAAATAATCTCCTTGGTCTAGCGCAGGTGAAAAGGGGATAGATTCCTTCGCTGATTGGGTGATACCGACTTTAGGCCGCCCTGACGACTTTACTTACTTCTCCCTAAGATCAGTCGTATCTGTACCTGGAAATCTTACAGTTACCTTAAAGACCAAATGTATATATATATATATATATATATATATATATATTATATATATATATATATAAGGTGTGTCCAAAAGTATTGAGATCTTTTGTACTTTTTTACACACCTTGTATTCTGAAAAAAAAAATTAAATTCATTCTTGATTTCTATCTTGGTAAATACGGCTTTAAACAAGATACTTTTTGACACACCTTGCTTTCTAAAAATATAATGAATGGAACGTTATTTCTTTTCAGAATAGAAGGCTTGTCAAAAAGTACAAAAATCTCGATACTTTTTTGACACACCTTGTATATATATTGGTGATCAAAGTTTATGAACATCCTCCCCGCAGACATGGTTATTATAATTGTGAATAAATTCAAAATACGCCAATTAAATGTGTATCCAAACATCAATTTGTAAAATAGACTTTACAAAATAATAAACACAAACAAAAAAAGACGCATTTCAATTGTTTATTTAAAAAATGTAATTTATTTCTCCGAAATTGAAAAATCTGACATTCTCATTCAATAGAAAATTTGACAAGAAATTGGTTTATCTAAGAACATTTTAATTGTATTTCTCTGAATGTTTGTGATGAGGCTTGATGATTACTATTATCTGCGTTATTCGGACTATTGTCCTTATCTTTATTGTTATCTATACAACGTTTCAGCCGATGTGCCCCCCGGCCTTCTTTAGGTATTTCTTGTCGGACTAAGGAACCTTCTTTTCGAACTATGGCTCCCGATTACGACAAGAAGGTTCCCGATTACGACAAGAAGGTTCCCGAGTCCGAGAAGGTTCCCGAGTCCGACAAGAAATACCTGAAGAAGGCCGGAGGGCACATCGGCCCAAACGTTGTACAGATAACAATAGAGATGAGAACAATAGTCCGAACAACGCAGTTAATACTAATGTTAATTGTATTCTCGCAGTTATCGACCTATAACAATATAAGTTGCGTGGCGTAATGATTAGAGTCGTAGGAAATGGGCTCGTCGATCCGAGTTCAAATCTGGACGAGGGTGTTTGCATTTCACATAGCGCTAATATCCTTGGGAAAGGTATAAATCCAACTACCTTCTCTTCTGCTATGGGCAAATAGTAGGACAGCCTAAGCTCTTTAATCTGAGTTTGGCAACCAGTCTAGAAGAAGGAAAACTTTGAATTTAAACCTGTTAAAACTCCGCTTAAGAAGTTGATCATGTCACATCCTGCTCGTGTGGAGGGGTTGGTAAATATATATAATCTGTATATACCAATATGTATACATATAAAAGCAATGAGAATTTTAGTGATACAGTGCTACGCTGATTTACGAGCGCCCTAAGTTACGAGTTGTCCGAGGTACGAGCTATTACTCGCTTTGTGTTGAGAGCTAAAGTTTCAGGTATGAGCAAGTTCCGGATAACCTTATGTTTATAAGTCCACGAAAATTATTTAAGTTTTCAAATTATTCCCCCCCAAAATACTATTCATAAAATAATTACATATCTTATTTATTTCATTAATATCATTGGGTGTTTTAATATCTTCGAAAGGACCTCACTATATCTATAACTTTCTCTATCTATCTCTTTCTCTATCTATCTATCTATCTATCTATCTATCTATCTCTTTCTCTATTTATCTATTTATCTCTCTCTCTCTATTTCTCTCTCTCATTCCTCTCTCTCTCTCTCTCTCTCTCTCTCTCTATATATATATATATAATATATATATTATATATATATATATATATATAATATATATGGGAGGAAAATATGGAAATAAATCCAATATTTAGAAAATAGATAAGAAAAGTATTTCAATAACATGACTTTATTTTTTTATGGTGAAATCGATGTTAAAACGTTTCTATTATATATATATATATATATATATATATATATATCGCGTTTACTTTCACTGACTTTTGTATATATATATATATATATATATATATATATATATATATATATATATATAGAGAGAGAGAGAGAGAGAGAGAGAGATAGAGAGATAGATAGATAGATAGATATCCACGTTTACATTTACCAAGAGATATTTCTTTAAATTTCCTTCCCGCCTTTAGATCTTACAAAATTTAAGAAAGAAGAAAAATTTGAATGTCAATCTATCTATCTATCTATCTATCTATCTATTAATATATCAATCTATCTATCTATCCCAGGCTGTTATCTATCTATCTATCTATCTATCTATCTCTCTTTATATATATATTATAATATATATATATATATATATATATATATATATATATATATATCAATCTATCTATGCTTCTATCAATTTATTCCCGTCTTTTTATTATATATCTACCCCATATCTATCTATCTCAGTCTGTTTACTTTCTGCATGTCTATCTCTGTCTGTCTATTATCTATCTCAGTTTATTCTCCCCTCCCTCTCTCCTTCTCTCTCTCTCTTTCTCTCTCTCTCTCTCTCTCTCTCTCTCTATATATATATATATATATATACATATATATATATACATATATATATATACATATATATATATATATATATATATATATATATATATATATTATATATATATATATATATATATTCTGATTATTTTCCATATGACTATTTTCTATCTAGCCCAGTTCATTAATATCAATCTATCCTGAAATAACCAAAGTAACTTAAAAAAAATAACTATTATAATTATATTTTAGAAAATCTATGGAAGCTATTAAGATTTACCAAAAATGGTTCCATTTTTTTATCTCCTTCATGGAGAGCACTTGCATGGTTTTTGAGATTTTCTTAATTCTCTACAAATGGAATTTTTTGTCGAATTATCTAACCAATTCATTCATAGAGTGTGGTTTATCGGTTTCTCCTTTAAATTTGAAAACATCCCAATCGAAAATTAACAATCATCTACACCCAACACCCCGGGGAGCTTTATTTCAAGGGTCAATCACCCGACCCTTTAAAGCCTACGGTCCGATCAATTTTGGACAGTGAAACTTGATTTACTTCCACTTAAAGACTTTTACATTCACTTTAAGTCTCTTTGGGGAAGATTTCTAGATGATTCCTCAAAATTGCTAGAATTTCAATATTTGTATTACTCATAACATAGAAAAGAAAAAGCAAACCTGAAAAGATTTCACCATCATCATCATCATCATTATCATCATGAGGTAGATAGATAGATACGAAGAGATATGGATAGATAGATACATCCATATGAAAGATATAGATATAAATGGCCTCTCTCTCTCTCTCTCTCTCTCTCTCTCTCTCTCTATCTATCTATCTATCTATCTATATATCTCTCTATATTATATATATATATATATATATATATATAGAGAGAGAGAGAGAGAGAGACGCTGATAGGTACACGTCCTGTGGCCCTGATGCACAAAAATCTAAAAGGAAGTAGTAAAATCATATCCACGTATCCCAGTGTTTTTCTTTTTCTTCCTTCACCATTTCAAGCTAAATAAAATACAATTCAATAGTTTCTTAGAAACGAATTACACAGAGGTTAACGATAGGAGTTAGACAGCTTTAGTTGGGACCATAAATTTCCCGGGACTCATTCAACGCAAATATGAGCGAAATAATTCAAAAAGCTATCCAGCATTCTACTGTATATTTTATATAATACATATATATATATATATATATATATATATATATATATATATATAATATACAATAGTTAATAGATAATACATAGCATATAATAAATAGATAGATAGATAGATCAACGAAGACGATGGGTCACGGTTTAAATTCAGCTGAAATCCATAAAGAAACCAACACGTGTCAAAATATTCCAAATATGTTGACCCTAGTAAAATAAACAGACATTTAAATATCTATATATCAATACTCGTGTTCCTTAATTGCACGACCGTTATCACCTTGCAACACATCCTGCTTTAAAATGATACCGTCCAAATCGTCCAAGATGAAATGTAAACATGATAATACTGATTATCTGGTGTTGCTTATCCGCCGAATTTTTATTTCTAATGAGTGTCGTCAACTCAGCGAAATACTGGATCTTTTCGTCTTTATTATAAAGAAAGAAAATCAAGAAGAAGGACATGCTAAACAGAAAGAATATAATAAGAAAGAAAGAAAGAAAGAAAGAAAGAAAGAAAGTAGGAGAAACGTGGAGAGTGGGGATGAGCGCGCGGAAGGGATAAAGTTAATTTGTTTAAATCGAATATAAGGAAGGAAAGAAAGATAAAAAGATTGAGAGAGTTAAATCAAGATTATTATACTTTTTACATATTGAACTATTTAGCAATAGCTCTTAAATAAACATATTAAACGTTGTAATAATTGAATTATCATACTGTGGTATATACTTTTATTTATTTATTTATATATTTATTTATATATATAATATATATTTATATATGTAAACATATATACACAAGTCTTTATATGTACGTTTGAGTTCTCAATTTTGCTTGAATCCTATCAAAGTAACACTTGATATCATCAATTTTATATATATATATATATATATATATATATATATATATATATATGAAATGAAAAATTGCTCAATACCTAAGTAGAGCAAATAATAAAGTTAAACCGAATCAGTCAGATATACCTACTAATAGTTTCGCTTAGTAGCTCATCAGAGCAAGAATCTGACTCATAATTTATTTAGACATTATAGTCTCAACAGTTCTATTTTTGTTGATTTTTGTCTTTAACATTTCACCGTAAATCTTACTGGTGTGATTTTCCCATTTTCTATATATCCTTTTATTTATTCATTTATACATATATAAAGGGGTGTTTGTGTGTATATATATCCGGAGGAAACTATAAAAATACAATTAACGGCAAAGTAAATATATATACACATTCACTATCATCAGATTTTGCTTTTGGACTAAAAATAATGAAGATTTGATTTATATTCATGAACATAATTAAAAAGATAAAATTTAGATAGCATGGTTTTTTTTATTTACTATTTTAAATAGGAGACAATGATTTTTCTCATCAGAGTGTCTGTGAACTTTTTTCTGACACCCCATCAGGCCGAATACACGGAAGGTTTTTTTTACGTAAGGGCATCCTTGGTTTTTGAGCAAAAATAATTGATTTATATTTGTGAAGATAATTAACAAAGGACATTTAAATGATAACAGCATGGAATTTTTTTTCATTTAATATTTTAGAAAGTAGACATTAACATTTCTTTTCAGAGTAGCTGGATTAATAATGCAAGGTCTATTTTTTCACATGGGGATTTAAATAGGACATCCTTCGAGGATTCAACTAGCAATTCAGTAATAATGGATCTATGAGACTAACTTTTGCACCCCCTCCCCCTCTACCAAGACGATGCCGGGTAGCTGCTTTTAGTTTATTTATAATACTCCGTATATGTAAAAATATATACACAAATCTTTATGTACTGTATACTGTTTCTCTGAATGTTTGAGATGAGGCTTGATGATTAGCATTATCTGCGTTATTCGAACTATTGTCCTCATCTTCATTGTTATCCGTACAACGTTTAGGCCGATATGCCCTTCTTCAGCTATTTCTTGTCGGACTCGGGAACCTTCTTTTCGGACTCGGGAACCTTCTTGTCGTAATCGGGAGCCATCACGGAACTTTGAACCTAACCCTTTATTCAGTCCACGGTTCCCCAGTCCGATATGAAATACCTGAAGAAAGCCGGAGAGCATATCGGCCGAAACGTTGTACAGATAACAATGAAGATGAGGACAATAGTCCGAATAACGCAGATAATACTACTGTATACTGGTACTACACTTTCTTTTTAGCTTTAAGTTTAGAGTGTCCATGTGAATAGAAGATGGTGGCTGCATTGGAACTGATTCCTCCAATAATTTATTATTCCAAAGGGAAGAAAAAGCCAAAAATAGACGCCAGACGATAAACATCCGGGCAGTTAGCGTGGAAAATGGAAGCTAACAAGCCACTTCAAACTGTGGGGTTGTTTTGTTGGCTGTACGATGTCCATTGCAACAAATTATGACACTTGGTTTTGTCTTTTACGTTGGCGAATCTAATTGACTCCACAAACACACACACTGTGGCATACACATATGCACACACAAATACACGTACAAATACATGTACACAGACAAATACAAAGTTTCTTGTGTTTAAGTGGTTTTTGCTTTAAGGGCACAATTGTGGAGAAAACCTGAATATAAGCACATATATAATTTATAACGAGGGGTCGTTGAAAATTCTCACCCAGATACTTTACGTTTTGTCCATTTTTAGCATGAGCCTCACCTGCACAGAAATTAAGACGAAATTTGAATTAGTTTTTTCTAGTTTTATAAGTGTCTCTTCCACTGGTGAAACTTAAAACTTTTTGAATGACCCTTTGCATTTATTATATATATTCATCATTATCTCATCTTATCCACATAATGTCCTGTTCAGACGTATCAACTCTTCAGTGCGGCTAAACAGGCATCCACCATTTCTGCGGGATCGGAACTTGTACGATTGTCGTCAGTCAGATATTCTTACCTCCACTTCCATCTGACATGACCTTTGAGAAAGGAAATTTACCGATAGTAACAATGATAGGCCACTAGCGGTGCTCTAATTCCGATTGATATATAACATATGTAGGCCTACTACGAGAAATAATTATATATATATATATATATATATAATTATATATATATAGTATGGTCATCATCATCGTCAATATCATCAATCTCCACCATAATATCCTGTTTCCAGCGTGTCAATTCTTCTATTAGTGCGGCTAGACAGGCAGGATTTCTGGCGGGCATGAAACTGACGCGATTTTGTCGTTCCAGTCAGAGTTCTTCCTTCCGCTCCATCAACATGGAAACCGATCTTTGAAGTATTGAGAATTTTACTGATATAAAGCGACTAGGAGTGCTCTATGCCGTAATATATAACATATAAGGCCACTAAGGCAGAACTATTATATTATATCAGGTAGTAATTATATATATACTACGTATAGTGATTAGTATATATATGCGGAGATCGGCTATATGTTATAGCTCTGCTGATTGAGGCCTGAATAGGCCGAAATGTACATACAGATATGATTTCTTCCTCGAATTTGTTTAGCCTATTATTCATTTTAAAAGCTTCCGCCTAATTCATTAGTTAATTAATTAAATTTTTCAAAATTAGGTATACGACTCCAATTAAGCACATACATTCTCCCCAAAAATTGTTCGGGCAAACAAAAGCCATTCCAAACTACGTGTTTACAACTTATCATAATATAGAGCATATATACAGTATATATTTACTTATATATTAATAATATATTTATTATATAGTATCATTTATATCATATATAGTTAATACATTAATTGTAAAATGATGATGGTGAATGAAAATGAATGAAATGATGTGGATAACACTAAAAAACCGCTATATCCAGGACCCTCTTCAAAGATTTAAAACACTTTATTGAGAGTGGGGTCCCTGATAGAAAGTGTTTTCCCTCCATGCTATTATTAGACTCCTTTGAAGCATCAAGTTAATTACATTATTATATATAAGTTTATTATGAGAAGTATAATTATCCGTCTCTACCTTTGTATATCTGCTGAGAATAGGTTTGAATTTATATATATGATAGTATATAGTATCTAAGATCTTGTCTGGTTAAATTCTTTTGTTCGGTAATATTGACTACCATTGTAACTATCTGTTGGTAATTCAAAATAAAACAATAAAAACGGATCGATATTATTTTAAATTTTTTTAATTATTTTGAAGTTCAAGATAGGTTACATATAAATAAGTGATCTATAGATTTTTGGGATATTGTTAGTTATCATTACGGCTTTAAAAATTATTGAGCCATCTGTTACATCCGAAGGATTTTAAATAAGCACTTATTGCCTTTCGGCTGAGTACGCCTATTCAGAAGTTTAAATCCATTGTATATCCCAACATGGGGCCTAGCGCGCCCACTGGGGGTGCGGGGGGGGGGGGGCAATCAATAATAATAGGGGAGCAAATGAAAAATATAGTAATATCAAAAATTTTTTTATATTTTTATATGATAAAATCTCTAATAAATTTAGTAGGGAGATAAATTCTAATTACAAACCTGCTGGAACACACAGACTTGATTGTATCTACGTCAAGAGTGTTCACGCCAACTAATGTATCGGTTGATCTGGCACCAGCTATGATGCTCGCGCTTCTGCGCTTATTTAAAACTTACGCTAGTTCTTCATGACGGTTGCCTCCCCCCAAATTTATCAACACATTAATAAAAAGGATTTTTATTTGACTTAAATTTGAAGTATAACCCTATAGTTGTTATTTGGAAATTACCATTTTATGTTTTATGTTTACTTCTTCAAACTGATATTGTTAATTCATACAAACATTACGTGTGGCGCGCGACATGAGAGAAATGTTGTGATAAAAAGTGGGGCATGGTACTAAAATGGTTGCGGAATGCAATGATCTATACGATGGTTAATAATGGTGAATATCTGTCTGAATCTGTGTTTATGGTGCTGCGATTCTTTGCAGAAGCATGTGCCCAACTGGATTCTAGTTCCATTGAACAGTAGTGGACTAAGCGATATATAGTATATAAGTGATATATATTATAGTATATATATATATACTATTATAATATGATAATACAAGATATGGTCAAAAAGTATCTAAGATTGTTTGTAATCTTTTATACATTAATTGTATAAAAAAGTAACGTTCCAATTTAATTCTTCATTGGCCTATCTTGGTAAATACAGCTTTAAACTTGGTAGCTTTTTTTGACACCTATTTGTATTCTAATTAACTACAGGCAGTGGAATAACTGAAACAACAAAATGCCGTATATATACGAAATTAATAGTTAAATGGCGAAATTAACCCATCGTAAGGCAAACACTCAGCATCTGTGTAAGCCATTCAATCATAATCTTTACACTAAGTAATTCGTTAGAATTCTAACGTGGACTGGCAACCGTATAATAGCACTGAATACGGCTGACCGCGTTTGAGTTTCTCATAAGGTTGAGAATGCCATTAAACAAACCCAGCCAAATAAAGAAAACAGCATTCGGCACTAAAGATAACCCAACAGAGTTGCTGCCTTATAAACCAACGTAGCCGTACATGAGAAAACTAAGATGTGGTTCATCTAGTTGGTAAATTTTGATGCACTGTATCGTATATTAGGAATTAGGAGCGCGATTTTTATTCCGTTTAACGGAGAACAAGTATAATAAGTTAGGGGATTGTGTTGCGATCTAAACCCTAAATCAAGACATGGCCGTTATTCGGTTATAATGTCGAAAACGATTTCCTTATCGTTGGGTCACAGCTTATTGTCGTAGGCAGAGAAATATACCAAAGGAGAAATATTGCCTAATCGAATTTGAGCGGAAGACGGGGGGTCGGGGGTCGGTGTTGCATGTCGCTACAGTCAGCAAACTCATATATGTCACAATGAAGACAGTATTATTTAAGGCGCCTCCTCTTAGCCGGGACCCGATGCCTCGGCTCATTAAACTCTTATTGGTAAAGCGGCAATGTTTTTTGAGGAGACAGAAAGCGAGATAGACGCACAAGTACAATGTGCAGAAGCACAAATAACAGCACAGTGCACACAATCCACGCATACATTCGTAGCATACATAGGAAGAAACTCAGCACATGCACAGGTGCTAAGATAACACCAGTAAGATCGTAGATAAAAGGAACGACATTATAATACAACAACACTCTAACAGATGCCAATTGCATATAACGTGCATCAAATACAACTAATTGAACATTATTGAATCACTAGCAATGCCATTGATGCAGCAAATTCGTTATCGAGTATTACCATTCTACTTTTCTATCTAATATATAAAGCAAATGGAGGTGCGTGGGCTAATGGTAGAGTCGTGGTGAAAGGACTCGTGACCCGAGTATCAATTCCTGACGAAGCTGTGTGAAATCTCAAACTATTGCGCTAAAGAACCCTCGGGAAAGGTATGAATCCAATATCCCCGTCCAGTTTGGGCAAATAGCAGCGCAGAGCATTGGCTCTTTAACCATGGCTAGGTAACCAGTCTAGGAGAGAGGAAAACTCTGAAATCAAACGTGTTTTAAACTCCGCTTAAGAAATTGAGACTCTTTTCCATCTGCTCGTGCGGAAGGGGTTTGGTTAAATAATATATATAAAGAATTTGCATGTAATTTTGGTCCGGAAGGAAACTTCCGAAAATAAAACAATTAACGGCAAAGTAACATAGATATTACCGCAGTTAATATTCACCAGGTTGGGTTTTAAGCAAAAATAATGAGATTTTGATTTAATATTTTAGAATACATCGTAAAAATTAATACCCTTATAATTTTAACCTTAAAAAGAATCTCGCCATTATAGCTGTTGTTGTAAACAAAAAGTAGTAGTAGTATCAAATATCAGCTATTAGTATTTCAACCGTAATAGTATAATACAGATCGTTTTATTTCTTTCATATATATATATATATATATAGTATATATATATATATATATGTAGCTTTTTTTTCCTTGATATATCATACTTATTGAATAAGTTCTATTTTAAAAGTTTGCGTTAGTTGGTACACGAAGACGAGCAATGTTAGTTTACGTGTTCAGCGAAATACCCGAAAGTTTTTTGAGACGCTCGGTAACGGTTATTTCGGAAGTTTCCGAAATCCACAGCTATCTCAAAATGTGATTCTTAATGTTATTTCTTTGCGTGATTATTCTGCATTTGTACCAAAAATTATGAAACCAATTCCAAAATTCCTTTTAATAAATAGGTTTTCGGATTCTTGTTTTCATTTAATATCTATGCTAGTCTATCTATTTATATATCTATCTATCTCTCTATCGAACGATAGGTTAAATGGCAGTTTGTGTATAAAAAAACAAACAATTAGGACAAAGTATATATCATAACATTAAATATACCGCGAGGGCTTGGTTTTTGAGCGAAAATAATGAGAGTTTGATTATATTCGTGAAGATAATTAAAAAAATAAAAATTTAAATGATGGAACAGCAATGGATTTTTTTTTTTTTTCAATTTGATATTTTTAGTAGGTAACATTAACATTGTCTTGGGTCAGATAGCTGGATCAAAGCGAAGGTCCTATTTTTTTTTACCAACAGGGATTTATAATGGGCATCTTACGAAGGATTCAACTCATATTCAATAAATATGGATCTGGGGACTGAACTTTTAAAAACTCTCACAGGCGACGAGCGGGTAGTCTTCTACTAGCGTTATGCTGTTGATAAAGAAAAGTCCAGCTAAAGTCTTGCACATTCTTCCCACACTTACAACAAAGTTATTTCAGGGCGACAGGGTATATTATTGGTTCTTTCAGCGATGGCCAGTTTGGCTGACTTCTCAGGCCAGAATGCAGCTATTGATTAATTAACTTTCAAAATTAGGAAGGAATTCAATTAAGCACATATTCTCGCGCCAAATTGTCGGCTAAATAAAGCATATCAATAAACACAGCCGCGTGTGGTAATTTATTGCTCATATATACAATACATACAGTATTAACAGACCGGGAGATAGATATGAACCAACTTGGAGTAGAAAAGAAAGAAAGAAAGAAAGAATATTAAGGACTAAGATAGACCATGAGAAATTGTAGAGTAGATAGTAGATGTTAACAGATCTGAAGATAGATAGTAGGTAAGGAGTATGATAGATAGATAAGATAATAGATAGATAGATGGTGACTTTGGGTTGGCTGAAGAGGTTTGATGTTGTAGCTAGCGTGAATGTGGCTTTTTAGTCAGCTAAAGTCTCTGCCATCTTCCCACATTCCAGTTAATTTTAGGAGGCAGCGGTGGTTTTATTGGTCCCATTTCGCCGATGCAGCAGTTTTGTTGTCCTCTATCAGTGCAACTCCTGCTCAGACAGCGGCCTTCGGCCTGCTTCACACAGTATTGTTCGCGTAGGAATCGTAGTAGAACAATACAGCAACACACTCTCCCACACAAATCACTACACACACGTTTTAAACAGATTGTTTCGCAAGTTAAAAGAAATAATGCTGAATTGCATATGGGTTACGTATATTTGTATTACTCAAAATATATTGTATATACAAGTGGGAAAATAATGGATGAATCGATAGTTAGGCATAGATACGAATAGACTTATAGATAGATAGATAGATAGACTAGATACGACATAGCACAATTATGCGAGGATAGATGATTAGATACATAGATACGGAATAGACTATAATATGATAGATAAATACGAATAGGACTGAGATGAACGCATAGAGTTAAGGAGAATAGATATTCGATAATCGGAAATAGGAACTATATAGGATATGATAAGAATACTAGAGTAGATAGATGATATGATCCAGAATTAGGGATTAGAACGTGAGATAGGCATAGACCATAAGTTGAAGTATGGATAGATCGATACGAAATAAGACTAGATGGAGATAGATATAGATAGATAGAATAGATGAACAGCAGATTACGCAAATAGACTTATAGATAGAGATATCGATAGGATAGATTAGATAAGTACGAAATAGACTGGGATTATATATAAGTAGTCCTATAGACGATATGAATTACGAGGTCAGACTGAGATAGGATGATAGGATTAGATACGAATAGAGCTGGGAAATATATGAATAGATAGACAGATAGTATAGATAGATAGATACTGTGTAATAGACTTTATATTACTGAAATAGATACGAACTAGAACTTGAGATAGCATAAGAATATGGAGATTAAGATAGAAAACGAATATAGACTTAGGTAGCTGTAATCNTGGACTATTTGGTAACCCTGGCCGTGAGGGGCCGAATCTCACGTGCCATGAGAAACAAGTGTGCATTAGTTTTAGTTTTATAGATTCAGCCCGGCCGTAAGAGTTTAGATGCTATGAGTTGGTCTCCCGCCACGGCGAATAAAGAATCTGGCTAAATAAAAAAAAAGCTTGATCAAGAAACAAAATGTCTTGTTACTTTAAGTGACTAATTCCTAACCAAAAATTGTACTTGCTATTTATTTAGAATACCTTTTGCCCCAAATTGTTTCCAAATCACTGAGGACAACATGTTTTAACACTGAAAATAATCTTAAAATTCTATTTCAGTAACAATTAGATTCTTTAAATAATGCCGCCAAATACGCATTTTGGATGGTGAATGTGTCACTTAAAAGTTCCAAGATTACCATTATTGTATCAGATAAGATCAGATTTAAAATGGTATAACTGAACAAACAAATGATACTAGACAAAGTAAAAGTGTAATAAAAGCCAAGGAACATTATAAATATTTTAATCGTTAGCGATGGTCTTCACTGAAATCTGAGTGACATCAAGTCTCTCAGATCCTCCAGGATTGCTCTGAGTATTCTAGCCGATCTCAACAATGCGGTCTCAATTTTCTTCTGATTTCCCAATGCTTTATCGTTTTCAAACTTTTGGGACCGTCCAAGTTGCACCAATTATAATTGGTATCACTTCACCCCATGTCCTATTTTTTTGCTCAATCTCTAGCAAGGTCCAGGTATTTATTTATTTTCTTTTTGATTTATTTATTATATTATTATTATATTATTATTTAACTCGCATTCGAGTTTTTCACCACCTGTCGTAGCCGGTGGTTACTGAATCGAAAGCAGGTCTCCTCAAGTCTCCAGGACTCTTCTGTAAGTATTCCCAGCCGATCTCAATAATGCTGTAGTTACGGATAGGTCTCGATCCTTCTCTTGAATTTCCAATCATCTTAGGGACTCTTTTCAGCCCCTGTGATTGTATCAAGGAACCCCAATTACAATTGTACGACCTTCACCCTCATTTCCACAGTTTTCCAGTCTCTGGGCAAATCCAGTATTTGTCTATGCTTTTCGCTCCTTGTTACTTCCACTGTTGTCGGCCGGACGGCAAAATCCACAGATGACAAGTCTCCTCTTCTTGTCCAATCAAAACATAAGGTCTGGTCTCTTAGCCGGGTATTATTGTTATTTACTCTTTGCTAGTTTTTCGCGATCAGCTTAACGGGGTAGTTTTTTTTTTACTGGAATATGAGTGAGCAGCGTTTTCTAAGATTCCAGACACGTTCTAACATCCCTCTAAGGATTAGTACATCTAAGAATTAAAGATTGTACGATGCGGGAATCCTGAACAGGATAACAAAGCGGATGCCCATAGCTACATGGTTTCTAACTACATACGGTCACTTTGCCGCAGCATATTAAATTGCAAGTTGGTGAACATTCAAACAAGACCATCCTGAAAGAACTGGACTCCCTGCATGCATAAATACTTGTCCAATGCAACCTGAGATGGGCTGGCTAACTGTAAAACAGACTTGGGATGACAATGGACAGCCAAACAGATCTTACACTAACTGAGAGAGGGATCACGTGGAATCGGATGACCAAGCTCAGGTACAAGACAACATCAAAAAGAAACCTGAAGATTTTTGACAATCCCATAGGCAGTGGCAGTCGCATCCCAGAACTGAATATATTGGAAAAAAGATTTCGCGTGGTTAAGATCGGATTACGGTATACAGCAAGTAATGATAATAGTAATTAAAGGATTCGTAACGTTTTAAGAACAACAAATAGTTGAAAGCGAATAGAATCATTTGTGTCAATATGTGGAGGGTAGCATAAATAGATTTGTCCGATCACATAGTTTCATACCCTTTCTGCTGTTAATGAACAAAAAATTGTTTATATAACCGAACATTTTCAAGATGCAGGTGTTAAAATGAAAAAAAAAATGGTTTAACGGTGGAGATGATGTCAAACTTTGATCACATTTGGAAACATTGGTGTGTCCGATAATCGGGGTTTAGTCTTTAATCTGGGAAAAGATTAGGAGAGCAGTTTCACGACATCACAGAAAGGAAGAAGAAGAAGAAGAGAAGGAGGAAGAACAAGAAGAGATACGTTAAGGAAGAAACGAAGAGAAGAGAAGAAGAAGAAGAAAAGAAGAAGAAGAAAGAAGAATGCAAAGAAAGAAAAAGAATGCGAAGAGAAGAGAATGCGGAAGAAAAAGAAGAAAAAAGAAAAGAAGAAAAAGAATACAAGAGATAGAAAAAGAAGAAGAAGAAGAAGAAAAGAAGAAAAAAAAGAAAGAATGCGAAGAGAAGAAGAATGCGAGAGAGAAGAATGCGAAGAAGAAGAATGCGAAGAATGCGAGAAGAATCGAAGAAGAAGAAGAAGAAGAAGAAGAAGAAAGCAAGAATCCAGTCCCTCAGATGAGGACACAGATTTATAAAATGGTATGAGATTAAAAATGGAAGAAATGAATATGTCATGTTCTGAGACATAAAGGTTGTACAATCTTTTTTTAAGAAAACACAAAAAAACAAAACAAACAACAACACTACAACAACAACAAACAACAATAAACAAACAAAGCCACTCATTTCCGGCGGAAGTTTATCGTGCATTAAATGCAATTGCAAATATTCTGACCATTTCCTGTTAACACAATATGAAACTACGATAAGAGTTGTTTAAAGATTGAAACTAGCGTTGGAAGAGAGAGAAGAGAGAGACGAGAGCGAGAGAGAGAAGAGAGAGATGAGAGGTAGATGGAGAGAGAGGATCAGAGAGAGAGAGAGGGGGGTTGTACCAGATAAAGTGTAGAAATAAGAGTGCAAAAGAAATTAAGAAAGACGAAAGAAAGAGACGAATAGACAGAAGGCTTATTGGTCTGAAGAATCACAATTTTGGATCTGTCAGAAAACCAAGGTGATATCATAGCCACTTGTCCTTAGCGCTCAAATATAAATGCTCTATCAAGTGGTTAATTTGACCCACGATCTCTCTAAACATGCCACCCATATGAATTACAATATAATATACATAATATATATAATATCATAGTATATATATATTATATATTATTATGTGATATATATATATATATATATATATAGTATATATTACGTATAAATAAACATTATATTCACACATTCACCATACCAATAACATTTCTACCCTAACAAAATTTATTGCATCTGTCCTGAATGATGGTTTATCATAAACTAAACATACTAAGTATGAGACATATAAAATTTTTCCTTTTGATCATAAAACATCCTGTGTCGTATATTTTGTGAAAAACTTTTCTTCCCATATTGTCGAGATTAATTCCCATCGTATTGCCATATATATATAATATATATATAATATATTATTATATAGTAGTGTGTTGAGTGTATGTTGTGGGGCTCGTGTGTTGTGTGTGTGTGTGTGTGGTGTGTGTGCAAGCTATTAAACTTGTGGTAACCATATATATTTACTTCGCTGGTCTGTTCTCATTATTCACAGAATGATGTGCCGAATCCCAAAACAACTATTTTACGGTGGAAATTCTCAATCGGCAAACCGTCTCAGTGCAAACCCAAATTTGAGGTTTAAGGACTGCCTCAAGGACCACTCTGAGACACGCAATTGTGTGGAGACTGGGAAAGTTAGGTTGTAATAGAACCTAACTGGAGGACAACCATCTTACCTGTTCTGTGAAGAATATGAGGCAACCGAATTTTTAAACACCAAAAATTGAAGATGACTATTAGAAAGGTAATTTTCGGCCCAGAACATTCAAAGTGAGAGATTCCAGGTGTAGTTATGTGGAAGAGTATGTTCTCTCCAGGGGACGCCTGGGAGGTTCATCTAGGGAAATAAAAGATACAGGCCAAATGCTCCTGGCCGCCTAACTACTGATGAATAAAAAAACAAAATTAAATCAGGAAATGTCTTACTCGAACCACGAGTTGGACAACATTATATATATATATATATTAATATATATTATATATCATATATATAATATATTATTTATAGAGGTAGATAATGTGTTTGTAAGCATTGTGTGAGTAAAGTTATTATATATTTTATATTTCATTTGTGTTTGAAGGCAGTTAGTTGATACGTATTTTACCCTTGACAAGCTAATTTCGCTGTATCGGTTGCTCGTATCAGCGGCCCAGGGTAGGGTACTACTGGACTCGCGTGCTGAGTTCCCAGAGTGCTTCTGGGTTTCTTTGTCGGGGAAATCTTAAGTATACATTGCTGATGAGACTTAATAAAGGTTGAAACAAGCTGTATGGATGTTCTTACGTAGGGCTCGGATTATTGCAGTTCCGCTTGTCGATATGTTTTCAATAATACGAATTTTATACATATACGCATTGTAAAATAAAAAATATAAAGAATATAGAAAATTAAGATATAAAATTATATATAATATAATATATGTGTGTGTGTGTGGGTGTGATGTGGACATGAGTTCAACGGCGCTTGTAAAAGACGGTTTCTACGCGCATTAGACAAGACACTGTCAGTAAACCAAGGTCATCTACATCATATCACAATACCCTTAAATAGAACCCTCAATGAACTATATTAGATACTGGCTTATCAACCGATATTGAGTCACTAATATTCAAATTACATCAATATATATATATATATTATATTATTATATAATATATAGAGAGGAGGGAGAGAGAAGGAGAGATAGAGGGAAAGAAGAGAAAGGAGAGAGAGATAGATGGGGTGGGAGACAATATGAGTGTAAAAGTAAGGGATTCTATCTTGGACGATTGTGACGGTTCTCTTTTTTAACAGAGGTGTTCAAGATGATAATAAGCGTTTTGATATATATATATAAAATATATTATATAATATTATATTTAAAGTGTTGTTTCTGCGTTCCAACGAAGAAAATTAAATATTTTATAAAAATAGAAGGTCCGAAAATGAATTGTTTTAAAACAATTTTTAAAATCTTTTATCTTACAATTTGCGACACGTGTTTCAGATCTTTGGTATCTTCTTTAAGTCTTTGATCCATCATATATTATGATCAAAGCCTAAAGAAGATGAGCAGAAGATCTGAAACACGTGGTCGCAAATGTAAGATAAAAATAAATTAATTTTCCTAAAAAACATATCCAATTTTGCGGACCTTCTTTTTTTTATATAGTATATACGTATATAATATATATATATATTATATATATAGAGAGGAGAGAGAGAGAGAGAGGAGACCAGAGACAGAGAGAGGGAGAGAGAGAGAGCGAGGGGAGATAGAAAGGAGAGAGACGAGAGAGAAACAGATGGAGACTGTTAAAATTGGGAAATACAGAAAGAGTACATAGGAAATGGATTGCAATGAGAAAAGATAGGTAGAAAGATCAGTAGAGAGAGAAGAGAGAGAGAGAGCAGAGAGAGAGGGAGAGAGAGAGAAGAGAGGAAGAGTGAGAGGGGAGAATAAATATGGAGAATTTAAAAAGATATCTATTTTGTAATCTCTATATATGATATTAATTGTCGAGGAAGCGAAAAGACCACCATTTTTGGATTGCTAATGAATCTCTGAGGGAAATTGGTGACAGAAGATTCTCAGATGTGACGACCGACAAGTGAGACGTTTCGACCATTTCTCCGAACGTGGCTGCATTTAGGGAGAACTAATAAACAATGCAACAACAAAAACATTACCCCCCACCTCTACAATCGCAAAAAATAACAAAAGCGGAAAATGAACAAAAGGCAAAAAATGAAAGAATGCAAAAAGAAAGAAAAACGACATTTTGTGGATTTAATCTCCCGCTCATGGTTTATCTATCTATCTATATCTATTCATTCTGGCACTAATTATAATCTAGTTGCAGTCTGCCCCTTATCTATATATCTATCTATTTATCTAGCCACATGTTATATCTAGTCTCAGTCTGCTCTTATCTATCTATCTAATCCTATCTATCTATCTATATATCTTAGTCTATTCATGTCATTGTCTCAGGTCTGTTCTCTTATCATCAACTCTCCCTCTCTCTCTATCTATCTATCCAATTATCTATCTTCTTTCATCTCTATCTCTGTCGCTTTGTCTTTCTCTCTCTATATATTACAATTCTTCTTATCTTATCTATCTATCTATCTATCTCAATCTCTGTTCATATCTATCTATCATTATCATTCTATCTAT
>CM042163.1:82364543-82367043 GCA_023376005.1 Doryteuthis pealeii | reverse complement strand
CACAAAAACGATTTTTATTTTTTTTTAATTATATAAAGATAAGAGTCTGAATGATTATATCAGAAGATTTTTATAAGTTTCTATACAGGATGTTTTAGTAAAATAATAATAATGGGTGAAATAAGTGTCGGTTACGGATCTATGATATACGGTGATATACTTTCGTATCTGTAATATGTAGTAATCACTTATTGGGATGATGAAAAGGTTTGTGAATTCGTAAAAGCCTTTCTCACGTTCGGCTTGTTTGAACGAGTGTGTCTTAATAGGATTTGCGGTTGCAGTGCTAATGCTAATAGGTGTTGCGATTTTAACATCGATCGTAATGTAACATATCAAACTAATAAGGTTTTAGTAGATGGGCACGAGAGTCCAGCGAGGAAGACGTAATGAGATCATTATGTAAACGACAGCATATAAATGAATTTGCCTTGTCAGTTTATGACCTGTCCCATTACTTACCACAGGATTGAGTATCGAGTGTAATATATATATATATATATATATATATATATATGGATTAACTACTTATATATATATATATATACATATATATATGTATATATTTGGATTAACTACTTATGCTACTGCAATAAAAACGTGGTAGTAACTTTTTGATGAATATATATATAATATAATATATATATATGTGTGTGTGTGTGTGTGTGTGTGTGTGTGTGTGTGTGTGTGTGTGTGAAGAGAAATGGAAGTGAATCCGACGGTATGTAGTATAGTGATAAATTTGAAAAATCACAGTTTTAAATAAAATGAGTGGTAAGTTTATTAGCCAATGCTGCAGTGTTACAATCTGTTTAGTAGATCTTCTTCAGGGCTTTTGTTTTAAGGAAAATAAATTCATCACAAATAATAAGGAGATTGTGAGAGTCTTTTGTTGACCAATCCACATAAAATACTGAGTGAATATATATATATATATATATATATATATATAGTATTTCAGTGTGTATAAAAATGAACTACTCGAGTTTCACCATAAGGATCTTCAGGGTTAATAATTACACTGAATTAATCAAGATATTGATTAATTACAGTAACTGCGAATGTCAATATTGCAATTTTTGATTTCCACAGTTAACTGTAATTAATCAACATCTTGATTAATTCAGTGGAATTATTAACCCTGAAGATCATTAGGGTGAAACTCGAGTAGTTCATTTCTATACACACTGTTATACAAAATCCGTTCTACTAACGTATTGCGCACTTTATATTTGTTATAACACTGATGTATCTGATTAATACTTATATCAATCAAATATTGAGATTAACTCAATATTATCGTTAAACTCTACAGACGATTCTTGTCGGACGAGTTTTTGTTCGAACCTTTCTAATTTTCTGGCCATCTTTTTAATGTCAGAGTGGAACTGGTATAGCAATCCACCAAAGGTTTCTTTACGAGCGCTTTCGGCATGTCTATCTGCCATATTCAGGTGTGAAACTGATAGGATGTTTCAGGTGTCTTGTTTTTAAAAAAACAACGAGCAGAAACGTAGGAATTGGTAGTGAGAGGCAGTATATATATATATATATATATATATATATATATATATATATAAGTATATAGGAGGTAGTATATATATATATATATATATATATATATATATATATATATAATATATGTATATATATATATAATATATATATATATATAATATATATATAAGATTTATTTTTTTTTATTAGATGTTTGTTTTTAGAAGCATTGTGGAATATATTATTATTTATATATATTTTTTGCTTGAAGGCAATTACAATGCGTATATCACATACAATTCGATAATTATAGTAAATAAACATGACAAGTAAATTTCGGCAAAGGATCGTTCGGTGTGTAGAACATCGTACAGACTGTTTAAACTTTATTGAGTCTCATCAGCGATGTATACTAACGATTTCCCTCCGACAGAAATCGAAACCGGGACCTGACCATTAGATGTTTGTTTTTTAGAAGCATTGTTGAATATATTATTATTTATATATATATTTTTTACTTGAAGGCAATTACAATGCATATATCGCATAATATTCGATAATTATAGCAAAAAAATATATAAATAATAATATATTCAACAATGCTTCTAAAAAACAAACATCTAAAAAAAATAAAATATAAAAAAATAAAAAATCTGATTTCCCTTAGCCGAGGAGCTTAAGGCCTTGTTTGTTATTGTTCACTTAACGTCCCGTACCTATTAGGGTAGAGGCGTATAAGTATCATTAAGGTTAATTTCACAGGGATTGTTCGGTGTGTACCGTGGCCGAGACAGTATGGTTTCTGACTATGCCTGTTGAGGTTCTGGTTTCGATTTCTGTCGGAGGGAAATCGTTAGTATACATCGCTGACGAGACTTAATAAATTTAAAACAGTCTGTACGATGTTCTACGCACCGAACGATCCTATATATATATATATGTATTAACGTTTCCGTTGCTGTGGCATCAGTAAATAATCCAAAAGTGCTCAATATATTAAAAA
>CM042163.1:82357043-82359543 GCA_023376005.1 Doryteuthis pealeii | reverse complement strand
CGACAATTTTTGGGAGATTAAGTGTATGTACATACAGAGATTGATTTTTCTCGATTTGTTTAGCCTTACATTTAATAGGCATTCCCGCCTAATTAATTAATTATTAATCAATTGATTTTCAAAATTAGGTACGACTTCAATTAAGCACTTATTCTCCCATATATATATATATATATATATATATATATATATATATATATATATATATATATATATTATATATATATATATGTATATATTAAAATTGGTAAACTCACTGCTAAATAAAATCTATGATATTAGATCAGATCAAAATTTCACTCAATTCATCTTCAGGTGAATATTTTTAGCCACATCTGAAGATTTCTGTATTCTTTGAATATACTAGCAAATATATGCACCCTCCGGGTGCAAGTATTTTAGTTAAATTTTATAATAAAATATCATATTAAATTAGAAAGGCTAATGAAACTGAATAAGAATGTAGATAAAAAGATTTTGAACAGAGGGGGTATGATTGAAAAATAGAACAACTTTGAAACAAACTCTTCCATCATTTTCCGTTACTCCCGTCTTTCATTGGTAAATTTTACTAATTTAAACTGTTTAGTTAAAATAGGAAGTAAAGAATAATATTACAGTTATTTTTTCTTGTTAAGGGATTTCTTTTAAGATTTATTAAAGAGATTTTTGCTTATATTCATTAAAATAAAACCAAACAGTTAGAAACCAATAATACTAAGCATATATTTATTAAAATTACATTTTTAATATCAATATGCAAATTAGCCTTCCCATTCATATTGTAAACCTCTATTTTGTTGTATATATAAATACAATTGCATGTTATTAGTATGTAGATATGGTCAACAGTGTAAGTAATGTAAAACAATTTTATTAATAATTGAGGTTTAAATAAAAATAAAATCATGGAGAATATGATGTAAATAACGAAAGGAATTGTGACTTGTATAGTAATATAGTTTCGGTTACAGACAGACAAACCCACGATCTCCATTATAATAAGATATAGTTTGTCTTCTTGTTTTCTTCGTTTAATGGCTGAACAAACCTATGGGTTATTTTATATTCGAAACCAACCTTATAGAATAACATTATTAGTAATATTTGAACATTAGCTGGGATGGGGATTTCCCAAGTGTATTAGCCATAAAGTGAACGCAGTAGCGCGACTTGAGTTCGAACTCGCTGTATACAATATCACCGTCCGGTGCATTAGCCATCCAATCACGAGTAATTCTTACTTCTGATTCCTTATTTAGGTCACATGACTTTTTCTTTTGTTAAATGATTCAATTTGGCGCGAAATTACTAAGCAGATATTTATCTTCGGTTTGACACCAAATTTGATTTCCTATCGAAAAAAATGTGGAAAATTTATTTCCAATCACAATTTATCTGTACAATATATATCATTCATAGACACGTGTTTCGACGTTTACGTCTCATCAGTGCGGCTTGACTTTTTAAACAGATACATCTAGCAGGGGGCGAAACCCGACAGAATTTTCGTTTTCCAAGTTCCTTGCCATTATGGCCGTCAGGGACTGTCAGTCCGGGGTGAACAATTAATTGATACATACTTACAGGATATATGTTTTTACAATCACCAGAGAACTCAAGTCTGTAAACAACAGGCGAGTAAATGCTTAAGCTAAACGGACGGTGAAATTTCAATTAATGTCTCCCCTACAGTGTAAATTGGAAGCATATATATATATATTATATATATATATATATATATATATATAATATATGATAAGTAAATACACACGCGGTGTGTTTATGATATGGCTTTTTAGCCGACAATTTTTGGGAGAATATGTGCTTAATTGAAGTCGTACCTAATTTTTGAAAGTTAATTAATTAATAATTACTTAATAAGGCGGGCATACCTATTAAAATGTAAGGCTAAACAAATCGAGAAGAATCAATCTCTGCATGTACATTTCGGCCTATTAGGCCTCATCAGCAGAGCTATAGATAGAAAGACCGCCTTGTGCGTGATTCGAAACCCGACTGTCAAGCTGACAGGCGAGTATTGTAACCCCTACACCAACCGGACTTTCTTAGATTTTTCGTTTTGTTTAGAAGTAGGTTTTTATTCCTCTTATAGTGACTTTGTCTACACGACAGTATGAGAAGTAAATACACAAGCGATGTGTTTATAATATGGCTTTTTTAGCCGACAGTTTTTGGGAGAATATGTGCTTAATTGAAGTCGTACCTAATTTTGAAAGTTAACTAATTAATAATTAATTAATTAGGCGAGCATACCTATTTAAATATAAGGCTAAAAAATCGAGAAAAATCAATCTCTGTATGTACATTTCGGCCTATTAGGCCTCATCAGCAGATATATATATATATATATATATATATATATATATATATATATATATATATATATATGAGAGTAAAATGAGGAAATCAATTTGGACTCTAATCTATCAATGGTTATGGACCTTTTCTACATATTTTCCAAACTCAACTCATTCAA
>CM042163.1:82329543-82352043 GCA_023376005.1 Doryteuthis pealeii | reverse complement strand
TACTCAATTCACAATTCTCTTAGTTATTGACATTTCTCCGTGATCTTATTTTTATCTAAACCTCAATTATTAATAAAATGTCTTACCTTAAATACTGTTAACTATGTCTACATACTGACAACATGCAATTATATTTATATATAAACAAAGTAGCGGTTTACAGCGTGAACGGGAAGGCTAATTTGCATATTAATATTAAAAAATCGAATTTAATAAATATGTACTTAGTATTATGATTTCTAACTGTTTGGTTTATTTTAATGAATATAAGAAAAATCTCTTCAATAAATCTTAAATGAAATCCATTAACAAGATAAGATAACTGTCATTTTATTCTTTACTTCCTCTTATAACTAAATACTTAAATTAGAAAAAAATAACATGAAAGACGAGAGTGATGGAAGAGTAAGTTTCAGTTGTTCTATTTTTTATTATACTCCTCTGTTTCAAATCTTTTATTACCGTTTCAAATCTTTTTATCTGTATTCTTATTTAGTTTCATTAGCCTTTCTAATTTAATACAATTTTTATTACATTAAAACTTAAATACTTGCACCCGGAGGGTGCATAATTTGCTAGTATAATATATATATATATATATATATATTTAAGTAAAGTCGTCAGGTCGGCCTAATATAGGTATATCCCCTTTTCACTTGCGCTAGACCAAGGAGATTATTTTAGCGTCAGAGGTGGCGCGCCACACCTACCAAGCTCCTTACTTTACCGCGATCCCTGTGCTACTCCTACGCTGAGTTGGCTATCGAACTAGGAACCTTGTGGTTTCTAGCCGAATACCGACTGAGCTAAGTATATATATATATATATATATATCGTACTTATAATATTGGTCACACGACGACCACATTATCACGCAGATTAACGCTACACCTAACCGATACAAGCTCTGAAATGCAACAGTTAAAATCACATTCATACCCCAACTATATCTACCGAAAAATTTTAACTGAAAATACACTCTCACTGCACAAAGAAAAAAACAAACAAAAACTTAAAATAATCGAAGATATATATATAAAATATGTGAAATACGATAGTGTTCCTTTAAAAAATCATCGTATATAAATCGTTTTTTGCTCACATAAGAAACCGTTATTTCAAAGCAAACAATATGAAAGATGTGTTTGAAAACGTCAACATGGAGGATATTCTCTCCTTTTTGAGGGAAACAAAATTATACCATAGAATATAGACATGAAACAAATCAATACCATACAACATAACCCCCCAATAATGCTAACACATTTTTAAAACCAATTACTAAAAGTATAAATATAAATACACGATATGTATTACATCATAACCGGTAGGCATGACATAACCCTGGACGGGTTATATGCAGTTAAAATCAATAAACAAACAAACAAGCATTTATCACAATTATACCAAACACGATATAACTGAACCAGTAATCACATGTCTATTTCTGTTGTTCTTAGAACAATCAACACCCCTGGATCTCATGGAAACAAAATGGGGACTCATTGATTGGTTAGAGACAGTCGTGAAATTTGAGATTCAAATTCTGCCTGAAATATTAAGTTTATGGTTTCAAAGGGTTAAATCTGATCCCTAATTCCTTTAAATTAATTGTTGAATATCAGAGTGAACAGAGAAATAATAAGAAACATGAGTTCTCAAGGATAGGGGAAATATCTTTACCAAGCAAAGATACAAGGTGAACAGTAATTAGTGATTGCTAGCTTGATTTAACAAGTTCTCGTTTCTCTCCTCTGAGGTTTCATCAGACATTATTTATAGGAAAAACAGATGATTCCATTATCATTATTTAGGTACTATATAACACTTATGGTAAGCCCTTACTCTTTTTATCATATGCGTTAGGTGATTGGCCCGAATACTTAACAGGAATAAATACGAATACAAAAGAATAATAAATCAGCTAACAGGTTTCTCCTGGGCACTAGAAAATCTAAACAAAAAACGCGGAAAGTGATCATGTATAAAGGAAGAGCTTTCCGTTTCGCAATTTCTCCGGAGAAGTGTATTCTTATCACATGATAAAGATTTACATGACTCAAAACAGGTGTTCTAATATCACTAGCAGGAATACTTATTTATGCAGAGATAAATATGATTCCAGATAGTTCTATGTAAAATTCATTCAACTCATACACAGTTGGTCTGAAAGTATTTGATGTAGAGTTCCCATGGTGTTGTCGATGAACGTACAGGACTGCGACATCAAACAAAACAAACCCACCTTAAACAAGATAAACTTTGAATCCAGTCAACCTGTCCTCAAATGCCTATAATTTCCCGCCAATCCCCTTCCACCACTCCCTTTACATTCTTACTAACTTATGAGCCCCCCCCCCTACAAATTACTACTGCCACTGTTCGTTTAAAGGGACTTGGGAACTACTCCTACTACAAATTCCTACAGCCAGTGCTCGTTTTAAACGCGAGACAACGGAAACATTCCACTAGTTTCACACCTGAAGATGGCACAAAGACACGCAGAAAACACTCATGAAGAACCTTTGGTGGATTGCTACACCAATTCCACCCTGACACTAAAAAGATGGCTAGACAGTTAGAAAGGATCGAATTAAAACTCGTCCGACAAGAATTGTCAGTAGAGTTTAACAAAATATGTTTAAAAAAAAATGCTGCCAAAATATACTATATATATATATTATATATATATATATATATATATATATTAGTGTTGAAATCAATCTACCTATCTCCGTATGTTCATATCTATCTAGGTATCTCTCTCTTAATATATATATATATATATATATATATATATATTATATATATGTATATATATACAAGATGTGTCAAAAAAGTATCGAGATTTTTTGTAATTTTTTACATGCCTTGTATTCTGAAAGAAAATAACGTTCCATTCATTTTATTTTCAGAATACAAGGTGTGTCAAAAAAGTACCAGGTTTAAAGCTGTATTTACCAAGATAGAAATGAAGAATGAATGGAACGTTATTTTTTTCTTAATACCAGGTGTGTCAAAAAGTATTAAAAAATCTCAAAACGTTTTTGACACGCCTTGTATATATCTTATTATAATGGAGATTGTGTGTTTTTCTGTCTGTAACCGAAACTATATTCCTACTCAAGTCACCATTCTCTTATTTATTGACATCACATTCTCAAGGATTTTATTTTTATCTAAACCTCAATTATTAATAAAATTGTCTTACATTATTAATACTGTTAACTATGTCTATATACTGACAACATGCAATTAAATTTATATATACAACAAAATAGCGGTTTACAGTGTGAACGGGAAGGCTAATTTTCATATTGATATTAAAAAATCGAATTTAATAAATATGTGCTTAGTATTATTGATTTCTAACTGTTTGGTTTTATTTTAATGAATATAAGCAAAAATCTCTTCAATGAATCTTAAATGAAATCCATTAACAAGATAAAATAACTGTCATTTTATTCTTTACTTCCTCTTTTAATAAATACTTAAATTAGAAAAAATAACAATGAAAGACAAGAGTGATGGAAGAGTAAGTTTCAGTTGTTCCATTTTTTATTATACTCCCTCTGTTTCATAATCTTTTATTATACTCCCTCTGTTTCAAATCTTTTTATCTGTATTCTTATTTAGTTTCATTAGCCTTTCTAATTCAATACAATATTTTATTACATTAAAACTTAAATACTTGCACCCGGAGGGTGCATATATTTGCTAGTATATATAATAAAATAACATCTTTTTGTTTTTATTTTTTATACGCATTGTAATTGGCTTCAAATTATTAATATATTATAACATACTTAACAATGCTTCCAGCAAATTACCAATTACTTTTATATATATATATATATATATATATATATATATATATATATATATATATAGGCAGGTTTTGTTAAAACTATGGAATATTTCTTCTTTATAATTTTCAGGTGTAGACGTTCAAGTTTTGTTTTCAGTACATTGGGATTTGATGTTAGAGAAAATGTCTCTTTTTCTTACCCTAATAATTTCAACTATTTTGCTGGTCGTCCTCGGGGGGATTATTGATTGTAGTGATCATTTATTTGGTGCAGGTTTTATTTCTTTGGAAGTTTCACATATGGGACATTTTCTCTCTCATTTAGATCCCGATGTACTGAAAACAAATTGTATACTTGAATGTCTACACTTAAAAATTGTAAAGAATAAATATTAAATATTAACTTAATATGTCTATGCCTATTCATTATGTAATATAACCTTGTTATCGTCGTAGGGAAGGGACTAGGCGACGTGGTTTTAATTCTGGACGAGGCTGTTCGCATTTCACATGGCGGTAATATTCTTGGGAAAGGTATGCATCCAGCTGTTCACCCTCCAGCTATGGGTTAATAGTTGGGCGGGGTGGTTTTTTTTGGGGGGGGCTTGACTTGACAACCGACTACATAAGAAAAATCATATCTTAAGTTACACCTTAGTTCATTTAATTTTTTGAATTCTTCTAAAAAGCAAAAAGCTCCCCCCCAAAAAAAAAATACAATGACAAAAGTGGAAACAAAGAAACCATACTGGGGGGGGGGGTTGAAAATTTCACAGGCCGAAAAGTTTATATGAGGACGCCATATCTGCTATTGATGACCTTTTTTTAACCAATGGGATCCAAGCACTGAAACACTAATGGAAAAAGTGTGTGGACAACAAAGGGGGGATTTCCTGAAAAATAAACCTCATTTGATCACATTCCATGAATGGTCAATGTAAAGTAACTCTGTTAGGTTTCGATCCCGGCTAGAGGTAGCTGTTAAAAAGTCGAGCCGCACTGATGAGAAGTAAACTTCGAAACACACACACACACACACACACACACACATATATATATATATATATATATATATATATATATATATATATATATCAGTCATCCACAGACATGTATATATATAGAGAGTTTTTGTTTATTTTTTTCTTTGTGTAGAATGTGTGTATTTTCCGTTAGAATATTTCGGTAATTAGAGCGGGGGCATGAATGAAATTTTAGGTGTTGGGAAATAGAGCTATTATCTGTTAAATGGAGGGTTAGACGACGTGACAATGTGGTTGAGGTGAATCCAATGAATGTATTTTCATTTTATGACCATCTCGGTAATTTTTATGTACAACAAGACGATATCTCGATGGGTTCTGTTTTGGGTCCGACTTTTATCAATTTCTATATGGCGCACCTTGAAAATAAAATATTTAACATTATAAAAATGTTCGTTATGTTGATGATATTCTTTTCCTTGTCAACAGCACAAATGAACTAATTGAACTCCAACAAGCATTCCAAAAAAACTCTGTCCTAAATTTCACATATGAACTAAACAATAAAAATTAACTCCCGTTCCTTGATGTATTGATCGACACTAACAATAACACTTTTACAACATATCCATATAAAAAACCCGTAACTGTTAACTTAGCTACTTTAAATTTTAATAGCGAATGCCCTGAAAGGTATAAAAAAAGCTATAATAAAAAACCTAATATATCGCGCAAAACTCATTTCTTCCTTAAAGCCGATATTCTACGCCGAACTAAAAAAAACATCAAACAGACGCTAGTTAATAACGGATTTCCTAATGACGTCATTGACGAACAAATCAAACAGATCATCCAAAAAATAGACGCTAGCCACAAAGAAAAACATACTACAGCAAATACTTTTTCAAATAACATTTACTATCGCAACCAGATGCACGGGAATTACAAACTTGATGAAATAGCACTAAAACAAATAATTCGGAATAACGTTACTGCAACCATGCCTGATAATAAGGTAAAATTTATTATTTATTATACAAAATTCAAAACAACCAACCTCGTCGTTCGTAACAATTTCTCTCCCCAGACAAGTCGGCTTAATGAGACCAATGTAGTATATAGATTTAAATGTCCCCAAGGAGATTGCAGTCTTCCAGAAAATGAAAATACATACATTGGATTCACCTAAACCACATTGTCACGTCGTCTAACCCTCCATTTAACAGATAATAGCTCTATTTCACAACACCTAAAATTTCATTCATGCCCCACTCTAATTACCGAAATATTCTAACGGAATATACACACATTCTGCACAAAGAAAAAAATAAACAAAAACTCCAAATACTAGAAGCTTTATACATAAAACAATACATCCTTAAATAAAATTAATTTCCAATGCAGTACACACATTTTGAAATGCCTATAACACCTTTCTCATCAATTCTTCTCCTTCCAGCCTCCACATTAATATATTTTTGTTAAAAAACTGGAACAGATCACCCCTGATGATGGCACTTCGAAGTGCCGAAAGTACTCGAGACCTGAACTTTGGTGGACTTATCCACGAATTCCACCCAAATATTAAAAAGTTGCCCAGAAAACTCTAAAAGATCAAAATAAAATTGTTAAACAAGAGATGTGTCTTTTGTTTAATTCTACATGTATAAATGAAAGAATGCTGCCCAAACACACACACACACACACACACACACACACACACATATATATATATATATATACATATCTTAAAAAGCGTTTAATCTATCTATCAATCTATTTATATATATATCTATCTTAAAACATTTAACCAATCTATCTATCAATATATAAAAAAAGGTTTAATCTATCCCTCTATCTATCTCTTTATATATCTATTTTAAAACGTTCGATCTATCTATCTATCTATCTATCTATCTTAAAAAAAACTTTTCAAACAGCATACAGACCTTTTTCAGGAGTCCATTCATTCTTCCGATAGCACTTAAAGATGCAGTGCCTGGTTCAATACCTGGCGCCTAAGGCTTCCCCCATAAAAAGAGAAGTGTTGAAGAAGCCGAGCAATTGTTAACGATACTTCATATACGTTTCCAAGAATTTCTTTTACAAAGAATCTTCGACCTGATATCGAATCATCGTTGATCATAGAAAAACGGATAAACATCCTGACAAAAATGGTGTCAGCGCTTCAGACTAAGAAAATCAAATCAAATACTATACATTTCTAGTCGAATGTAAATTGCTTGAAGCACTTCCATATTTGTGGCCGTTTAGACATTATTATATTTAGATGAAAAATTGTCAATATGCAAAGAAAATAAAGAAGAGTTTAAAAATCAATAATCTGTTTTGAAATTGCTCAAAATGTCTCCAGAAAATTGAAGCAAATATTCGCGGGCAAAAGTCAGGAAGGAATCTATTAAAACTAACTCTATCTGTAGTCTTTAACAAAACATGTATTTATATAAATATATACATATATATATAATATACTAAACTTATTGGTAAACCCTTGCGGAAATAAAGAAAACGACAAATAGTTTGATAGTAAAAATAGACTACCAAACTTCACCTGGGGAAAAAATGAAAAAAGAAAATACCAAGAGGGTCGTACCAACCGAAAATAATCGATTAAACTATAACATTTGGTCAAAAGAAATATGTATATATATATATATATATATATATATATATATATATATATATATATATATATATATATATAAACCGCTAGGATTATCTAAAGCTAAAATGTAAAAAGTACTCAATACCTAAGTAGAGCAAATAATAAAATTAAACCTAATGAGTCAGGTATACATACTAATAGTTTCGCTGAGTAGCTCATCAGGGCAAGATTCTTGTGTGTGTGTGTGTGTGATTGAAAATAGAAGAAAAAAGCCGACAAAACAAAAAACAACCAGGTTCAAATGGTATTTCGACTCGGTATGTAACGAAGGTAATTGGGAAGAGCAGAAGAGGAGTGAAGGGCGTGATGCGTGGTAAGGTGTGAGGCAAGAGTAAAAAAGGAGGGCGGAAAAGGAAGAATTTTTTTTGGATTTACTCAATCCATTACTCCTCATGTATATATATATATATATATATATATATATATATATATATATATATATATATATATATATATATATATATAAAGATAATCTAATGAGTCAGACGAACCTACTATTGGTACGAATATCTTGGTCCTTTCTTTTTTTCAAAAATCTTTTTCTTCCTGGTTTATGTTCGGTAGTATATTTTTACAATCAAACTTTCTGCTGGGTTTTTTCTCTCCGCTAAGATCTACCAACACGCTTGGTATATTAAATTATATATATATATATATATATATATATATATATATATATATATATATATATATATATATAAAGTAAATTTATCTATCTAGATTTGGCATTAAATATAAGTGTTGATATATCATTAAATACCAAACGAACAACTAGCATCAATATATCTATCTATCTATCTATCTATCTATCTATATCTATCTATCTATATATCTATCTATCTATATATATATATATATATATATATATATATATATATATATATATATATATATATATATATATATATATATCAGTCTGTTCATATCTATCTATCTATCTATTTCTCTATCTCAGTCTGTTCATATCTATCTATCAATCTCTCTATCTCAGTCTGTTCATATCTATCTATCTATCTATCTCAAACTGTTCTTATCTATCTATCTATCTATCTATCTATCTATCTATCAATATATCTCTCTATCTATCTCAGTCTGTTCATATGTATCTATCTATCTATCTATCTATCTATCTATCTAGTCTGTTCATATCTATCTATCTCTATCTATCTCAGTCTGTTCATCTATCTATCTATCTCTATCTCAGTCTGTTCATATCTATCTATCTCTCTATCTCTATCTATCTGTCATATATCTATCTATCTATCTATCTATATAGTCTGTTCATATCTATCTATCTATCATCTATCTATCTCAGTCTGTTCATATCTATCTATCTATCTATCTATCTATCTATCTCAGTCTGTTCATATCTATCCATCTCTCTTTCTCAGTCTGTTCATATCTATCTATCTATCTATCTATCTTCTGTTCATATATCTATCTATATCTATCTATTTATCTATTGATCTATTTATCTATCTATTCTCCTATCATTGTCCCCCACTTGTATATACATTCATTTTGAAATATAAGAATGACGTAACCTATATGCAAGTCAGCATTATTTATTTAACATGCGAAATATCTCTTTTAAAACGAGACAATGTGTTATATATTAGTGTGTAGCTATCGGCATTTAAATGCGTCTATATATGCACGTATGCATCACTGGGTTCAATAGTGTTCACCTGTGTGTATTTATGTATGTAAGCGAGCTTGCGCGTCTATGAATGTGTGTGTGTGTGTGTGCGCGCTTTCTGTTGTGTGTATGTGTCATCCTTGTATGAACGTTCACTTGTGTTATCGTAATTGTGCAATGTGCTCGATTCTTCATATGTGTCTAGATGTATGTGTGGTTGTATATACTTGTATGTATGTGTGTCACTGTGCGTCTCTTTCAGAGGAAACACCTGTTTAGCGAGTTCTGACCAAATTTCAATACCTCTTTCAATTTTTTTTTCTTTTTGTAAGCTGTTATTTCCAACAAATTTGAAAGAAAGCAATTTATTTTCCTCAACGCAAAAACAAAAGAAAAAACATATTTTTTCTTCTGATCTAAAATAGGTCAGATGCGATAAAATGTAAAACTTGAAGAAATACTTAGGATTCTCTTCTTCTCTTCCTTTTAATATCTATATGCAATAACCGTTTCATGTCGAAAATTGCCCCGTGGTTACGTCAGAGATCTGGAGATTATTCCAAACAAGCTTAGAGCTCAGGTGAATGACACCATTGTCATCCTAGAAAAAATACAAACACAACTCCTTATAGGTCTTTACTAAGCTTAGCTTAAACATGGCACAAGGCCAGAAGTATGGGGCGTCCAATGAGAATCAAACCCAGCAACAATAGTCTGTAAATCTAGCTTGCTAACCATTGCGCCACGTGAGGTGCCCACCATCTATGGGTATAATTATTTACTAAGCTTAGCCTAGATGTTGTACAAAACCAGAAATTTGGAGCGCCAGTGAGAATCGAACTCACTATCAGTAGTCTGCAAATCTAGCTTGCTAACCATTACACCACGTGAGGTGCCCATCATGTCTGGATATAGTAATTTACTAAGCTTAGCTTAAACGTGGCACAAGGCCAGAAGTATGGGGTGCCCAATAAGAATCGAACACTAACAATGGTCATCTGATTTAGCTTGCTAACCATTACACCACGTGAGGTACCCTGACTAGGGTATATTAATTTACTAAGTTTAGCTTAGATGTGTCGCAAGGCTAGAAGTATGGGGCACCCAAGGAGAATCGAACTCACTAACAATGGCCTGCGAATCTACCTTGTTAACCATTACACGATGTGAGGAAATGCAACTCCTTATAGGGTCATGAAAATGACGTTAAAATTCATCTAGTGGTGAGGTTCCAGTTCCGGAGCTCTTGGCAGTGTGGAGTACCAATTCATCGCCATTACTCCCAAGTCTACTCTGACCCAAAGTGTAGTACCTGTTATGCTGGTTGGTCGGTAAGATTCTCCTCGGGATATTCTAATTTAAAAAAAAAATTCTTGATAGGAATTCAATTTTTAAAAAACTTAATTTTTTTAAATACATTTTTTTAAACTTGTGCTTTTTTCTATTTAAACTATAGATAGGACCCGAACAGATACTACGAGCACGGGTCCCATCTACGGGTTGAATAGATCAAAAATGAGTTTTAAAATGTAATGCCTAACAACTCATGCTTTACCACGGAAGCAACGAAAAATAGTTATTTTGCGAAAGATGAAGGTCCAGTTGATTACAGTAAAGTAACCAGATGTTTCAAGAAATGTTGCTCTTGTTGCAAGAACCTCGACGATAAGGCATGGTCAGGTAGGCCTAAAACTGTGTATTCTGAGATAGTGCACCAATATATAGAGAAAAATCCGGTTAGTAGCACTCGGAGAGTATCATGCAAGCTCAGCATGTTACTGTCCACTGTGGTTCGTCATATTTCCAACTTCAGCAAAGACATGTGTAGCTACCAGGTAGGTAACTCTCAATTACTTATTACAAATACTCAATCACTATTGGTTATTTCCAATTTATAAGGAATATGTAATTTTTTTTCTTTAAAATTCAGTCAAGCTTTTGTTTTTAATATCTGAGATGCTTTCTGGTGTGAGTACAGAGAGATTTGGAATATTTTTAGAGTTTTTCTATTGTGTTTGTTGCTACATCCGAAAATGACTTTCAAATGAAAAAATGAAAAATTCTTTGCGTTCTATTATCGTTAATAGCGTTCCATTTCAAATTGAAGTTACATAATGAGTATTCTTAAAATATTCTTTTTTTTTCTGCTAAATATTCAGCAAAAAAGATTTTAAACTTTTTAAGAATTAAGAATTTCTAGAATTAAAAAAACAAAACAAAAACAGTAACATCAATGTAGTTAAGAAAATTCTAAAAAAAATCCATTTTTTAATTCTTCTTCCTCCTTCTCCCTCTCCCTCTCCCCCTCCTCCTCCTCCTCCTCCTCCTCCTCATCATCTTCTTCTTCTTCTCATTATTATTATTATTATTATTATTATTATTATTATTATAGAGTTTTTTAACACCAGCGTTAGCTGATGGCATTTCACAGGAGTCTGAAAAACAACAAGTCTTTTCAGGTTTCCAGGATTCTTCTGAGTATTCTAGCCGATTGCAGCAATGCCGTTGTCTGGATGGTCTCAATTGTTCTTCTGATTTCCACTTCCTCGTCTTTTTTCCAAGATTTTTGGGACCATTCCAAGTGCACCAACTACAATTGGTATCACTTTCAGCCTCATATATCATAGCTTTTTCAATTCTCTGGCAAGGTCCAAGTATTTCTCTAACTTTTCGTTTTCCTTCATCTTCAGCTTGTGATCTGCTGGAACTGCAAATTCTACCAGTTGTCAAGTTCTCTTTTTTTTCTTTTGTTAATCAATACTAGGTCTATTCTCTTGGCTGGATAAGGTGATCATCCTTTATCTCGAAGTCTCGGAGAATTGTAAGCGTTTCATTCGCTAGAAGAGATTCTGGTTTATGCATATATCATTTTGTTGTATGGTCAAAATTTAGTTTTTTGCATAATTCCCAGTGGATCACCTTCCCAACCCAGTCGTGCTTAACTTTGTATTCCCGTTTTTCTAATTTGCTACATTGGCTTAATACATAGTTTATGATCTCATCTCCGTCACCACAAAGTCTACATTATTATTATTATTATTATTATTATTATTATTATTATTATTATTATTTACTCCTTTTGAGTTTTCACATCAGCATTAGCTAATAATCTTTCACTGGAATCTGAGTGACAGCAAGTCTCCTCAGGTCTCCAGGACTCTTCTGAGTATTCTGGCAGATTGCAGCAGTGCAGTGTTTTGAATGGTTTCAATCCTTCCTCTAATTTCCAAACTTTCCAAACCCTTTTCCAATCCTTTTGGGACTGTTCCAAGTGCACCAACCACAATTGGTATCACTTTGACCTTCATATTCCATAACTTTTTCAGTTCTCTGGTAAGGTTCAGGTATTTGTCCATTTTTTCATTTTCCTTCAGCTTCACCCTGTGATCTGCTGGCACTGCAAAATCCACGAGTTGGCAAGTTCTTTCTTTTTTGTTAATCAGCACTAGGTCTGGTTTTCTTGCTGGGATAAGGTGATCCGTTTTTATTTCAAAGTCCCAGAGAATTTTATGCGTTTCGTTCTCATGAATTATTATTTTTATTATTATTATTATTATTATTATTATTATTATTATTTGGTTTATAAGTTGAAATAGAATAATATCTTTGTTGAAGTTTAGAAATGATATCGAAAATGTAGGAACTAAGTATAATTTATTTGGACACATGGCCTTGTGCATAAAGGAGTTAGGTTAAGACAGTTCTAAGTGACAGTTATCTCCTGGTCAGGGGCAGTAACACAATAATAATTAACGCAGCTTAATGCCTTTACCCCAGCTATGGTTAGCGGAATGAGAACAGGATACCCCGTGGACTGAATAAAGGGTTAGGTTCAAAGTTCTATGATGGCTTCCGATTACGACAAGGAGGTTCCCGAGTCCGAAAAGAAGCTTCCCGAGTCCGACAAGAAATACCTGAAGAAGGCCGGAGGGCACATCGAACGAAACGTTGTACAGATAAGAATGAAGATGAGGACAATAGTCCGAATAACGCAGATAATACTAATCATCAAGCCTCATCTCAAACATTCAGAGAAAAAGTATAATTTATTAAATAATTAATAAAATTGATTTAAATAAGAGATATTGTAATTGTTTAGAACTATATATATATATTTCTAATCCAAAAGTCAACAGAAGAAATCTTACAACACAAGAGTTTTATTTAAAAACCTGTTGCAGTTTGAGAGCTCAATGTGTGCTCTTAAAGTTAGAGTCGCAGAGCAAATATATAAGTAAAGAAATAACAAAAGACTTAGAGGATTATATATATATATATATATATATATATATATATATATATATATATATATATATATATATATATATATATATATATATATATACATATGTGTGTGTATGTGTGAGTATGTGTGTGTGTACTGGATGCGTGAGACAGACAGAGACAGAGACAGAGACAGAGAGAGGGAGGGAGAGAGAGAAAGTATATGTGGGTACGTATTGACGTCTGTATACAGTGTTTTTGTGTATCTATATTAGCATGAGTCTGTCCCTGTTCTGTTCAAAATAAACATGAAATTGAAACAGTAAAATTATTATTTTAATTCCTAGAAAAATATCACCGAATTAAATGTTGACTTTCATGAATAATCCAATTATTCTCTGTTTCTTTTCTATTCGTCTTTTTACTTTTCTTCTTCTTCTCTTCCCGCCACGAAACATATTAAACGTTATTAATATATTATCTTGAAATATAAAAACACTTTCGCCATCTAGCAATGAATTATGAAATCATTAAAACGTCTTGTTTTCGGCTATGTCTATTATCAATGACATATTTTGCTTTCTTTAAGGCAACTTCATTTGCAAATTTGTTCAATTATTTTGAATTAAGATTTTTCATTTGCTTTCAATTTACATTTCTCAGTTGGATGTTTTTTTTTATATACATTGTGCGAGCGAAATAACCTCTCACTTTTGAGACTGTTACTTGTGTGGTGTAAGTGAACCTAGACAATGGTAATTCTATGTTGATAATGTAATCTATCTATCTATCTATCTATCTATCTATATTCGTATCTATCTATCTCAGTCTATTCGTATCTATCAGTTTATAAGTCTATTCGTATCTATCTATCTATCTATCTATCTCAGTTTATTCGTATCTATCTATCTATCTATCTATCTATAAGTCTATTCGTATCTATCTATCTATCTATCTCAGTCTATCTATCTATCTATCTATCTATCTATGTCTATTCGTATCTATCTATCTATCTATCTATCTATCTATCTATCTATCTATCTATCTATCTATCTATCTATCTATCTAGTATCTATCTATCTATCTATCTATCTATCTATCTATCTATATATATATATATATATCAGTCTATTCGTATCTATCTATCTATCTATCTATCTAGTCTATTCGTATCTATCTATCTATCTATCTATCTATCTATCTATCTATCGTATCTATCTATCTATCTATCTATCTATCTAGTCTATTCGTATCTATCTATCTATCTATCTATCTATCTATCTATAAGTCTATTCGTATCTATCTATCTATCTATCTATCTAGTCTATTCGTATCTATCTATCTATCTATTCGTATCTATCTATCTATCTATCTATCTATAAGTCTATTCGTATCTATCTATCTATCTATTCTCTATTATTTTTCCCACTTGTATATACATATATTTTGAAATACAAATATGACGTAACCCATATGCAAGTCAGCATTATTTCTTTAACTTGCGAAACATCTGTTTTAAAACGTGTGTGTGTGTGTGTGTGTGTGTTGGTTGTTGCTATCTACATTCCTACGCGACAATACTGTGTGAACAGAGCCGAAGGCCGTGTCTGAGCAGAGTTGGCCTGATGAGACAACAAACTGTGCATCGGCGAAATGGACCAATAAACCACCCGGTGCCTCCTAAAATAACTTGTGAATGTGGGAAGATGTGCAAGACTTTAGCTGGACTAAAAAGCCACATTCACGCAGCTCAACATCAACTCTTCAGCCAACCATCACATCTATCTATCTATCTATCTATCTATCTATCTATCTATCTATCTATCTCAGTCTGTTAACATCTATCTATCTATCTACTCCAATTTTCTCATGTCTATCTTAGTCTTTTAATATCTTTCTTTCTTTCTTTCTTTCTACTCCAAGTTGTTCATATCTATCTCAGTCTGTTAATATGTATGTATGTATATATGAGAAGTAAATACACACGCGGTGTGTTTATGATATGGCTTTATTTAGCCGACAATTTTTGGGAGCATATGTGCTTAATTGAAGTCGTACCTAATTTTGAAAGTTAATTAATAATTAGGCGTGCATCTGGCCTGATGAGTCACCAAACTGTGCATCGCGAAATGGGCCAATAAACTACCCTGTGCTCCCTGAAATAACTTGTTGTAAGTGTGGAAGAAGACTTTTTTTTTTCTTTATCAAGCAACTAGTAGAAGCTACCCGGCGTCGCCTGGGTAGAGGTTTTTTAAAGTTAGTCCCCCAGATCCATTATTATTGAATCATGAGTTGAATCCTCGTAAGATGCCCCATTTAAATCCCTATGTAAAAAAAAATAGACCTTGCATTGATCCAGCTATTCTGAAAAGAAATGTTAATGTCTACTATCTAAAATATTAAATGAAAAAAAAAATCCATGCTGTTATCATTTAAATTTTATTTTTTTAATTATCTTCACGAATATAAATCAAATCTCTATTATTTTTGCTCAAAAACCAAGCCCTGGTAATATTTAATGTGTATGTATATATACTTTGTCCTTAATTGTTTTGTTTTTATATACACACAACTGCCATTTATATATGTATCGATAGAGAGATAGATAGATAGATAAATAGATAGATAGATAGATATTAAATGAAAACAAAATCGAAACCTATTTTATTAAAAGGAATTTTGAATTGGTTTATAATTTTTGGTAAAAATGCAGAATATCACGCAAGAAATAACATTAGAATCACATTTTGAGATAGCTGTGGATTTCGGAAACTTCCGAAATACCGTTACCGAGCGTCTCAAAAACTTCGGGTATTTCCGTGAAACACGTAAACTAACATTGCCGTATGTCGTGTACCAATCTAAGCAAACTTTTAAAATAGAACTTATTCAATAAGTATGATATATCAAAGTGAAAAAAAAGTACAATATATATATATATATATATATATATATATATATATATTGAAAGAATAAAACGACTGTATTTATTACTATTACGGTGAAATATAATAGCTGATATTGATACTACTACTTACTTTTTTGTTTACAACAAAGTAAAATGGCGAGTATTCTTTTAAGGTTAAATTATAAGGGTATTTAATTTTTAGATGTATTCTAAAATATAAATCAAATCTTCATTATTTTTGCTTTAAAACCCAAACCTGGTGATATTAATGCGTATATCTATTTACTTTGCCGTTAATTGTTTTATTTTCGAAGTTTCCTCCGGACAAAATTAATGCAAATTCCTTTATATATATATTTACCAACCCCTCCGCACGAGCAGGATGTGACACAAGGTCAATTTCTTAAGCGGAGTTTAACAGGTTTGAATTCAGAGTTTTCCTTCTCCTAGACTGGTTACCTAGCCATGGTTAAAGAGCCAAGTCTGCGCTGCTATTTGCCCATAACTGGAGGGAGTATTGGATTCATACCTTTCCCAGGGTCTTAGCGCAATGTGAGATTCAACAGCTTCGTCCAGGAATTGAACTCGGGTCGACGAGTCCATTTCACACGACTCTAACCATTAGACCACGCACCTCCATTTCTTTATATATAGATAGATGATAGATGGTAATACTCGATAACGAATTTGCTGCCATCATGCATGCTAGTGTTCAATAATGTTCAATAGTTTGTATTTGTGCACGTATATGCAATTGTGCATCTGTGAGTGTGTTTATCTATATGTCGTCCTTTTATCTACGTTTACTGGTGTTATTGCACCTGTGCATGTGTCTGAGTCTTCTTCCTATGTATGTAGATGTATGCGTGGTTGTGTGCACTGTGTGTATTTGTGTTTGCACATGTACTTGTGCGTCTATCTGCTTTCTGTCTTCCTCAAAATAACTTGCCGCTTTACCAATAAGATTTATGAGCCGAGCATCGGGTCGGCTAAGAGAGGCGCCTAATAATACTGTCTTCAATGTGACATATATGAGTTTGCTTTTGCTGTGCGACATGCAACGCCCCCCGCCCCCCGTCTTCCGCTAAATCGATTGGCATATTCTGTTTGGTATTTTCTCTGCACACGACAAAGCTGTGACCAACGAGTAAGGAAAATCGTTTTCGACATTATAACCGAATAACGGCCATGTTTGATTTAGGGTTTAGATCGCAACACAATCCCCTAAACCTATACTTGTTCTCCGTTAAAAACGGAATAAAATCGGCCTAATCTAATAAGATACCAGTGCATCAAAATTTCCAACTAGATGTCCACCATCTTAGTTTCTCATTACTGGCTCGTTGGTTTTATGGCATGTCAACTCTTGTTGGGTTATTTTATGCCGATGCTGTTTTTCTTTATTTGGTTGGTTGGTTTAATGGCATTTCAACCCTTATTGAGAAATCTTCAAAGCGGTAGCCGTTCAGTGCTATTTACGGTTGCACCACTTGAATTCTAACGAATTACTTAGTGTAAAAGATAGATGAAGGCTTCACACAGATGCTGAGTGTTGCCTTACGATGGGTAGATTGTCGCCATTTTAAACTATTAATTTCGTTTCGGCATTTTGTTTGTTTCAGGTTTATTCCACTGTGTAGTTAATTAGAATACAAAGTGTGTCAAAAAAGTACCAAGTTTAAAGCTGTATTTACCAAGATAGAAATGAAGAATAAATGGAACGTTACTTTTTTATACAATGTATGTAAAAAGATACAAAAAATCTAGATACTTTTTTGACATATCTTGTATATATATATATATATATATATATATATATATATATATATATATATATATATATATGGCTTAGTCCACTGTTCAATGAACTAGAATCAGTTGGGCACAGTCTGTCAAGAACGCAGCACCATAACACAATTCAGAGCAGAATTCACCATATAACATCTATAGCATTGGTTCCCAACCATTTTAGTACCATGCCCCACTTTTTTATCACAAATTTCCTCATGTCCCCCACACGTTAATTGTTTAGTATGATATAACAATATCAGTTTTGAAGAAGTATAACATAAAATAAAATGGTATATTTCAAATAAAACTATAGGGTTTAACTTCAAATTTAATCAAATAAAATCCATTTTATAATGTGTATAATTGCGGGGGAGGGCAACCGATGAAGAACTGTAAGGTTAAATAAGCCAGAAGCCGAGCATATAGCTGGTGCCAGATCAACGATAACATTAGTGGGTGAACACTTGACTAGATTACACAAGCTGTTGTGTTCAGCTAGGTTGTAATTAGAATTTTTATCCTATAAATTTATAAATTTTATTCATATAAAATAAAAAAATTTTTGATATTACTATATTTTTCATATTGCTCCCTATTATTATTGAATTGCCCCCCCCCCCGCACCCCCAGTGGGGCGTAGGCCCCATGTTGGGAATTATACAATGCGATTAAAACTCTGAATAGGCTACAGTCCGAAAGGCGAAAAGTGCTTTAGTTTTTAAAATCCTTCGGATGTAAAAGATGGCTCAATAATTTTTACGTAATGATAATAAAATCCCCAAAAGATTATAGTTACTTTTTACATTGTAACTATCTTGAATTCAAAATAAATTAAAAAAATTTAAAAATAATTCGACCGTTTTTATTTTTATTTTGAATTCAAGATAGTTACAATGTAGCAATATTCACCGAAAGTTAACCAGACAAGATTAGATATATATATATATATATATAAATTCAAACCTATTCTCAACAGATATTACAAAGGTAAGAGACGGATATTATCTTCTCTAATAACTTATATAATAATTATATTAACTTGATGCTTCAAAGGAGTCTAATAATAGATGAGGAAAACTTTCTATCAGGGACCCCACTCTCAAAAAGTGTTTTAATACTTTTGAGAGGGGTCCCTTGGAAAGGGTTTTTTATTTATCCCCATCATTTCATTCATTTTCATTTCATCCATTCATTCATTTTACCATTAATTTTTAACTATATATATATATATATATATATATATATATATATATATATATATATATATATATATATATATATATATGATAAGTTGTAAACACGGTATGTTTGGAATGGCTTTTTTGCCGACAATTTTTGGGAGAATATGTGCTTAATTGGAGTCGTACCTAATTTTGAAAATTAATTAATTAATAATGAATTAGGCGGGAATGCCTATTTAAATGTATGGCTAAACAAATCGAGAAAAATCAATATCTGTATGTACATTTCGGCCTATCAGGCCTCATCAGCAGAGCTATCTATAGCCATTCTCCATATATATATATATTATATATATATATATATATATATATATATATATAGTTCTCCTAGTGGCCTTATATGTTATATATTACGGATAGAGCACTCCTAGTGGCTTTATATCAGTAAAATTCTCTTACTCAAAGTCGGTCATGTTGATGGAGCGGAGGTAAGAACTCTGACTGACGACAAATCGGTCAAGTTCCAATGCCCGCCAGAAATTTCCTGCCTGTCTAGCCGCACTAAAGAGAATTGATACGTCTGAACAGGATATTATGTGGATGATGATGATAATGATGATGATGATGATATATATATATATATATATATATATATATATATATATATATATTGCATAGTTCTCGTAGTGGCCTTATATGTTATATATTACGGATAGAGCACTCCTAGTGGCCTTATATGTTTATATCGGTAAAATTCTCTTTCTCAAAATCGGTCATGTAGATGGAGTGGAGGTAAGAAATCTGACTGACGACAAATCGGTCAAGTTCCGATCCCGGTCAGAAATGGCATGCCTGTTTAGCCGCACTGAAGAGAGTTGATACGTCTGAACAGGACATTATGTGGATGATGATGATAATGATGATATATATATAAATGCAAGGGTCATTCAAAAAGTTTTAAGTTTCACCCAGTGAGAAGAGACACTTATAAAACTAGAAAAACTAATTCAAATTTCTGTCTTAATTTCTGTGCAGGTGAGGCTCATGCTAAAAATGGACAAAACGTAAAGTATCTGGGTGAGAGTTAGAAATTTTCAACGACCCTCGTTTATATTATATATGTGCATCTATTCAGGTTTTCTCCACAATTGTTCCCTTAAAGCAAAAACCACTTAAACACAAGGAACTTTGTATTTGTGTGTGTACATGTATTTGTACGTGTATTTCTGTGTGCATATGTGTATGCCACAGTGTGTGTGTTTGTGGAGTCAATTAGATTCGCCAACGTAAAAGACAAAACCAAGTGTCATAATTTGTTGCAATGGACATTGTACAGCCAACAAAACAACCCCACAGTTTGAAGTGGCTTGTTAGCTTCCATTTTCCACGCTAACTGCCCGGATGTTTATCGTCTGGCGTCTAATTTTGGCTTTTTCTTCCCTTTGGAATAACAAATTATTGGAGGAATCAATTCCAATGCAGCCACCATCTTCTATTCACATGGACAATCTAAACTTAAAGCTAAATAGAAAGTGTAGTACCAGTATACAGTAGTATCATCTGCGTTATTCGGACTATTGTCCTCATCTTCATTGTTATCTGTACAACGTTTCGGCCGATATGCTCTCCGGCTTTCTTCAGGTATTTCCTATCGGACTCGGGAACCGTGGACTGAATAAAGGGTTAGGTTTAAAGTTCCGTGATGGCTCCCGATTACGACAAGAAGGTTCCCGAGTCCGAGAAGGTTCCCGAGTCCGACAAGAAATACCTGAAGAAGGCCGGGGGGCATATGGGACTTGTGAACGTTGTACTGATAACATCCAGATGAAGATGAGGACAATAGTTCGAATAACGCAGATAATACTAATCATCAAACCTCCTCTCAAACATCCAGAGAAACAGTATACATTATATAAAGATTTGTGTATATATTTTTACATATACGGAGTATTATAAATAAACTAAAAGCAGCTACCCGGCATCGTCTTAGTAGAGGGGGGGGCAAAAGTTAGTCTCACAGATCCATTATTACTGAATTGCTAGTTGGATCCTCGAAGGATGCCCCATTTAAATCCCTATGTAAAAAAATAGACCTTGCATTGATCCAGCTACTCTGAAAAGAAATGTTAATGTCTACTATCTAAAATATTAAATTAAAAAAATGCCATGCTGTTATCATTTAAATTTGATTTGTTAATTATCTTCACAAATATAAATCAAATTTTCATTATTTTTGCTTATAAACCAAGGATGCCCTTACGTAAAAAAAAAAAAACTTTCGTAGATCCGGCCTAATGGGGTGTCAGAAAAAAGTTCACAGACTCTCTGAAAATAAAAATCATTGTCTCCTATTTAAAACAGTAAATAAAATAAAATCCATGCTGTTACTATCTAAAATTATTTTTTCTATTATCTTCATGAATATAAATCAAATTTTCATTATTTTTGCTCAAAAAGCAAAATCGGATGATAGTGAATGTGTATAGATATTTACTTTGTCGTTAATTGTTTTATTTTCGTAGTTTCCCCTGGACATACATACACACAAACATCTCTTTATATATGTATAGATGAATAAATCAAAGGATATATAGAAAATGGGAAAATCACACCAGTAAGATTTACGGTGAAATATTAAAGACAAAAATCAACAAAAATAGAGTCAGAATTTTGCCCTGATGAGCTACTAAGGGAAACTATTAGTAGGTATATCTGACTGATTCGGTTTAACTTTATTATATGCTCTACTTAGGTACCGAGTACTTTTTACATTTTAGCTTTAGACAATCCTAGTGTATATATATATATATATATATATATATATATATATATATATATATATATATATATATATGTGTGTGTGTGTGTGTGTGTGTGTGTGTGTGTGTGTGTTGATGATATCAATAGGATTCAACCAAAATTGAGAACTCAAACGTACATATAAAGACTTGTGTATATATTTTTACATATATAAATATATATTATATATATAAATGAATATATAAATAAATAAATAAAAGGATATACCACAGTATGATAATTCAATTATTACAACGTTTAATATGTTTATTTAAGAGCTATTGCTAAATAGTTCAATATGTAAAAAGTATAATAATCTTGATTTAACTCTCTCAATCTTTTTATCTTTCTTTCCTTCCTTATATTCGATTTAAACAAATTAACTTTATCCCTTCCGCGCGCTCATCCCCACTCTCCACGTTTCTCCTACTCTCTTTCTTTTTTTCTTTCTTATTATATTCTTTCTGTTTAGCATGTCCTT
>CM042163.1:82314543-82327043 GCA_023376005.1 Doryteuthis pealeii | reverse complement strand
TTCTTTGGAATAATTTGAAAACTTATATGATTTTCGTGGACTTCCGGAGCTCGCTCATACCTGAAACTTTAGCTCTCAACACAAAGCGAGTGACAGCTCGTATCTCGGACAACTCGTAACTTGAGGTGCTCGTAAGTCAACGTAGCACTGTATCACTCAAATTCTCATTGCTTTTATATGTATATATATTGGTACATACAGATTATATATATTTACCAACCCCTCCACACGAGCAGGATGTGACACAAGATCAACTTCTTAAGCGGAGTTTTAACAGGTTTAAATTCAAGTTTTCCTTCTTCTAGACTGGTTGCCAAACTCAGATTAAAGAGACTAGTCTGTCCTACTTTTTTCCCATAGCTGAAGGGAAAGTAGTTGGATTTATACCTTTCCCAAGGATATTAGCGCTATGTGAAATGCAAACAGCCTCGTCCAAATTTGAACTCGGATCGACGAGTTCATTTCATACGACTCTAATCATTACGCCACGCAACTTATATTGTTATAGGTCGATAACTGCGAGAATACAATTAACATTAGTATTAACTGCGTTGTTCGGACTATTGTTCTCATCTCTATTGTTATCTGTACAACGTTTGGGCCGATGTGCCCTCCGGCCTTCTTCGGGTATTTCTTGTCGGACTCGGGAACCTTCTTTTCGGACTCGGGAACCTTTTTTTCGATCTCGGGAACCTTCTTGTCGTAATCGGGAACCTTCTTGTCGTAATCGGGAGCCATAGTTCGAAAAGAAGGTTCCTTAGTCCGACAAGAAATACCTAAACAAGGCCGGGGGGCACATCGGCTGAAACGTTGTATAGATAGCAATAAAGATAAGGACAATAGTCCGAATAACGCAGATAATAGTAATCATCAAGCCTCATCACAAACATTCAGAGAAATACAATTAGAATGTTCTTAGATAAACCAATTTCTTGTCAAATTTTCTATTGAATGAGAATGTCAGATTTTTCAATTTCGGAGAAATAAATTACATTTTTTAAATAAACAATTGAAATGCGTCTTTTTTTGTTTGTGTTTATTATTTTGTAAAGTCTATTTTACAAATTGATGTTTGGATACACATTTAATTGGCTTATTTTGAATTTATTCACAATTATAATAACCATGTCTGCGGGGAGGATGTTCATAAACTTTGATCACCAATATATATACAAGGTGTGTCAAAAAAGTATCGAGATTTTTGTACTTTTTGACAAACCTTCTATTCTGAAAAGAAATAACGTTCCATTCATTATTTCTTTTAGAAAGCAAGGTGTGTTAAAAAGTACCTTGTTTAAAACCTTATTTACCCTAGATAGAAATGAAGAATGAATTTAATGGGTTTTTTTCAGAATACAAGGTGTGTAAAAAAGTACAAAAAATCTCAATACTTTTTTGACACACCTTATATACGCTCCAAATTTCGGTTGAGCTCTTTATTTAGAAGGGATTTAATTGCAAAATTCACCGTATTCGGCGTTCAGCTAAGACTCACTTTGTTTACATATAGTTTGAGACCTCTAGGTGAGTTCATTTCCGCTTAGAAATGTAGCGATTAAATAGCCTGCTATACTTGGCAGCTGACTGTGGCCGTATGGGTAAAAGGATTGATGAGCGTAAGTTCGCTCGGGTCTCGGACCCGGCCAGAGGTAGCTGCTAAAACGGTATAAATGCACTGATGAGAGGTGATACCTCGAAACACGTGTCTATAGTTTACTCTCTCTCTCTCTCTCTCTATATATATATATATATATATATATATTTGGTCTTGAAGGTAACTGTAAGATTTCCAGTTACAGATACGACTGGTCTTAGGGAGAAGTAAGTAAAGTCGTCAGGGCGGCCTAAAGTCGGTATCAGCCAATTAGCGAGGGAATCTACCCCCTTTTCACCTGCGCTAGACCAAAGATTATTTTAGCGTCTGAGGTGGAGCCACACACCTACCGTCAACTCGTTACTTTACCGCACAGATCCATATGCTACTCATACGCTGAGTTGGTGAGGACCGTTATCGAACTAGGAACCTTGTGTGTGAAGAAAATGTTTTCAAAAATATAACAGACACAGGATGTTATGATCAAAGGAACATTTTTTATATGTCTATACTTAAGTATTTCGGTTTATGATAAACCATCATCAGGACAATGCAAAATAAATTCTGTATCAGAGAAAAATGTTGTGACGTGGTGATCAATAGTGGAGTCGCAGAACAAGGAGTTTATATCGTATCACAATCCTATCCGATCTACACGATGTGACTTGGGCTACCGACCCTAATCACTCCACGCGGTGGTCTTTCCCTACGGTCACTAGTTTTTCCTAGTGTCATCCGATCTTTCTCGGAGGTCTTTTTCAATAATCTTCATACAATGACTGCTATTTACACAGTAGCATTGCAACCAACAAAGCCTTCGTCAGATGATGACTCTGGGTTCAGACATGGCTTCGGGGCCGAAGCATCATTACCACTAACCCAGAGCGCCCCAGCAGTATCTCACGATACCGCCAGACTTTGTCGGTTTGATGTCACAATATAGGACTGCCATATCCACGCTGATGCGGTTAGAGCTTTCTCCTGAATCTTTTTTAAGTATTTCCTCTGGTGGAGAAAGTCCAAGTTTAGATCTAATAATAAATATTCAACTAACTTGCTTTTTTGACAAAGTCTCTTATTTCACCTAACTTCAGGGGTGAATAGTCAAATTTTTCCTCTGGGGGATGTGGATGGTTTAGTTCATTAAGATGAACCAGAGGAATGTTGGTGATTGGGTCAGTGTACTTTTCCTGAAGATGTGCTTCCAATTCCTCTTTCGGAACGTTGAGAACTCCATTTATTTCCCTCGAATAATTTTTTGATGAATTTAAATGTTTTTTTCCCAAATCGCGCCTAGCTTTTCTTTTCTCTTGTCGCCGTTTCCTCGTTATAAATATATATATATATATATATATATATATATATATATATTTGTAAATGTATAAGTAGTAACTTACCGGTGGGTATGAGTACGATCGTTGGAAGCGCACAGTATCCAGAGGTTAAGATTGAGAAAAAAACAAATACAAAGTGCTCAATACAATGTAGAGCAAAAATTTATTTTGACAATGGAAAGGAGTAACCTACTCGAGTTTCATCGATTGATTCTTCAGGGTTACTTTAGTTAAATTAATCGAGTTTTCGATTAATCTTAGATGGTATAATACATGCCCATTGGAATGGGACTTATCTTTAGTAGAGGAACGCTTAATATATATATATAGTATTTTTTATGCATACTGTTGATATTAAGAAGTTGAGCAGAAAACTTGAAAAGATCGAAAAGAATGGCATCAGGCATGAAATGTTCATCTTGTTCAACACAGTATATATATATATATATATATATATATATATTATATGAGAAGTAAACAAACAAACAATGTGTTTGATATGGCCTTAGCCGACAATTTTTGGGAGAATATGTGCTTAATTGAAGTCATACCTAATTTTAATAATTAATTAATTGATAAATAAGGAATTAGGTAGGCATATCTGTTCAAATGTAAGGCTAAACAAAGATTGACTTTTTCTCGATTTGTTTTGCCTTACATTTGAACAGACATGCCCGCCTAATTCATTAATTATCAATTAATTAATTATCAAAATTAGGTATGACTTCAATTAAGCACATATTCTCCCATATATATATATATATATATATATATATATATTATTTATATTTTGCTTGAAGGCAATTATAATGCATGTATCGCATAAAATTCGATAATTATAGAAAATAATCTTGACAAGTGAATCCTGGTAAAGGATGGCTCGCTATGCAGAACACCGTACAGACTGTTTTGACTTTATTAAATCTCATCAGCGATGTATACTAACGACTCCCCTCCGACAGGAATCGAAACCGGGACCTCAGCTGGCATAGTCAGAGACCATATAGGCCGCATTTCTTCCTTAAGACATATTTTGTTGAACTGCGCAGCCATTTTCTGTCTGCAAATCTTGTTCATGGTTCTTTCGAGTTGCCAGATTGATGTAACTATACCAGGCGAAAATTGGCTGATGTATTTGCCATAACTTACTATTTACCGAGTACTTTCCGTCCCGTCAGGGGCCATCTTCAAGGGTAGTGCAAGAACAATACAATAATAGGTTGGGCTATTAAGCTTGTATTCTATTTATAGAGGGATTGTATTTTGTTATTGGTTTATTCTATTTTATTTATTTTTATTGTTGTGTTATACTTATTAGAATTATCATTATTGTTATTATTATCATTATTTTTATTATTGTTAAAATTATCATCATTGTATTAATTATTTATGTAACTACAGGTATTATATATATATATATATATATATATATATATATATATATATATATATACATATCGTCGTGACCGACAAAAATATGGTGGGAATGCCCACATTGGAGAATAATGTAACAACTTTCGTTCTCTTTTTTGCAAAATTAAGGTTTTTCCTTTTTGTTTTTTTTGTTTTTTGTTTTTTGAACTGATTTGACTTTTATCTCCGACCCAAACACCACGGAGTAAATGAGCTCTGATGATGATTTTTGTAAAATCGAAATATTGATCAGTATCAGCTATGATTATATTATAGATTATTTTCTCTTTAACAGCATTGTGTGATGTTTTCATTCCACCTTTTCATACTCATATTGTCGGATTTATTTCCCTTCTTTTAACTTATATATATATATAAGAAACTAAAGTCTCGAGGGTGGATGGCCCTAAGCTATAGGTTACTTACCGGATAGGAAACTCCAGCAGTGTCCATTAAGCCAAATGACCCTCGCTGCCTACTGGATTTCATCCAAAACATAGTTAATCACCTACAATGTTTAACAAGAAAGCGTAAGAAGATTGTGTAACTTCCGTTTCCTGTACCGGAAGAAGGTGTTGTCACCGGATCAAACTAAATTTCGTTCGACAACAACTGACCTCATTTCTATTATTCGGACCCGATGTCGTTTGGCGAACCGCGAAGAATATTTGGATTTCTTGTGCAATATACTCTTCACATACGAGGGTGTGACAAAAAGTAATGTCATTTTGTTTATTTCATCTGAATTTAAAAAAATTAAACTAAAGCCTACATTGAGACCCTGACGAGGCTCAGAGCAAGAATCCGATGAGTAAGACCCAATTTTCCAATCGACAATGTCCTCCTTCTGCATGATAATACTCAACCATACACTAGCATCAGAACAAGAGAGAAAATCGCCTCATTCGGGTGGACAACTTCGCATTCTCCATACTCACCAGAGTTACCGCTTTCAGAGTATTATCTCTTCGGTGCCATGAAAGAGGGTTTGAGGGGAAAATATTATTCAAGTGACGAGGAAGTAAATTCTGTAGTGAAGAAGTGGCTCAAAGAACATTCAACAGAATTTTACGGTACAGGGATGCATGCTCTCACTCGAAGGTGGAACATTGCTATAGAGAGAAAAGGTGACTACGCCGAGAAGTAGGGATGTGATCCACGGAGGACCAGCTGCATTTTGATGTATGATACATCTTCCTATGTTGGTAATTATACCTGTCCTAAACAAAATGGCATTACTTCTTGACAAACCAATGTGGAGAAGTGGGGATATGATCCACAGAGGACCAGCTTCATTTTGATGTATGATACATGTTCCTGTGTTGGTAATTATATCTGTCCTAAACAAAATGGCATTACTTCTTGACTCACTAATGTGGAGAAGTAGGGATGTGATCCACAGAGGACCAGCTTGATTGTTATGTATGATACATGTTCCGGTGTTGGTAATTATACCTGTCCTAAACAAATGGCATTACTTCTTGACTCACCAATGTGGAGAAGTAGGGATGTGATCCACAGAGGACCAGCTTGATTTTTATGTATGATACAGGTTCTTGTATTGGTAATTATACCTGTCCTAATTACTTTTTGACTCACCCTCGTACATGCTCTCAATCAAAAGGGGAACATTGCTATTGAGAAAAACAGTGACTATGTGGAGAAGAAGTAATGTATTATACCTGTCCTAAACAAAATGGCATTACTTTTTTTTACTAGCCCTTGTATTTTGTTGGCACCGGGAAACTTTACTCGGAACTGGGAAATATCTTCAAACAATTCGGTGCTGTTCCATTCACCATTGACCAATACAGATGCGCGTCAGTTTTCCCCCGGTCGTTCAATTTTGAAACTAGAGTTGATATTTATTCAGGTTTTCGTTACATATTAAACACAGGCCTCATGTTCCTTAAGTGACACGGTTTCATAAATTTCCTGTGCTATTCAATATTTATACAATGAACAGGGTAAAGAAACATCAACACAGCAGAGATGTTTATTTAGGTTTATTCAAGACTACAGTGTAGTCTCAGTTTTAGAAATCCTACTAAACATACTATTAATACGTACTGTCACCCATCTAAGTACTGAACATAGTCATCACTGCTTCACTTGTTATTATTATGCCTTGCTTAGTCTGGCACACAGACCTTGAGGTTAAATCGAACTTAACGGGCCTAAATTCAAACATCGTATGTCACCCCGCCGAAAGAAAAAAATACCAAAAATCAAGGAATTAACCGAATTTGATGAAATTTTCAGTGTTGATATATTAATGAATAAAAAATATAATGCAACAGTTATTTTATTTAAAAACTTTTACATTTTTTCAGGTCAATTAACTTTGAACCACGGCTCTTTAAGGCGTAACACAGATTCTAAAAGATATGTGGTTCAAAGGTAACTGACCTGAAAAAATGTAAAAGTTTTTAAATATAATAACTGGTGCATTATATCTTTTATTCATTAATATATCAACACTGAAAATCTCATTAAATTCGGTTAATTCCCTGATTTTTTTTCTTTCGGTGGGGTGACATACGATGTTGGAATTTAGGTCTGTTAAGTTCGATTTAACCGACCTTATGCTGTTTCTAGTATCTGTTGTTCCTAAGTGGTGACCCATCTAAGTAGCGACCAGGATCATCATTGCTTAACTTGTTATTTATTAACCTTTACTTAGTCTGGCATACAGGCCTCAAATTGCTAACATTACCTAATGTTCCAAAAGGGTCACCCATCTCAGTAGTGACTGTTCATCGCTGCTTAACTTGTTATTTACTGAGATTTGCTTCGTCTGGCATACAGAACTCAAGTTGCTTACAATTATAATGTTCTTAAGTGGTCATTCATCTAAGTAGTGAACATGCTCATGACTGCTTAACTTGTTCTTAATTAAGCTTTGCATAGTATGGTATACATATCACAGATTGTTTATAATATCTACTGTTTTTAAGTGGTCCCAATAGTCACCCATCTAAGTAATGACTTGGTTAATCACTGCTTAACTTGTTATTTACTGCTTTGCTTAGTTAAGCATACGGACCTCAGGTTGCTCATAATATTTGCGGTTTTTAAGTGGTCATTTAATGGTCACCCAGCTTAGTAGTGACTTGGTTAATCGCTGCTTAACTTGTTATTTACTGAGCTTTACTTAGTCTAGTATACAGACCACAGGTTGATTATAATATCTGCTGTTTTTAATTGGTCACTCATCTAAGTAATGACTAGGTTAATCACTGCTTAACTAATTATATACTGAGCTCTGCTTAGTCTACCATACAGACTTCAGGTGGCTTATAATATCTGCTGTTTTTAAGTGGTCACTCAATGGTCACCCATCTAAGTAATGACTAGGTTAATCACTGCTTAACTTGTTATTTACTGAGCTTGCATAGTCTAGCATACAGACCTCAAGTTGCTTATAATATATGCTGTTTTTAAGTGGTCACCAAGTGGTCACCCATCTAAGTAATGACTTGGTTAATCACTGCTTAACTTGTTATTTACTGAGCTTGCATAGTCTAGCATACAGACCTCAAGTTGCTTATAATATCTGCTGTTTTTAAGTGGTCACTCAATGGTCACCCATCTAAGTAATGACTTGGTTAATCACTGCTTAACTTGTTATTTACTGAGCTTTGCATAGTCTAGCATACAGACCTCAAGTTGCTTATAAATATATGCTGTTTTTAATTGGTCACTCAATGGTCACCCATCTAAGTAATGACTTGGTTAATCGCTGCTTAACTTGTTATTTTCTGCTTAACTTATTATTTTCTGAGCTTTGTTTAGTTATAGATTTGAACCTGAATAGATTCTAACTTGCATCTTGTATATTTTGGGGGAATATCTAACAATGGCGACGATTTTCCGATTTGACCACGGTGACCCATGGACAGGGTTTGTAAATTCCATAAAGAAAGATTTGATGAATCAAATGCTGAAAGAAAGAAAGTGTGAACAGGAATAACAGCTGGTATTAATTAAACTGATACAAAAAGCAATATTTGTTTTTCTTTTTCTTTTTCACTTCAAATCTGATTATTGTCTGGGGAAATTGGAAACGACATTCTTAGCAAAGATTAGTTTGACGACATTTTGCTCTTTTCACGATTATCAATCGAGACGATAAATTATGTGTGGACAAAAATGAGGAACAAAAAAGTATTTATATATTTATATATTCTTCACCTTCCATTTCTGCACATGCATTGATCACGTCATTGACTTTCGTAAACAAACGCGCATATAAAAATTAACAGTTAATAACATCATATTCACACATTTACTATACACTTATCTTTCATTTTGTCCCTCACATAAACATTACTTAACAGTGTTCTGAAGATGGTTCAATATACCGAAATGCTTAAATATTGACACAAAAAACTGTTTCCCTGATCATAACATCCTGTGTTTGTTATATTTTTAAAATATTTTCTTCTCATATTGTTGGATTAATTTCCTCACCGTATTTCCATATTTCTATATGTATTAGGAGATGAGGCTTGATATGAATATTTATGATATTTCGGACTGTTGTCCTCATCTTTATTGCTTAGAAACACAACGTTCAGACCAATGTAACCTCGGACTCTGTTTAAGTACTTTTTTTTCACTTACTTTAAAATAAATCATCTTGTCTGCATTTATGAGATGAGGCTTGATATGAATAATTATGATAGTTCGGACTGTTGTCCTCATCTTTATTGTGTATAAACATAATATTCAGGCCACTGTAATCTCCGGGTCTGTTTTAGATGTTTTTAAGTGTTTTGCCCATAAATCTGGTGGCATTTATGCTGATTGTAACGTTCTGGGTAAGCAGTAACGATTAAGCTCCGAAACTGCGTTTCAATTCATGGTTAATTGTCTGAAGATGACTTATTCTAAAGTAATTAATATAATAAAAAACACACCTGAAACAGATCCCGAGGTTACAGTGACCTGAATGTTGTGTTCATACACATAAAAGATGAGGACAACAATGACGTCACATGTACGATTTACTAAACAAATATGACAAAATTTGCAGTTGTTCTAATTAAATGTACTGTGATAGAGCTGATACTTAAAATGAATAGATAAAATCTATTGAGGATTATTTTCCTATAAAAAGGTATAGGAAATGATTTTTACTAGGAAAATGAAAATGCATTGTACATGATTTTTACAATGAAAATGCATTGGAAATGATTTTTACTATAAAAATGCATTGGAAATGATTTTTACTATGAAAATGCATTGAAAATGATTTTTACTGTAAAAATGCATTGGAAATGATTTTTACTATGAAAATGCATTGGAATTGATTTTTAAATGCATTGGAAATTATTTTTACCATACAAATGCATTGGAAATGATTTTTTACAAAAAAAATGCATAGAAAATGATTTTTTTTACTATCAAAATACATTGGAAATGATTTTTATTATAAAAATCCATTGGAAATGATTTTTAATATGAAAATGCATTGGAAATTATGTTTACAATAAAAATGCATTGGAAATGATTTTTACTATGAAAATGCATTGGAATTGATTTTTAAATGCATTGGAAATTATTTTTACCATACAAATGCATTGGAAATGATTTTTAAAAAAAAAAATGCATAGAAAATGATTTTTTACTATCAAAATGCATTGGAAATGATTTTAAACATTAAAAATCCATTGGAAATGATTTTTTACTATCAAAATGCATTGGAAATGAATTTTTAATATCAAAAACAGTCCGCGATATCATAATTGATTCTTTTTCCTCAAATTTCTTCATTAAAAAAAATTATTTAAGATTTTAAGACAGATACCGTTTGACATTTCCTGAAAATCGAATCTAGCGTAAAAAGGAGACTCTCCAATAAGGAAAAAAAAATTAGAAGAATAAAGAAGAAAAAGAAGAAAAAACAACTCGAAAACTTTTTGTAGACAATAAAAAGCTTTATTCTATGACAAAACAGATTTTGTTATATTAAAATAGTATGCGGGGACAAACATACAATTACACATACGTATATATATATATATATATATATATATATATATATATATATATATATATATATATGAAGAGAGTTACATATAAATTTATTCAAAATAAAAGATAGATAATTGTATATATATACACATGGCACACTTGTAAATATTCCATTCCTATGGATACAACAGTTGTCTGGCGCTTTATATATATATATATATATATATATTATATATATATATATATATATATTATATATATAGAAGGAATAGAGAAATGAATGGGAAAGGTATTAGCATATAAGGTGCTCAATGCTAAAATATAGCAGAGCAGTTTACAATCAAATAATATGTTATATAATGGATATTAATATCTCGTTACTATTAGTTTTATGCTTACTGCAATCATCAGATGAGACTCTCAACCTTTTGAGAGTCTTGTCTGACAATTGCATGAAACTAATAATAACGAGATATTAATATACATTATATAATATGTTATTTGATTATATATGTATATATATATGGGTGGGGCTGTAGGATGGGGTATATGTGTGTGTCTGCGTATGTGTGTGCTCGAGTGGATCGGAGTGTATGTGCATGTGTCTGTTTGTGTATGTGTGTTATGCTTATATATATATAATATGTGTGTGTGGTGTGTGTATGTGTGTGTGGTGTGGTTTGTATATAAAATATGTATGTGTGTATATGTATATTTGCGTAAGTATGTAGCGTATAGAAAAGTAGTTAGATATGTGTAGTATAAACAGACACACACACACGCTATATCGTCATGCTTATTCCTAAACATTTTTCATTATTTGTGATATTAAACGCACAAATATATATATATATATATATATGTATGTGTGTGTGTGTGTGTGTGTGGTGTGTGTGTGTGTGTGTGTGTTTCTATAAATATATATGAGTGTATATGTATATGAGGGTAAGTATGTAGCGTATAAGAAAGTAGTTTCGTACGTGTAGTATAAGCACACATACACGCTATATCGGGATGCATTGTTGATTATTTGTGTTATTAAACGTATATACATATATATGTGTGTGTGTGTGTGTTATGTGTGTGTGTGCGTGTGTTTGAACGTGTGTGTGAATGTGTGTGTAAGTGTGTGTATATGCGTGCGTATTTTTGTGTTAACATGAACGTATGCAAAAAAAAAAAATAAAGATAATATAATATATATAAATATCACATGTGTGCGTTTGTGTGAATGTGTATGTGAATGTGTGTATAAGTGTGTGAGTGTGTATATGCGTGCATATTTTTGTGTTAACATGAACGTATGCAAAAAATAAAGAAAATATGAATATATATATAAATATGAATATATATATATATATAAATGCTCAATATGTGGGTGTTTTTATTTGTAAGTGAACATGTAAAAATTGTCATCGTGTATCAATTTAATGAGGCAACAATTTTCATCAGTCTTCAATATCGTTGGGGTTTCACTGAACAATGGACACAAATTGTAAGAACTTTACTTCTGACCTCGGGCCATGAAGACTCTTGCACACGCGTGCCTGTAAGCGACCAGACGAGATGACACCAACCTATATGTACACATATCTGTACGTTTTGCCTTACAGACTCACCGTTACTTATACGTATACTTACATGTGCGGATATGTATATATATACATATATGTATGAATTGTATTTAAAAAAAAGAAAGAAAGAAAGAAGGAAGCCATGACATGAAGAGTAAATTCATCGTGGATATTTTATGGCGTCAAATAAGTTGAAAAATGTCGTATGACGTGGACAGTCCACCGACCAATCAATATTGAGCAAGAGAATTAAAAAATATAATAATAATAATAATAATAATAATAATAATAATAATAATAATAATAATAATTACAAAGAAGAAGTTGCATGAAAAAAAATGAACTGATTTTTTTTCTTCTTTTTAGCTCTTTGAAATATAAAACATTTAAAAAGCATTTGTTTTACCATACGTTGCGTAACATTATACATACATCAAGTAAACATTTAGGAATATATATATATATATATATTATGTATATATATATATATATATTATATATATATATATATATATATATATATATATATATATGTGTGTGGTGTGTGTGTGTATGTATGTATATATATGCATATATATATATTTATTGTATGAGTGATCTCATATA
>CM042163.1:82302043-82307043 GCA_023376005.1 Doryteuthis pealeii | reverse complement strand
AAATGAGGGGATAATTTTGGGAGATAAGTTAAAAAAAATAAGGGAAAAATGAAATCATGTTTTTAAACCATTTAAGTTTTTTTGTTTTTTTTTTTTAACTCATTTATGGATTTTAAAATTTTTATTTAAATTTAATTTTTTATTTTTCATTTTTTGTTTTGTGGGAGGAGAAATTAAAAAAAATGTTATATGATAATTAAAGAAATTAAAAATAATTTACACAAAACGTGCAGATTAAAATGTCTTTTGATTAAGGATTATATTCTTGGGATTATATTTGAAATAATAATTCTGTCCCATAAGACTTGTCCAATTTACATATACAGGTCATAAATTAAATGTATCACTTATTATGGGACAGAGATAGTTGTAATGTCCTTCCTTATATTGATAAACGCCAATGAAAACGAAATAATTTACAATCTCTCATAATAGTTTGTCAAATTTGAATATACAATTTCATATACTAACTACTATGGGATATAGTGGTGTATGTGTATGTGTGTTCGCGTGTGTATGTATGTATGTGTGTATATGTGTGTGTGTGTGTGTGTGTACGTGTGTGTGTGTATGTGTGTTAACGTGTGTGTATGTGTGTGTGTGCGTGTGTGTATGTGTGGGTGTGTGTACGTGTGTGTATGTGTGTGAATAATATTTCCGTGATAGGATTCAACACAAAAAATTGATAGCATAAACTTACATATAAATAAATGTCAAAGATATATATATATATATATATATATATATATATATATATATATATATATATATATATATATATATATATTAAGTTATTTATGCTGTTAATATGTACTTTCTAAATTATTAACCTTTTGAGAAAAATCTTTACATAAGTTATTAAAGTTTATTATTTGTAGAAAGCATTGATAATATTTTCATTCAATTCAACTAATACTAATAACTCTATTGTCTTAAGTAATTATTTCTATTTAATGATCGTAATTTGTTTGCACACAGTTGGATGGTTTCATGTAATTAGTAATTGTTATGTTTTTGATCTACAGATGAAATTATATGACATAGGAATTATAGAATAATCAAGCTAAGTTCAAATTACCTTCGAATTGGTAAGATACGGCAACAAGCAATCGTAACTTAAATACGAACCTGTCTTGCTGCAACCCTACTGCAGAATGACAGGGTATTTATGAAACTCCACAAAATCATAGAAACCAAGCAGCCAATCAGAACACAAGGAATGGAATCACCCAAAATCATGAATGGACTATTCTTGATTTCCATAAATACCAACTGTCTTAGACACTGCTTCAGTTGTGCTAAGTCAGTTGCTGTTGTTCAAACCAACAGTTGACTGATTGACTCAATAGGAATGATAAATGCAAGGCAAGGCTATTGGGAAATTGATAAAGGATTTATTAAAACACAGAGTAGAAAAATGCTTTCTAACTCTCACACGACATTAACCAGTAACTCTTAGAACGTTTGGCGTTCCAAACATTTGAATGTAACAAAACAAAAAGGAAGCAACTCTATTCTTGTTCAAGTCTATTTAGGTGTACCTAATAATAATAATCCTTTGTAATAAGTAAAAGAATTTGTTGATAGCCTGTTTGCTATTTTACTTGTAAATATGTTTGCTAATCGTAGTTGAATGATTAGTTGTTGGCATCCTTCCCTCTACTAAAGACGATGGCGTAGTGTCCACTATTTCTTTTTAAAATCTGCAACGGCGTGAGTGGCTGAACAGACCAATGGAATAATGTCTGTCTCAGAGTATCATCTCTTCGGTGCCATGAAAGAGGGTTTGAGAGGCAGACATTATTCCAGAGACGAGGAAGTGAAATCTGTAGTGAAGAAGTGGCTCAAAGAACGGTCAACAAAATTTTACAGGACAGGGATACATGCTCTTATTCGAAGGTAGAACTTTGCTATTGAGAGAAACGGGGACTACGTGGAGAAGTAAGGATGTGATCCACAGAGGATCAGCTTCATTTGGATGTATGAAACATATTCCTGTGTTGGTAATTATACCTGTTCTAAACAAAATGGCATTACTTTTTGACTCACCCTTGTATTATTGAAAAAGCCCCGGCAAATAATTTATTAGTTAAAATATACCAAACTTTACTCTTGGTAAATTCCTTTTCTTCAATTCCACCCTCCCTCATTTTATCGTATTTCGTGGGTAAATTGCCATAAATAGTACGGTATTTGCCTCTCATCCCACTTATGAAGGCGTGACACAAGGACATTTTTATGTGGGCTCACCCACAAGCCGAACCTCATGGATGGTAGGCACAAAAAATACGTCGACCCCGTCGGAATTTTCCCTCAAGGGGCACCTCAGGTACTGGGCAATAAATCCAGCCCTGTCCCTTTAAATCAATGGGGCAGGTATTGCTTGTGGTGATAGACACCTGGGATCAACGCTGTTAATTTTACTTGGCCGCTCCAGAGGCCGAAGCACTCTGGAGCAGACAAATTGCCATAAATAGTATTATGAATAACAATACAGAGAAAATGAAAACAAAAATCGTAGTTTTATCACTTTTAAAGAAATAGCAAATTTAATTTCTTTTTATTAAACAATCTGCTCTCAAACATTTTCTATGTTTTTCTATTTATGTGTCATCTCTGTCATTTCAAGTACACCGTCCACGCCAATATGAATTGTCAAATCTAGTTCTTAGTTTTTGGAACAAAACAAATTACCTCGTGTTCTGTTTGTACGTGTGAGTTGTCTGTCATCTCAAGTACACCTTCCCCACGCCAATATGCGTTGACAAATCTGGTTCTTTTTACGTTATGATACAAAACAAATTTTCTCATTTTCTACGTGTCTATTATGTCAAATACACGTTCCATATCTAAAAGGTGTTGTCAAATCTAACCCCCCCCTTCACATGTTATGAAACAAAAGATAAAAATACTTCTTTTCTGTCGTGTGAGTTTAGGTGTGACTGAGATTCTAGAAAATTAACTTTTGTGGTAGGAGGTAAGTGATCGTACAGCTGGGTGTGTGGTGGTACTGCTCCAGGATTTGTTCAGGACAACACGCAGCATCCTTGAATAATTCTCATCTAGCCCTTTTCCAATAGTTTCCTTGAAGTCAAACTAGTGCTGGCATACAGTAGCACAGATCCACAAAGTTTGATGCGAATATGACATACGTTCAAGGAGGGCGGATCAGAGTTTAATCTTATCTGATAGGGTCCGCCTGGAGAGGAGAGTCTGATGTTGTAAGACCTGAAACTCCCCGGTGGACCAAGCATTGACATCACTGACGACACCCTCTAAAACGTAATAAAGTACATATTCAATGACTAATTTTATTTAGGTAATTCTAAGTTTCTTATTAGTTCCAAGTACCGAGCAAGTCTCATCATGGCTGTTGCGAATCCCTGGGCCAATATTCTAAAGAATCAATGACCTACTCGTAATATTACACAGAGCGAATCTGGAAAGGAGGCGGAATTACAACATGACTGGTCTCCCGTGGAACAGATAAAACGTTGCGAAACCCAAAATCTGTAAGGATGCTGGTGAAACATTACCAATTGTCATCCTTTGATGCATCTCGGAGTTGTTTTACAAGACTAGGAAGGACATCCTTCCCGTTGTATCAGATGATAAAATTTGATGCTTATGCGCCACCATATATCTCTTAAGACCAGAAGCTGACTTACAGATTTTGTTACAGATTGCACAAGACACATTGTTTGTTCCTGGAGTGTACATGATTTGTCCCTGATGAGATTTTCTATGATTGACATATCCAGCCTTAGAAAGCAAAATTCGACCACATGTCTGACATTTCCAACCCTCCATGTTCTCTCCAATATGACAGGTGTATCCCTTTCGAAGTTGACGCTTGAGGTTTTCATGGAGATACACGAAGACCTCAAGCTTGATGAAGACAAAGGTAATGTTCAACCCCCGTAAAAAATGAACCGTATATATATATATATATATATATATATATATATATATACGTGTCGGTCGATAGAGATATGATTATAGCTGTACGTAATTTTTTTAGTGTAGTTTGTTTACAGGGCATGATGGGATAGCACCACGTGAGGACCGATTTTTTTTGTTAAGTTACGTGACTTAACAAAATGTAACACTGTAATATATTAAGATGTGGAAAATGTGGAAAACCCTACAATTTAATCTATATGGCTAGGTGATAGTGGAAGTTAACTAGATTAAGGATGACGTGTGAATGGCTGACCTGTTGGCTTCTGATGGGTCCAGAAGTGCCAACAGGGCGTAGAGTGAAACGGAGACAGCAAGAGGAAAGAGTCGGTTCGAAGTTTTTGGAGGAGATGTATGAAAAAGAGAGTCTGGTCTAAGTGTTTGAATGTTCTCAATTCTTCCCCTGATTTCCAGTTCCTCCAGTCTTTATTCCAAGATTTTTGGGACCGTTCCAAGTGCACCAACTAAAAATAATCTCCTTCACGATTTGAAGGATTCTTATGACAGATTACTATCAGTGTATTCTGTACTCAATTTCCTCTATCATCAAGAAAGGTTCACTGATGAATACCTGGATAGTTTTTGAAATTACCCAAATTGGAAATGAAGGTTGGAATATTGTATTGATCTGATACTTGCTTTAAAATGAACATTAGCAATTCTGACTTTGACCTCGGCTTAATCAGCGAAATTAAACAGCAATGGGAAATCCGGATTGAACACGGATACCAAACAGCCACCTCCCACCCTCCTATGAAGTTCTTATCCGAAATATCCGAACAGGAAAATGAACACCTGCCCAAGCAGCTTATGGACCCTTCCAGGAAAGCGGATACGCACGACTAGATACGTTCATTGATCCTTGCTTTTCATTTGCGTCCAGAGAAGGAAGGCGAATGTAATATCTGCTTGATATATCAAGAAAAGAGGATAATCAACGATGTATGAAATTGGATACTCGAAAGATATATATATATATATATATATATATATATATATATATATATTGGGGGGGAGAATCACAAGGCGGTCTTCCTATC
>CM042163.1:82272043-82297043 GCA_023376005.1 Doryteuthis pealeii | reverse complement strand
TGTCTTTTTTCTGTCCTCCGTTCACAACATGGCTCAACGTTTTTTTTAATATTTAAATCTGTCAAAGAGAAAAAAAACAATATTTTCTGAAATTCTGATGCGAACAATTATCCTTACTGAATGAATCAATAAAAAATAAGGATAATATCCTTTCTAGTTTCTAGCAGTAAGTTTTAACCGATGCGCTCACCAGAATTCCTCATTTTCATGTTTCATATTTAAGCCATATTAAAAAAGAAAAACTTTGTACATATTGGTCCTATGAATTAATTATACAAAAATAACAACAAAATAAAAACATTGAATTCCTTTTCCTTTTTGTCAATAATTTAATCCTTTCTCAAACAAATCTTTTAATTACGTTTTATATGTATATAAATTTATCTTTTATTCATGTATATAACATTTTATTTATGTATATAAATTTATTTTTTATTCATATTTTTTATGTTTTTATTTATTTGTTTTTAGGAAGAATTTGGTTAAACAGGAAGCTATGATATACATTGTATCTTTTTTGTTATTTATTAGAATTTTAAATTTGTCATTGTTATCTGTCATAAAGTTTTTGTGAATAATAATAAGATTTTATGGTGATGTAATTTCTTTTCTTTTTTTTTTTTTTTTTTGAGGATCCTTGTATTTGGTAAAACCCGTCTGATGAAGCTCGAACCCAAAAATAATTTCTAGATTTTGGTTGAAATAAAATATAACGGATGACCGTTTGTCAATTTTGGTGTAAGGATGATTCTAAGGTAGGTCTTTTTTTAACTATGGAATGTTGTTCTGGCCCAAGTCGAGAGCTCAATGTTCAATATTTTTTAACAAACCAGTATATTTTTATTAAGAAAAGGCTTCAAAATAACTCATTTTAGCAGTAATACCTTATCAGTTTCGTCAGACAGAAATTATTGAAAGAAAGTGAGCGGTCATATGTCTCTCTCTCTCTCTCTCTCTCTCTCTCTCTCTCTATATATATATATATATATATATATATATATATATATATATATATATATATATGCTTATGGATCAAATAAATCTATTTAGAAATTATTTGTATTGGTCAGTAATGTTAGAAACCATATAACTGTGTGCAAACAAATGTCTATTACTAAATAAAAAATAATTATTTGAAACCATATAATTATTAGTATTAGTATTAGATAGGAATACTTGAAACCATATAATTATTAGTATTAGATAGGAATACTTGAAACCATATAATATATTTAGATAGGAATACTTGAAGCCATATAATTATTAGTATTAGATAGGAATACTTGAAACCATATGACTGTGTGAAAATTATTTGCATTGTATATACATATCCTGCCAAAATTTTATTCACTCCCAGGGGTCTATATGAACCACTTTCAGAAGATCTGGTCTATACAAAAACACAATGTTAACTATTCTTTCTCTATTATGTTAAATATTATTTAGATTACCTTTATTTTTACCTGTGTTATTCCCATTATGCAAGGTGTTTAAAGAATTTGATTAAATTTGGGATTTCTCTAAATTCTTGAGATGAAGCTTGATAATCAGTATTATTTGTATTATTCGGACTATTGTCCTCATCTTTATTGATATATGTACAACGTTTCGGTTTATGTGTTCTCCGACCTTCTTTAGGTATTTCTTGTCTAACTAGCTATGCTTAGCGGAATGAGAACATGATACCCCCATGGATTGAATAAAGGGTTGGGTTCAAAGTTTCGTGATGGCTCCCGATTACGACAGGAAGGTTCCCAAGTTCAAAACGAAGGTTCCCGATTTCGAGAAGGTTCCCGAGTCCGACAAGAAATACCTGAAGAAGGCTGGAGGCACATCGACATAAATGTTGTACGGATAACAATAAAGATGAGGATAATAGTCCGAATAATCCAAATAATACTTCATTTAAGATGTACATAAATTATATTCATTATTCTTGAAATACTTGATTAAAAAATAATTCCATGAGTTAATGAATTTGTTACTAGACATCTAGAGTTGACCTGTAAATATATAGAGTATATGATAAAGTTATTATTTCAAATTTGGTCGCAAAAATCATTAGATATTTTATTTTTTACTGAAGTTTGTAGGTTAGTAGGTTTCTATACCTGAAAAGAAAACATTAAATAGAATTTTGAAATGTTTCTATATATTAAGGTAGGTCGATTTTTCACTTTTTAAAAATATCAAATTGTCCATCTATGCAAAAGTTGTATGTTAGTATACTGAATGCTGATACCAAAAATTAGATATTTTACTTGCACCATTGTTTGAGGAAATAGCATCAAAGATCGTTTACTAAAATGCAGTCCTCGTTTTTGGAAAATTTAGCATTTAGAAAACGAGGATATATAGTGCATTTTAGTAGACGATCTTTGATGCTATTTCCTCAAATCTACACTATTGGATAGACTGGGGCGTTTAAAAAGAGGAATACCGACGAGATACACGTAATCTTTAACACTGGCCACTGCGTGAGGTTTGGTTTGTGCGTGGCTTCCCAAGTTAATCAGACTTTGTGTTCAGCTCGCATGGTGAGAGGTCAGTAAATAAATAATATACTTCTCTACAGAACTACCACTCTTCTTTTATTAATGGTAGTCTATTATTATTTGATGCTGTTTCCTCAAACAATGGTGCAAGTAAAATATCTAATTTTTGGTATCAGTATTCAGTATACTAGCACACAACTTTCACATAGATGAATAATTTGATATTTTTAAAAAGTGAAAAATCAACCTACCCTAGTGTATATGCTGTTAATATTTGAGATCATTTGAACGAGAATTGATCAAGTTATCAGATTACGAAATTATATCAATTTCTTTTGTGTGTGTGTGTATATTTTAAAACTTAAATTAAAATGAATTATCTGGCAAAGAAAACAAAAAAAAAAAAAAGATAGAAAAATGAAAAATGAAAAAAAAAGAAGAAAAAATATTTAAAATGAAAACCTCCCACTTTATAAAAGAAATGATCAGATATAGAATTATCAAAAGATGAAGTTTCTTATTAAAGAAAAAAAAATAGATGTTGAGTCGTAGACGACCATTGACAATTTCGTAACGATGTTTGTTTATCTGTTTTTTTAACTGCTGTCACGATCTGCAACGATCCAATGAATGGTCAAATATAGTATCGACGCATGCGCAAGATAAAAGAGCCAACCAAATCTCGTCCAGCCGGACTTTAATGGCGGACCACTGTTGCAGTAATCTGTGGCGCAGAAACAGTAAAGAGCCGTTAGGTTGTTGGCCCCTCTCCAGTAACGGCATCCGGCGGAATCGTTGACACCGGGTAGCATCCCCCGGGAGTAGCACCCTCGGATAAAACCAACCCATCCTGCAAAAGATAAGAAAGACAAATTGTATTGAAATATGAAAAAATGGACTTGCGCAATTTTACATGACTATAAAATCAAACGATTACAAAAGAAAAACATATAGATTTGGTTTGCATACTCGCCCCCCCCCTTCCCATCAATAAATGTCCCCAAAATTTATTTATTTGAACTTTAATGGGCTCTCTTCTCGTTAGTTAAACTGCTTAGAGAGGTCGACCTCATACTAATTTTCGCAAATATCATCACCATCATCATGTCGCGTAAGTAGCACGGATATCCATGACAATCTCTCGCCAACCTTCCCTATCATTCGTTGCCCCTGGGAGTTCTTCTAAGCAGCATCCAGCATCCTCACATAGTTCGTCAATATAGGTCCTGGATGGGCGGCCCACACTAGCAAGCCCATGTGCTGGCTTCCACAGGTGTATGTTGCTTATGAGCTCGTCCTTGCTTCTCCAGTAGTGTCCTGCATGCCTAGTCCGTCTTACTCGTATGATTTGGGAGATGGGGGGCAAGTGGCTATACAGCTGCCTCCTTGTGGGGTGCTGTTTCCACGACTTCTCGGACTGGGAAACCATCTTTTCGGACTCGGGAAGCTTCTTGTAATCGGGAACCTTCTTGTCGTAATCGGGAGCCATCAGGGGACTTTGATTACGACAGGAAGGTTCCTGAGTTCGACAAGAAGGTGTCCGAGATGAGGACAATAGTCCGAATAACGCAGATAATAATAATCATCAAGCCTCATCTCAAGCCTCATCTCAAACATTCAGAGAAATGTAATATATTAATATTCATCAATATAATTACACTACTTTTTGGTGAATATAATATACAAATTTTTCATGAATGTAATACTAATTCTTATTGATGTAATATACTAATATTCATTAATTTAGTTGTAATTCTGTCTGTCTGTATTAATATGTTAGCGAAATTAACGAACCTGAACCAAAGCTACTCAGAACTATTGAAGAAATACAAAATAAGTACACGGTAATTTTAATATAGTATACAATACTGTTGATGAGATATTACTACCTAGGTATGCGAATTGTTTTACTGAGTTGAAGAGTTTACCATCGAGTGTGGAGATGACTCCTTCATTTTTAAAACTCATGTACAGCCGTGCGGCTACCATACCACACAAACCATCTGTATAAGGCGAACAAGACACGCCGGTCAGTGCTGGAGAAGCAAGGATGAACTCATAAGTGACGTTCTTCTGTGGAAGCCATCACATGGGCACGCCAGCGTGGGCAGTCCAGCAAAGACATACACTGACCAGCTCTGCGCGGATACTGGATGCCACACAGAGGATCGCCCGGGTGCAATGAATGATAGAGAGGGTCGGCAAAAGATTATCATGTGTATCCGTGCTGCCGGCGCGACATGATGATGATGATGATGATGATGATGATGATGCAACACTGCGTCACAGAAAAGAAAGCTTTACAACACAGATAGATATTTCCCATTTCAGCTTTTCACGTCCTCGGACGCACAGCACAAAACTGTAAATAAAGTTAATTTACGGTTATAGTAAAAATATGGGCTTTCCTTTGGGCTCAAGTACTTGACATTATCAAATATTATATCAAATATTAAAAACTAAAAAAACAAAACAAATAAAAACGCATATAAAAAGATTACTCTTATCTTTTTTTCTATTTTCATTCATTTTAACAGGGTAATTGAAAAGTAACACTCTAGTATCTTAGAATTTTTTTAGAATCGACCCAAGATAACGGTACGGTATGGAATGACGTCAGATAGATTGTGTATTCTTTCATCTTTTGCAATACGATAAAAGCCGAAAGCGATCTCACCAAGCTGCAAGATGAAATCTGATCAGTTATCAATACTTGGTAGAATATCAAAGACTTGATTTTTATTCAAGATAGTTCTACTCCGTATTTTGCTATTACACCTAGAATTTTAAATAAAACTCCATGTTATGTGTAGTTTTTTCATATACATCTTTTGTAAAAATAATGATCCAAAAATAAATTATAATATTTTTAAAATAGGGAGTTACTTTACAATACAATGGCCGTCCCAGCACCTATATTTGTGGCCTTGTGCCAGACTCGGAGAAACATTAAAACAAAAATGTATTCCCGATTCTTACTTGGGTGGCCTTTGTAGAATCGGCTGAAAAAAAATAAAATCTTTTAACGAGATATTGGCGACATAATGACGGGTTTTAACGAAATCCTAGTATTCGTGACGGCAAGTCGTCCTTTGATCTAAAAGGCTGTGAACTCTATTTGACCAGAATGATTCGAAGGAATAGAATATTCTTTTCCTTCTGGATAGTCCTAGAAAAGATCTTTCTGGAAAGTTAGTTTCACATACTATATAAGAAACCGTAGCAGTAGATTTGGAGTCAGTTAGAAGAGTCAGAGGAGATCAGAGCCAGGGAGGCAGTGATCGAGGGTTAGTCGAGGCCGTACGGAGTTTGGCAAACTGTTGTCGCTGAGGACGATAAGGAATGGCCTGTTATTGTTAAGAAAAGCTTGTCACCGAGAAGTTTATTAAGGACTTAAACCCTAAGTTGAATCCAGTTAAAATACACCTCTTGTTAAGACAGAGATTATTAGGGACCCTCTCTCTCAAAAATTGCAGTGAAGTTTTTATTATAATAAACTTCTGAAAAATAAACACGGTATTATAGTCTTCTCTACTTCCACGAAAGATACTACAACAGTTTCGTGAATGGGACGACCACTAGACACCCGTGGAGAAAGTCAAATTGACCGTGACTAAAAACCAACGGTCGTGAAACTTGATACCAGTTTGCTGGACGAATAACAAGAGGCACGCGGCGTGTGTAAGGTGATACTCCCTTGACCAAGAAGTGCGTGGAAGAATTTTGGGGCTTGAAGGCTGACTACTAGATCTGTGTGCGCTTGTAAACAAACGAGCGTAGTCAACCCCTGATACACGACCGCACAAGTATACGATTTAGTAACGGTAAAACACCCCGTAAGGTTACACTTGTATATATCGATAGGAATGCTTTGTGTATGTAAATATCCATCCTCATCATGTGATATAATTTATGAACTTTGTACGTACCTGTAGTAAGATTATTTGAATAAAGTTCTTTATATTCAGAAAAACGGGATTTCAGTGGAAAGTTACCATGGCCGATGATTGGCAACTGGTGATATTCCGGCTTGACCTTCCGGTAGAGCGCCATTACAGACGTGAGAATAAGTTTTAGTTTAGTTTGAGATGGACTAGAGATTTCAGAGCGAGTGGACTCGAAGTCACTCGCTCTGAAGATCGGTTTCCTCCCCACTCCACGGCGGTTGAAAGATGGGCTGGATTGTTTAATAAAGGTTTATCAGAAAAACCATCAAGTCTTGTTAACTGATTAATCAAAACAAGAAATAACCAGTCCAATAAGAAAGAAGAAATATGTCATTTGACATCTGTTCCAATTTGCATAAAAGTTTTATTATCAGTGGGTGGTCAAATTTCTGGCTTTGTAGTGATTATAACACTGACAGCGAATCAGACAAAAAATAATGAACTTTTTTATTTTTAATGAACTCAAGCGTCGTATAGACTGCGCATGCTTCTGCATTTAAAATGGACGCATCGTTTATGGAGAGTTTTTTAATTATTTTTGTAATTATATATTGCTGCACACTCTGTTGTTTTCTCCTGCTTAGATACATCCGTGAAAATGTGCGAAGCTCCATTATAATAAGACTAGCGGCACCGGTAGAATTTCCACGAAATAAAACAAAAATCTAGAGAAACTATCTAAGCCAGAAACGATGATTTGCAATTTCATTACATATAAATATTTCCGTTGTTTTTGCAGTGATACAGTTGTTGTTTTCTAAAGCTCCGGTCCACAGGGCTGCCTTATATTTTGGATGGAATTTACCATCATATTCAGGATTATATGACCATGAAATTAATTTGGCAAAATACTGGAGAGCTAATTTATTAATTCTGATATTTACAGATACATCTTAAACCTCTATATACAATTTCTTGGGATTTTTAAGTCGATTAAGCATAGAAATTAACTCAATGTGGGACCCTAAAATTAAAAAAAAAAACAAGAAAAAAAAAACACAATATGCGTCTAGGTAAAAAAAACATACATAAGTGAATAGGCCGATATTCCAGGCAAAACAAGACATTAGGTTTATAAGTTCCCAAAATTCACATGAGATTGTCCAATTGGACACATAGCCTAGTGGATAAAGGAGTTAGGTTAAGACAGTTCTAAGTGACATGGTTCAATCCTGACCAGGGGCAGCAGTAACGTTGAATAATAATTAACACAGAATAACACCTGTACCGCAGCTATGGTTAACAGAATGAGAAGAGGACTGAATAAAGGGTTAGATACAACGTTCCGTGATGGCTCCCGAGTCCGAGTCCGAGAAGGTTCCGGTGTCTGACAAGATATATCTAAAGAAAGTTGGAGGGCACATCGGCCGAAACGTTGTACAGATAACAATGAAGATGAGGACAATATTCCGAATAATACAAATAATACTGTATGTACAAGTTCTCAACTGGAGATATTCTAAAAGCACGAAATAATTCCTTAGGCCCTAATAATAGATCAGGCTAATCATTTTTAGGTAGGTATTGTGGATTGGTATATAAATATACCATACTGCAGTTTCGATCTAATCAATAACCTATACAATTTCTGTAGAGTGTTTCTGTCCGCTTCCCACTGTTGGCTATCAGACGTACAAGTTGCAATTTTCTATTACATTCATCTTTTAGATATTTCAAGTGGGGAATAAAAGTCAATTTTCTATCGAATATTACCCCCAGAAATTTGTATTTATCTACAACTGGAGTAAATTAGTCAATATATATATATATATATATATATATATATATATATATATATATATGTGTGTGTGTGTGTGTGTGTGTGTGTGTGTATTAAAAAATATTATAAAATATAAAAAAGAAGATAAATTGAATTAGATATAAATAAGTAAATAAACAAATAAATATAATAATAATATTGATTATATATCAATAATAATAATAATAATAATAATAATAATAATAAATGATTAAATTGATTTATATTACATCCAACACGAAATATTATACATCACCATGGCTACCAAACACAAATACGCTCTTTAATACGCACATACATATGCACGTGCAATACCGCGCTAGAATACAGTCATAACGTCACAACCAACACGCATTTTCATGGACACGCGCATGACAACATACGCGCAAGTACTAAAAAAACCCGCATTCACGTAAACATACAAAACGTTAATACAGTTATATAAAAATACCATCATTTGAAAAAAAATTAATTTAAAAAGAAATGTCATAACTAGACTGCTTCAGTTCCAGTGATCTTTTGAAAAAGAGATATTATCTCGAAAATTCAAGAATTAAATACAGGTTAACACGCAACATCATTGTTATCGTATTATTATTATTTTTCTTTACACCTGCATTGTGATAGCCTTCTAAATCAACCTCCTAACCATATATATATATATATATATATATATATATATATATATATTACCGAAGACATGAAGTCAACGGCGTTTGGTAACTGTATGTTTCTTGCCTATGCGATTTTCCTTTGGTTGAATTTATGTGTTCGCTTGACTAACTTATATATATATATATATATATATATATATATATATATATATACTCTATCAATGATATATAGCGCTCTTTACTTAAAATAAACTATATATCTTTATTGATATATTATATATTAATATATCAATATTTATATATTGTATATCAATATATCAATGTTAATATTAATATATCAATATATCAATATTAATATATTATATAATTAATCAAGCATATATATATATATATATATATATATATATATATATATAGTTAAATTAATGGTAAAAATGAATGAATGGATGAAATAAAAATGAATGAAATGAGGGGAATAAATGAAAAATCCTTTCCAAGGGACCCCTCTCAAAAGTATTAAAACACTTTTTGAGAGTGGGGTCCCTGCTCTTCTCATCTATTATTAGACTCCTTTGAAACATCAAATTAATATGTTTATTCTATAAGTTATTAGAGAAGATAAAATACGTCTCTTACCTTTGTAATATCCGTTGAGAATAGGAAATAGAATATATATATATATATATATATATATATATATATATATATATATATATATATATATATATATAATCTTGTCTGGTTAACTTTCGGTGAATATTGCTACATTGTAACTATTTTGAATTCAAATAAAAACGGTCAAATAGAAGAATTTACTTAAATTATATATATATATATATATATATATATATATAAATGGATAAAAGTAACCTACTCGAGTTTACTTCGAGGTTACTTTTATCCATTTTATAAATAATTTTTGCTCTACATTGTATTGAGCACTTTGTATTTGTTTTTTCTCAGTCTTAACCCCTGGATACTGTGCGCTTCCAACGATCGTACTCGTACCCACCGGTAAGCCACTACTCATACATTAACGTATATATATATATATTATATATATATATATATATATATAGTTGATGTCAGATTTGTTCAATTGAATATTTGTATATTTACTAAGGAATTGCGAATATTTGCAACTAGTTAGATACAAACTTGATACCAAACGCGCGCAGAGAAGTCAGTATTAACAGCAGTGATGAAATCTACCTCTACTCAGAAGAGCTCTCTGGTCTCAACTCCCTAACCAAATTTTACTTTCTGAGAAGTCACTAGATCATGTGTCGATCAAATTCTCAGTGATTTTCCATTAATTTTACCGTTAATCTTAAAATCTGCAGTACATATCCTTACAAAAGTGATAGAATCTCTAACAGTTTGTTTGTCCACTTCCTATATTATAATATATATAATATATATATATATATATATATATATATATATATATATATGAATAGGTTTTTGGTACACGAGAATTGTATAACACTAAAAGTTGAGGAATCATATGTAATTTGGGAGAATATTTTATTAAAGAATAAAATATAAAATAAATGGGTGTGGGCGGGGGTTACACGAAGGCCTTTTCAACCGGTACTTTTCAAGTGATACACCGGTGACGAATAAAAGTCAGATTGTACAAGAATTTTGTAAGAAACGAATGGGGTGAGCCAGAGGGGGACAAATAAAAAAGAAAGAGGGGGAAAGAGGGAAGAGGGGGTACTTTATACTATGTAACAAATATTGTTATGAACTTAAATATACGAGGGTGAGTCAAAAAGTAATGCCATTTTATTTAGGACAGGTATAATTACCAACACAGGAACATGTATCATACATCAAAATGAAGCTGGTTCTCTGTGGATCACAGCCCTACTTCTGCACATAGTCACTGTTTCTCTCAATAGCAATTTTCCACCTTCGAATAAAAGCATGTATCTCTGCCCCGTAAAATTCTGTTGACTGTTCTTTGAGCCACTTATTCACTACAGATTTCACTTACTCGTCACTTGAATAATGTGTGCCTCTCTTCGGCTCAATGAAAAAGGGGGTTGAGAGGCAAACATTATTCCAGTGATGAGAAGTAGGGAAGTAGGAAAGTTATCCACAGAAGACCAGCTTTATTTTTATGTATGATACATGTTCCTGTGTTGGTAATTATACCTCTCCTAAACAAAATGGCATTACTTTTTTTACTCTTCCCCGTATAAGCTTACGCTTTGTCTTAGATGTTCACAAATTCTGTTTGTAAACTTTTCATAAAAGTTAAATAAATTCCGAGAATTCAGTTTTAGAGCATAAAACAAAATGAATCGATTTTCAAAATTGTGCTTTTTGCAAAAAGTTATAACAACTTTTAACTTTTAGCTTTTAACTCTTTACTTGAAATTTTCTTCTTCTTCTTCTTCTTCTTCTTCTTCTTCTTCTTCTTCTTCTTCTTCTTCTCTTCTCTCTCTCTCTCTCTCTCTCTTTTCTTCTTCTTTCTTCTTTCTTCTTCTTCTTCTTCTCTCTCTCTCTCTCTCTTCTTCTTCCTTCTTCTTCTTCTTCTTCTTCTTCTTCTTCTTCTTCTTCTTCTTCTTCTTCTCATGTCCAGTTTTAACACTTATGCTTTCAAAAAACAATTTCGTGGATATCTACACTCAGTTTTTGTTTTTGTCTTATATATTCCCCCTTCTCTCTCTCTCTCTCTCTCTCTCTCTCCTCTCTCTCTCACACACACACACACACACACACACACACACTCTCTCTCTTTCTTTCTTTCTCACTCTTCCCCTCACTCTATATATATGTATACATATATACATGTAAATATCCCCCCTCTCCCTCTCTCTCTCTCTCTCTCTCTCTTCTCTCTCTCTCTCTCTCTCTCTCTCTCTTTCTTCTTCATGTCCAGTTTTAACACTTTTGCTATCAAAAAACTATTTTGTGAATATCTACACTCTGTTTTTGTTTTTTTTAATCTTTTTACTTAAAATTATATTTTCTGGTCATAAACTTAGAAAATTCAATTTGTACAAATTTGATTTCCAGATAGTTTCCTGAATATCTCTTTTTAAAATTTTTCATTTTGTATTTAACTATTTCAAACACTTTCAGCCGGAAACCAGAAACTTAAATATTTTCATTTTCTGGTAGACCTAATCCAATTAAACAGGAGACTTTCTGTCTGGAACTCGAGACTTTGCGGGCAGAAAACTTTTTTAACATCAGTTGCAGTGACGTGTGTTTGTATGTCCTGACTATGACACTAAATTATGGTGAAGCTCCAGTTCTAGAGCTCTATAGAGTGTAAAGTATTCTTTCATATACCCTTGTAGTAATATCTCATCTATAGAAAGTGATGTCAATATACGCATAGAGTAGTCATGAATTACTATTAATAAATTATCGATCATATGGAAATCTGATCTATCTGATGAAATAAAGCGAGAATTATTCCAAGCTGTAGCCGTGTCAGTGCTAATGTACGGTTGCACCAATTGGACTCTAACGAAACGCGTTGAGAAAAAAAGCTAGATGAGAACTACGTGCTATCTCAGCAGAGGCTCCTAGATCAGCCCAAAGGAAATGGCGACGTAAGTAGAAACAGTTAACAGGAACAAGTTACAATGCAATTACAGAATATTTTGAAAATTAAAACTTTTTTTATAATGGTATTCAGGGTGTTTCAGAAAAATTGATATAATTTTGTAATCTAATTACTTAATTAATTTTCTTTCAAATGTGTCGTTTTGCGAGGTTGAAAAGATACACAGAAGAATGGTGTGCATAATACATTTATTAAGCATCAGCATCCAGTGCCAAATGGATACATACAACACAGAGCAAATAAGTACAAAAATTAACAAGACAAACTTACACTAAATAGATGAGGTTCAATTCGGTATAGCCAATGCAGTAAAATCAGTCTGAATATTATTCACCAACTTAATCCACTTTAATTGTTGGCCATTTAAAGGCTATACGCATTCCATCTAGTAGAGTGTTGAAGATTATTGCATTATAATTTGAATACTTGCACCCAGAGAGTGCATATATTTGCGAGTACAAATAATTTAAATAGATAAGACACCTTCATGAAATAAAAGGAGTGTCCTTGGCGTAGGACTATACTACATCTGATGGTGAAGCTCCAACTCTAGGGAGTGTGGAGAGTACCATTTTATTGCCATTACTCCCTGGTCAATTCTGACCAAGAGTGCTGTTAGGTACTCTGAAACAGTATGTTTGTTCGATTTTAAAATTAGAGTAAGCTCTACCATCCTTATCTCTGTCTCTCTCTGTCTCTGTCTCTCTGTCTCTCTCTGTCTTTGTCTCTGTCCCTGTCTCTGTCTCTCTTATATACCCGAGTATGTCAGAAAAGTATATATGGCTATATAACACACACATCCTGGAAGCGCGTGGTGTAATGGTTAAAAGTCATGAGAAATGAACTTGTCGCCCCGAGTTCAAATCCTGGATGTGGTAATTGCATTTCACTTAGCGCTAATACCCTGGGAAAGGTATGAATCCTACTCTCCCTCCAGCTATGGATAAATAGTAGGGCAGACTGGACTCTTTAACCTTGGTTAAACAACCGGTCTAAAAGAAGGAAAACTCTGAATTAAAACCTCTTGAACTCCACTTAAGAAATTGACCTTGTGTCACATCCTGCTCATGCGGAGGGGTTGGAAAAAATATATATAACACACACATCCCTGATTATATTAGAACAATTAGGTCAAAGTGATCAAAAGAAACTGACAGATTTTATTGCTGCTATATCGCAAGGTGGAAATATACACAGAAGAATGGTGTGCTTAATACATTTATTAGGCACCAGCATCCGTGCTAAACGGATACATACACACTCAGAACAAATAAGTACAAACAGTTAACAAGACAAAAGTTACACGAAATAGAGGAGGGTCAGTTCGGTACCGCCAACGCAGCAAAGTCAGTCTGGATATTATTTAACTTGTTAATCCACTTTAATCGTAGGCTATTTTATGGCTATGAATCAGTCGATCTAGTTGAGGGCTGAAGGGGTGTTAGCTACTCTACACCAATTGCCATGGATACGACATATTGATCCTTCTATATTTACACATATATTTCATGCACCTGCACAAGAAAAGATGTTTTCTCAGAGAGGATTCCTATAATTGAAGTGTATACTGGCCACTCGACGTATTCCAAATCTTGAATTAAAACTTTCCATTTCCAAAACGAGCAAATGTATTATCACTTATCTCGGATGAAATTTCTACTTATTTTCGCTCAAGAGACTTTCGTGAAAAAGGGTGGGTATTTCTGGAACTCGGAGCAACCCTAAAAGGCACTCAGAAAGCGCGTAGATCCAACAACGACATCGTCACTAGAAACTGAACAATAACGTTACAGATGATTTGTCAACATTTGAATACCCAACAAAAATGAATAAAAGGTCTTTTAGCATAAAATAACCCAAGAGTTGACATGCCATAAAATACAGCCAAAAATACCAACCAATGTTCCTGAATTAGAACTTTTAAGAAATGAAAATTTCCTAAAGTAATTTACTAAAACCAACCAATTGGACACATAAGGTAGTTAGGTTAAGACAATTCGGACTCGGGAACCTTCTCGGACTCGGGAACCTTTCTTGTCGTAATCGGGAGCCATCACGGAACTTTGAACCTAACCCTTCTATTTAGTCCACGGGGGTATCCTGTTCTCATTCCGCTAACCATAGCTGGGGTAGGAGTTGTGTTAATTATTTTTCTATGTTATTGTCTCTACTCAGGATTGAACCCAGAATCCAGAGATAACTGTCACTTAGAACTGTCTTAACCTAACTACCTTATCCACTAGGCAGTAACATAGAAAAATAATTAACACAACTCCTACCCCATCTATGGTTAGCGGAATGAGAGCAGGATACCCCCGTGGACTAAATAGAAGGGTTAGGTTCAAAGTTCTGTGATGGCTCCCGATTACAAGAAAGTTATCGAGTTCGAAAAGATGGTTCCCGAGTCCGAGAAGGTTCCCAAGTCTGAGAAGGTTCCCGATTCCGACAAGAAATACCAGAAGGCCGGGGGTATATCGGCTGAAACGTTGTACAAATAACAATGAAGATGAGGACAATAGTCCGAATAATGCATATAATACTAATCATCAAGCCTCATCTCAAACATTCAGAGAAATACTTTCTTCTTTGTCTATTAATCGGTTGTGTATTTGAAGGCGACCCGGATTGACCTCTTTACCAATTCCCATTTAGTCCCCATTTTGTGCCATGACAAATACACGGACAAATAAATATTTGATAGAATTGTGAACATTTTAACCAATGAAATCAATTTCTGTAATAAGTAAGTAATCTATCTATTCATATATAAAAGGCAGTTGTGTGTTTATGTAAAGTTTTTAAATGCCATCCTTGGCCAGTTGAAAAGGGCTTAAAGAAAGTCCTGTGTTATGAATCCTTTGGTCATCGTATAAGTCCTATCCTGCGTATTGGTAAAGATCCAGTGATTTAATCCTATGTCAGTCGTCCATGAATGTTACAGTAATTATGACCAGTAGGGTCGGGGTTAAGTATTGTATCAGCCTCAGAGTACTGACAGTGATTGGCCAAGAAATAGATCACATGATCTCGCCTAGTCTATAAGTAGGAGCGGAGATCTACCACACACCTTATATACACCAAATTAGGGCACCTCACATGGTGTAATGATTAGCAGACCATTGTTCGTGTTCGATTCTTACTGGGCGCCCCATAATTCTGGCCTTGTGCCGCATCTAAGCTACGCTTAGTAAATAACTACATGCACCAAATTCTTAACAGTTTATGTATGTCCGGAGTAAATTTCGAAAATAAAACAATTAACGACAAAGTAAATATATATACACATTAAATATCACCAGGGCTTGGGTTTTAAGTAAAAATCATGAAGATTTGATTTATATTCGAGAAGATAATTAAAAAATAAAATTTAAATGATAACAGCATGGATATTTTTTTTTTCATTTGATATTTTAGATAGTAGATATTAACATTTCTTTTCAGAGTAGCTGTTCTACTTTTTTTTACATAGGGATTTAAATGGGGCACCCCACGAGTATCAAACTCACCATCAAGTAATAATGGATCCGTGGGACTAACTTTTTAAAAATCCTCCCTCTACCCTGGCGATGCCGGGTGGCCGCTTTTAGTCCATATATAAAGGGCAATTGTGTGTATGTGTATGTCCGGAGGAAACTTCGAAAATAAAACAATTAACGACAAAGTATATATATATATATATATATATATATATATATATATATATCTTATTATAATGGAGATTGTCTGTTTTTCTGTCTGTAACCGAAACTATATTACTACTCAAGTTACAATTCCCTTAGTTATTGACATCGCATTCTCAATGATTTGATTTTTTATCTAAACCTCAATTATTAATAAAATTGTTTTACATTATTATTACTGTTGACCAAATCTACATACAAACAACATGCAATTATATTTATATATACAACAAAACAGCGGTTTACAGTTTGAACGGAAAGGCTAATTTGCATATTGATATTAAAAATGTGATTTTAATAAATATGTGCTTAGTATTATTGGTTTCTAACTGTTTGGTTTTATTTTAATGAATATAAGCAACAATCTCTTCAATGAATCTTAAATGAAATCCATTGACAAGAAGAAATAACTGTAATTTTATTCTTTACTTACTCTTTTAAGTAAATACTTAAATTAGAAAAAATAACAATGAAAGACGAGAGTGATGGAAGAGTAAGTTTTAGTTGTTCTATCTTTCGATTATACTCCCTCTGTTTCAAATCTTTTTTTTATCTACATTTCCCATTTAGTTTGATTAGCCTTTCTAATTTAATACAATATTTTATTACATCAAAACTTAAATACTTGCACCCGGAGGGTGCATATATTTGCTAGTATATATAAATTCACTTTATGGCTTGGTTTTTGGGCAAAAATAATGAAGATTATATTTATATTTAGGAAGATATTTAAAAATTAAAAATTGTATAGTAACAGAAGGTAATTGAAATATGATGTTGATTGATTGAATTAATCACCTCATTTGTATTGTATTTTGTTTAAATTGTAAATTATTGAATGTATTACTATATTGTTGTATATTTACGTGGGGATTTTATGGGGCATCCAGTGAGGATCTAACTTGTGATAAGTAATAATGGATCTGCGAGACTAACTTTAAAAAAATTCGCCCTCTACCCAGGCGACGCCGGGTAGCCGCTGCTAGTAATGAATAAAGAGGATTTAGAAGGTTAAATGGTTGACTTTTGTGACACTCAGGGTATTCCATTCAAATAAGATACGCTTTGATCTGCTTATGAACTATTCAACAGCGGGACCATCAACAAGGGTTAAAATATGCTAAATGTATCCTTTGCAACGGGTTAAGATCAACCCATTCCAAAGGAGTGTCCTTGGTATATATACACAGAGAAAGAGAGAGAGAGAGAGAGAGAGAGAGAGAGAGAGAGAGAGAGGGGTGAGTGGAGTTTTCATTACTTACAATATTAGACCGATCAATTGATACATTGATAAAAACATATAAAAATGTACAATTCATATATTCATGCGTATATGTATATGCGTATACTTTTTAAATATATGCCATTTTATACATATAAATAGCAATATATATGTATATATATGTATATATGAATATTTTATACACACACACACACACACACACACACACACATACATATTATATATAATATATATATATATATATATATCATACATACATACAAACATATGTATTCTGCCTTTCATTTTATCTCTCTGTCTGTGCGTGTCTCTCTCTGTTTCTTTATGTCTGTCTGTTAGCTTCTCTGTCTCCCCGCCTCTCTCTTGCTATGCCTGTGAAGTCCCGGTTTCGATTCCTGTCGGAGGGGAGTCGTTAGTATACATCGCTGAAGAGACTTAATAAAGTCGAAACAGTCTGTACGGTGTTCTGCATAGCGAGCCATCCTTTGCGGGATTCTCTTGTCAAGATTATTTTCTATAATTATCGAATTTTATACGATACATGCATTATAATTGCCTTCAAGCAATAATATAAATAATAATTTATTCAACGGTGCTTCTATAAACAAACAAACATCCAAAAATCTTATTCACTTCGCCGAAGAGCTTACGGCTGAGTTTGTTTACTACACAATAAACGTCCACTTACCTACTATGGTAGAGGCGTGTAGTAGTTTCATTGACAAGGGTAATTTCGCAGGTATTGTTCGCTATGTACCGGCGGCCGAACGGATATGGTCTCTGACTATGCCTGTGAAGTCCCGGTTTCGATTCCTGTCGGAGGGGAGTCGTTAGTATACATCGCTGAAGAGACTTAATAAAGTCGAAACAGTCTGTACGGTGTTCTGCATAGCGAGCCATCCTTTACCTTTGCGGGATTCTCTTGTCAAGATTATTTTCTATAATTATCGAATTTTATACGATACATGCATTATAATTGCTTTCAAGCAATAATATAAATAATAATATATATATATATATATATATATATATATATATATTCTAGGCATGCTATTCGACAACATGGAGTATTCTTTCTTCATTTTTTGGATTTGGATTTTTTCCAATCTTCTTGCGATCTTTCTTGAGTCTGGATCCAATTGGTATATAATATTTCCCATACTTATATCCCGAGCGCTTTCGACTGTTTCGCCAGTCGTCATCATGGGGTACATAATTTGGTTTTTAGTTCATTTTATTTGTTCTTTTATCTATGTTTTTATTAAATTTGGAGAGTCTATTATTTTTTAAGAAGGGGGTGTAAGTTAAGTGTTAGTTATTAAAGATATTTGATATGTTGTCTCCGACTTTAAATGCTATTTTATTGATGTTAGGTTTTTTTAATTTCTTTTTATGCATATGGCTTCAAGGATCTGTAGGCCTTTTCTTCTTATTATTTTTGTAGATAATTTTAGTATTTTCGTTTAAAATTTTCCTAATATCAGGGGAGGTGGATTTTTCTGGGTGTTTTTTAATTAAGTGTTGTTTTATGGCGCTAGTGTCGGAGAGATGTTATGTGAGGCGGCGGAACAGTGTTGTAGTTGTATGACCAATGTAGCTATTAGTATAGGGTTTATTTTCTGAGAGGCACTCCCGGAATGGGCAAATGAATCTATATACTACGTTCGTTTGGATTAGGGGATTTTTAGAAGAGTTTGTGTTATTTTTAAATTTTATATATATATATATATATATATATATATATATATATATATATATATATATGCGTCTGATGGTGGGGATCTGGTTTGTAAGATGTGGTAAATGTGGAGTACTCCTTCATTGCCATTACTACCAGATCCATTCTAATTATCTTCACGAATATAAATCAAATCTTCATAATTTTTTACTTAAAAACCAAGCTCTGGTGATATTTGATGTGTATATATATTTACTTTGTCGTTAATTGTTTTATTTTCGAAGCTTCCTCCGGACATACATTTACACACAACTGCCCTTTATATATGCATAGAAAACCAAGACCTGGTTATATTTAATGTGTATATATATATATATTGGTTAAATAGCTTAAAATGGAATACCCAACAAGAATGAATAAAACAAAAATGTCTTCATTTTTCATAAGCCGGGTATTATTTCTGATAAATGGACTCGTTTCTTCGTGTGTGAAAACGATTCTTAAGATCCCCAGTAATCCTGTACTGACTTTTAAAAACAAACTCGAGTGCAAATCTTTTTCGTCAACAAGTTTATTGTGTCCTCTGATCGTCATAGTAATCTGCAACGCAGAGAGAGAGAGAGAGAGAGAGAGAAGAGAGAGAGAGAGAGAGAGAGAGATATGTTTATGATGACAGAATCGGTACAATTGGAGCGAGTAAGCTTATGACGTTCTCGCCGGCGAGCTAGCTGTCAATATTTGGGAGAAGAAAGAAAGAAAGAAAGAAGGAAAGAAAGTAGACAAGCTGCTTTTCGGCTGAGATAAAGCCGGCGTTGTTTTGCTCTCCAGTCATCTTCTCTCATTCAATCAAACATCTGTACGGATACTGGATGCTGTGTGAAATAACTGCCAGGTGCGATAACCGATAGGGATGGTTTGTTGAGATGGTCATTGATATCCGTGCTGCCAGCAATACATGAGGATGAGGATGAGGAGGAGAAGAGGAAGGAAGGAAAAGGAAAATGACTTCTATAGTTTACTTGAGTTTTTTGTTTTTGTTTTGTTTTTTGTGGGATGGTGAATTATGTTGGATTATCTACAGGTATATATATATATATATATATTTACCAACTCCTCCGCACGAGCAGGATGCGTTAGATAAGTCGTAACCATGGCAATTGGTGTAGAGTAGCTAACACCCCTTCAGCCCTCAACTAGATCGACTGATTCATAGCCATAACATAGCCTACGATTAAAGTGGATTAACAAGTTGAATAATATCCAGACTGACTTTGCTGCGTTGGCGGTACCGAACTGACCCTCCTCTATTTCGTGTAACTTTTTGTCTTGTTAACTGTTTGTACTTATCTGTTCTGAGTGTGTATGTATCCGTTTAGCACGGATGCTGATGCTTAATAAATGTATTAAGCACACCATTCTTCTGTGTATATTTCCACCTCGCGATGAAATCAGCAATAAAATCTGCCAGTTTCTTTAGATCACTTTGACCTAATTGTTCTAATATAATCAGGGATGTGTGTGTTATATATATTTTTCCAACCCCTCCGCATGAGCAGGATGTGACACAAGGTCAATTTCTTAAGCGGAGTTTAACAGGTTTGAATTCAGAGTTTTCCTTCTCCTAGACTGGTTGCCTAACCATGGTTAAAGAGCCAAGTCTGTCCTACTATTTACCCATAGCTGGGGGAGAGTAGAATTCGTACCTTTCCCAAGGGTATTAGCGATAAGCGAAATGCAATTACCACGTCCAGGATTTTAAATTTTATCTACAGGTATAAGACGTTACGAGAAACTGCCACTTATGGAATTTACCCAAATCAGGAGCAGGGATTGACCAATGAAAACTTACATTGGAAGGCATTTGAAGTCGTTAGTAATTGTCCTAAAATCAGTTGTTAACTGGACTTAATACCAGAAGGACTATGACTGGATTCACTGCTAAAAATACATTCTTGTTCTAGCAATGGCTTCAAGGATTACGACTGAATTCTCTGCTATATTCTTGTTCTAACTAGGATTTCAAAAACTCTGACTGACTTTGAATCCTCGTCTACTCTTTTATGATTATCGTTAATCAGCTGATTATTTTTCTTACGACATTACCTTACTTATTTCTGTATATTTTAATTCCATTGTATTATATATATATATATATATATATATATATATATATATATATATATATATATATATATATATATATATATATATATATATATATATATATGTGTGTGTGTGTGTGTGTGTGTGTGTGCTTGTGCGTGTATTTGGGTAGCACTTTTTCATTTATGCATGTTGAATTTAAAAAAAGACACATCTCCTGTTTAACAATTTTATTTGCGATTTTTTCAAGTTTTCTAGCCAACTTTTAATATTTGGGTGGAATATATATATATATATATATATATATATATATATATATATATATATATATAATACTGAAGCTGAACGAATCAATATTTGTCTTCTAAAGGCTTTTTTACTGTTTACTTTAATGACACGAAAGTTATATTAAATTAGTCCTTAGTTTTAGAATTGAGTTATGTTTTTAAAAAATCCATTTTAATTGATTCTAATTAGTCGTAATTTGTAATTAGGTAAAAAACTGCGCCGTCTTTCACTTTAAATTCTGTCTGACACTTTCTCCCTCTCTATGTATATCTTAATTACCTCCTCGTTATATATGTTAGTTTCTCACTGAGAGAAAGAGATTGAGGAGTGTGAAACGTATTTGTATATTAAGTTTCATAAGCAGCCATCTCTTAATGAATTTTAATTAGGTCAAACGGAACAGAGAAAATTTTATATGTCTATACTTAAGTATTTCGGTTTATGTAAAACCATCATCAGAACAATGCAAAATGTAAATAACATTATATTCACACATTCACCATACGCTTAATATTTTTCATTTTTCTCCCTTACAAAATTTCTGGGAAAAAGGGGTCGGTCGAGGGAGGAGGGTAAAGTTCATAGTCGTGGAGTATTTGATGCCAGGGGAAGATAAGGAGTAGGGGGAGTTGAGTGACATTTCCCTCCTCCTTATCTTCTCCTGGTATCAAACACTCCATACTATGAACTTTACCCTCCTCCCTCGACCAACCCCTTTTTCCCATCTAGCTCCTAGCCTCCTCCCTGCTTCCTGTAAACTTTCCCTACCCTTCATTTCATCACTCACACCCTCATCAAATCACATGTACGTAATTTTTGCTTTGAATAAAATCATTTGACTGAGGATGTTCTTATGAATAGGACGAAATATTTCAACTCTTAGACTTGTTTTGAGTTATTATTTTTTGTTCACTATCCTTTTACCTACCTCATATATATATATATATATATATATATATATATATATGGAGATAAATGGATCAATTATATGCGTTGATAGATCCATTGGGGTATGAGAATACAGAGATAGAAATAAACGTGAGGACAATTTAAACCAACTCATCTGGTGGTGTGTTTCAGTGCAGTCACCTTCGTACAATATCATCACAAGAAGCAGGGCCCTGGCTTTTCCTAAATTATCGTCTTATTCACTGAGTCGCAGAGTATCTGACAAATTCATCGATCGCTTTTGTCACGCTGAGATTAATGCGCTGACAAGTCATTCTCTTAATTCATTCTCACCTGCTCGTTCCAGCAAAATCATTTGCAAAGCTTTTAGTCTACAATGCTGCGTAGTGTGATTGTGACCAACATCTCCTTGCAAAGGCGTTATTTTTATTCTTCCACTGCACGAAGTAGTACTCATCAGAGTGAAAGAGGGAATAAATAAAACATCTCCATCAATTTATCAGAGACTTTAAGTTCGTTGAACTGAAACTTAAATGGAATGGTGATGTATTCTTAGAAGGTAATAGAGACTATTAACAACAAAATAAAAAAACGTTGGAATTCTCATTTGTGCCACCTGTAGTGAAACAGGAGATAAATTACTTCCATTAAACGAGGAACACCAGACGTTAAATGATGGTTGTCAGACTCTGAGAATTTTGCTGGATAATATATATATATATATATATATATATATATATATATATATATATATATATATATAAAAGGATATGAAAACACAAAATGCGCTGTTAAAGTGAAAATATTTTATATCATATTCATAGCTAATATTGAACAATATTTCGATTTATAAAAATCATCTTCAGAGCTTGTTTTTACTCCGGACTCATCGAGAGATTCAAATTATTTTCAGCTCCTCTATCGATGAGTCCAGAGTAAAATCAAGCTCTAAAGATGATTTTTATAAATCGAAATATTGTTCAATATTAGCTATAAATATGATATAAAATATTTTCACTTTAACAGCATATTGTGTTGTTTTCATATCCTTTTATCTATACTTATACGTATTCATTTCATTTCTCTTAACTTATATATATAATATATATATATATATATATATATATATATATATATATATATATATATATGAGAGAGAGAGAGAGAGAGAGAGAGAGTTTCCTACAAGAGTAAAATCAATCAATAAATAAATCAATCATATATATACATATACATATATATATATGTATATATATATTGAATTTAAGAAAGCGTGATTACGGGATTACTCGTGTATATTCATTTAATTAAGTATTATATATATATATATATATATATATATATATATATATATTGGTTTGTTGGTTGGTTTTGAAGGCTGTTTTTTTGTTAACCTGACATTTTATTCATAGTTACGTTCTTTTTTCTTTACACTCGCATTGTGTCAGCCTTCAAAACCAACCAACAAACCAATATATACACGATGCTTCAAGCAAATTACAAAACCCTTTTATATATATATACATATATTATATATATATATATATATATATATATATATATATATGCATGTATATATAATAAGTCAATATATATATATATATATATATATATTATATATATATTATATATCTTGGGTACATATATATGTATAATATATATATATATATATTATATTATATTATATAAATATAAAATGCTAAGTGTTCTATTGGACGTCCACTCTTACGCTATAAAGACGGACAGAATGGCGTAAGATATGTTTCGCTAGATTAAAGAGCTTTGATGAAAATTGACAGAAACATCGAGATCAGCCCCGCCTAAGTTTAAAACAAAAACATTTGACTCCCGCTTTAGGAAATTCATATTTCAGTGTGGCTTGATAGCTCACAGCAAGGCTGGGCTGATATCACACTCAAGGAAACACAAAATGTCCTCTTGATAGCATGCACAACATGGGAGGAAACATATCACTCACTGCTGACCCTCATCTATCGTTCACGATAGGAGAGTCCACCATGTATATATATATATTATATATATATATATATATATATATATATATATACGAGGGAGAGAGAGAGAGAGAGAGAGAGAGAGAGAGAGAGAGTTTCCTACAAGTGTAAAATCACTCAATAAATCAATGATCCATAAACATTTTTACAGCCTTGCTAACAAATGATTGAGCTAGACAGAAACCTAAGTGTGTTAGTAATTAACAAATTACCTTGATTTTGTAAATAATAAGGACTTTTGCCTCTCATCACACTTATGAGGGAGTGACACAATGACATTTTTATATGAGCCCACCCACAAGACGAAGCTCATGGGTGATAGACACAAAAATGCGTTGATCCCGTCGGCATTCCTCCTCAAGCGCTGGGCAATAAACCCAAAATTTATAAAGATAAGAGTCTAAATAATCGAATCAGAATTTTTAGAAAGTCTGGAGGATGTGGAGTACTGTTTCATCATTATTACTCCCAGGTCCACCCTGACCCGGAGTGGTAGTACCTGTTAGGGTCCATGAGTTAATTAGAACAAAATGAGTTGTAAAAACTGTGTTTTAAAAAACTGAGTACCCATCATGTATGAATAAAACAAAATGTCTTCGGCATAAAATAACCCAACAAGAGTTGACATGCTGTAAAATCCAACTGCAATGACAAACGATAACACCGATAGAAACTTTATT
>CM042163.1:82217043-82267043 GCA_023376005.1 Doryteuthis pealeii | reverse complement strand
AAAGGAATTTTGACCAGACAAAGTCAATTTACAACGAAATCAGATGTTTCTGCGAGATTTATCATTATTCAAAAAAAGTCAATAGGTGAAATGATTGATTTAGAGAAATCGAATGACATGTCAGCTTTGTAGACTTGATTAGGAACCTAGTTTGGAGAGAGAGCAATATATATATATATATATATATATATATATATATATATATTATATATAATATAAATCTGTCTATCTTCATCTATATCTATATCTATATCTCTCTCTCTCTCTCTATATATATATTATATATATATAATATATATATATATATTATATATATCTGTATCTATATCTATATCTATATCTATATCTATCTATATATATCTAGAGATATATATATATACATAGTATATATATATATATATATATATATATATATACATGTATGTAATATATATATATAGATACGAGAGAGGTGTAGCGAGAGAGAGTATGTGTGGGTGAGAGAGTGAGAAAGAGAAAGAGAGAGAGAGAGAGAGAAAGAGAGAGAGAGAGAGAGAAAGGGGGATATATACATATATGTTTATATATATAGAGAGAGTGGTAGAAAGAGTGTGTTTGAAAGAGAGAGAGAGAGAGAGAGAGAGAGAGAGAGAGAAAGGGGGATATATACATGTATATATGTATATATATATATATATAGAAAGAGAGAGGGTAGAGAGAGGGTGTGTGTGTGTGAGAGAGAGAGAGAGAGAGAAAGGGGAATATTTACATGTATATATGTATATATTTATATATATATACAGAGAGGGGGTAGAGAGAGTGTGTGTGAACCGCTCTGTACGGATACTGGATGCCATGAGTATGATTTGTTCGGAGTGATGACAGATATTGACAGGTTGAGGGAGAGAGAATACAAGCCAGCTGTAACCCGGTTAAAATCTGTCAGAATAAAACTGACATGAGAATTATAAACGAATGCGTAATTTTGTGACGTTGTTTGAAATCGGTCAAAAGTCTGAACGTTTGCTTGACACACCCACACAAAAATATGTATTCGCATGTGTGTATGATGGGGGGGGGGCAGGGGCGCTAGGAATTTTCTGGGAAGTCAAAGGGGCACTAACCTGTAAAAATTTTGGGTAATTAAGAACTTTAATTGGCCAAATTCCTAGCATAAAATTGCGCATGCGTATTATCTCCCTTATGAGATTTTCTTAAACAATTGAATGAATAAAAATTTTATTTCTCAAACAAACAAATAAAAATGTGTCGATAAGAATAAAATGTATTTTTATTCCTTCAATTGTTAAAGAAAATCTTATAAGAAAAACTATACAAGCAAATTTGTTAAGGGAGATAATGCGCACGCACAATTTTATGCTAGGAAAATTGGCCAACTAAAGTTCATAATTACCAAGTTTTGGAACCACTGCTTTAGGGCATCCCATTGTGGTGTAATGGTTAGCAAACTTGTATCATTTATCAGTTACTGCTGTTGGCAGTAAATAACCCACTGAGGTTGATATGCCGTAAAACAAACCAAACCAAATCCATTACTGCTGAATAGGGTACGATCCTTGTTGTATACCCCATACTTGCCATCTTGAGTTAAAATCCTACTCATGGCGCACGGATTGGGTAAATTAGGGCATCCCATTAGGGACCGGGTTAGCTCAGTCGGTAGAGCGTTCGGCTAGAAACCACAAGGTTCCTAGTTCGATACCGGTCCTCGCCAACTCAACCTATGAGTAGCACAGGGATATGTGCGGTAAAGTAAGGAGCTGATGGTAGATGTGGCGCTCCATCTCAGATGCCAAAAATAATCTCCTTGGTCTAGCGCTAGTGAAAAGGGGATAGACTCCCTTGCTGACTGGCTGATACCGACTTTAGTCTGCCCCGACGACTTACTTACTTTACTCATTGTGGTGTAATGGTTAACAAGCTAGTCTCACCCATCCATTATTATTGAATAGTGTTCTGGCCTTGCTGGATGCCTTATACTTGTAACCTTGTGTCAGACCCTGCTCGTAGTGGAGGGATTAGGCAAATACGTTTCACGAATGAGTTGATATCACTCAATTTCTCACAAAATTCCGTGAAAATGAATATATATTAATTGAAAGTACTTGGAAAATCTTTTTAAACTGCACACACGTTGTTCCCTAAAAGATTTCAATATGCCTATAAACAAAAAAAGAAATTGTGGAGCTGCGTGGTGTAACGGTTAGAGTGGTAGGAAATGGACTCGCCGACCCGAGTTCAAATCCTGGACGAGGCTGTTTGCATTTCACATAGCGCTGATAACCTTGCGAAAGGTATGAATCCATATATTCTCTCTCCAGCTATGGATAAATAGTAGGGTAGACTGGACTCTTTAACTTGGATAGGTAACCAGTCTAGGAGAAGAAAAACTCAACAACAAAAAAATTCAAACCTGTTAAAACCAGCTTAAGAAATTGACCTTGTGTTGCATCCTGCTCGCGTGAAAATAATAATAATTATATATAAAAAATAAAAGAAATTAAAGTGTTCTTAATTCTAATAGTTTTTAGCTTTTCTATCTGCTCTGTTATAGTAGAATCAAGGACCTTTTTTAGGCGAACTTTTTTTATTATTTGTATTTCTCCTTTTTATTATATATATATATATATATATATATATATATATATATATAGTTATGAAATGCTCTATATTTCAAATTTATCTTTTATATGGCCCCCAGAAATTTTAGCAACTGTTTCAATGTTGTCTCATCCCTTCAGACGTGTAATATAATATACCAATGTATTGAATCTAAACTTAATTTATCAAAATAGTTTACTTTCTCGGCAAAATTGCATTCACGCAATGCATATGATGTGTAACGGTTATTGATCGGATCAGGCCTCTCCAACCTAAGTATGGGCAGAGGTGGTGTGTTGCATGTCACAGAACTACTTAGTATCCGGTTAAACAGACCGCTCAGCCACCACGATCTTTGGTTGGTTGGTTGGTTGGTTGGTTGGTTGGTTGGATTTTACGACATTTCAACACTTGGTATTATTTGCGTTATTCGAAATATTGTCCTCATCTTCATTCTTATCCGTACAACGTTTCGGTCGATGTGCCCTCCGGCCTTCTTTATGTATTTCTTGTCGGACTCGGGAACCTTTTCGTAATGGGGAACCTTGTTGTTGTAATCGGGTGCCTCCACGGAACTTTTAACCTAACCGCCGGTGTATCCTGTTCTCTTTCCGCTAACCATAGCTGGGGTAGAGGCGTTAAGCTGTGTTAATTATTATTCTTTGTTACTGTTGCCCTTGACCATGCTTGAACCTGCAGTCTAGAGATAACTGTCACTTGGAACTGTCTTAACCTAACTCCTTTATCCACTAGACTATGTGTCCAATTGGAATCTTGTAAATCTAATGTCTTGTTTTACCTAGAATATATACCTATTCACTTATGTATTAATTTTTCTTTACCTAGATTCATATTGGGTGTTTTTTTTTTGTACAGATAACAATGAAGATGAGGACAATAGTTCGAATAACGCAGATAATACTAATCATCAAGCCTCATCTCAAAAATTCAGAAAAATATTTCAACCTTTGTTGGATTATTTTATGTCGAAAATGTTGTTTTATTCATTCTTGGTGGATATTCAACACTTTTTAATACTCGGTGTTTTCAAAAACGATTTTTAAATACATTTTTAACACATTTTTAAAAATTCATCTTTGATCGATTCAACCAATAGATGGGACCCAAAATAGGTACTACTACTCCAGGTCTGAGATGATCTACGAGTAAATGTAATAAAAGGGTACTCCATATTCTGCATCTTCACCATCAGATAGAGTTTAACGTTATACCCAAGCTATTAAGGCCCTCAGCCACCGCCTTCTTACACATATATGATAAAAAGGCTTGGAGTTTGTCATATGGGCAATACGGTAGTTTTAGCTTATATTTATTATCATTGGAACAATTTTGTTACCATTGGTTTCTTGCTCTGCGGTAGTCATCAGGCAACGAAAGTGTTTTTTTATAAATGATGCAAATGATATAAACATGGTCAAATAAGTTCGTTTGATTAACTGTATTCACGTATCACTTGTTTGTTTACGTGTTTGCGTGCGTTGCGTTTATATATATATATATATTATTTCTTTTATAATTTACACGAAAATAAAAAAGATGCTTATCAAAATCTCATAATTGAATTCAAACAAATATTCAAAATAAATCATAGAAAAAATTATCTTTTAATTTTTCATAATCCAATTTATCATTTTGAACATATAAACGTCGATTCAGCCTCCTTGATATTTTGAAACAATAATCATATCAATTCCTACTTCTCATAAAAACCTTTCTTCATCTTCGCCATCATTTTTTTTATTACATTTATTATAAATCAAATTATGTCTATAATTCAAAATTCATTTTTATTTTTTGATAGTTCACAAAAGAAAGATCTGATTTATGATAAATTTCTGCTTCGTATTATTAAGTTAAAGCTTTTACTCATTTTTTTTTAAATGTCTTATATATAAAAAGAATATTAGTTGCTGCATTTTCCCCATCTATATATTAATACTCCTGTTCCTTAATTGTACGACCCTTATCATCTTGCAACACCCCCTGGTTAAAAATAAGACCGTCCAAATCGTCCAAGATGCAAAAATGTAAATCCTGATTATCTGGTATTGATTATCCATCGAATTCTTATTTCACATGAGTATTGTCACCTCAGTTAAATAATGGACTATTCTGTTTTTATCATTAAGAAAGAAAGGGAGGAAAAAAGAGCATACTACACAGAAAAAATATAATAAGAAAGAAAGAAATATAGTAGGGGAAAGAGAGAGAGGGGGTGAGAAGCGCGAAAGCGATAACCCTAATCTGTTCCAATCGGACATAAATAAAAGATGAAAAGAAGAAAAAATAAAATAAAAAAAAGCCAGAGAGAGTTAAATCAAGATGATTATACTTTTTACATATTGAACTATTTTTGCAATATATGTTAGAAAGTAAAGATCAAACGTTGTAATAATTAAATTATCATACAGGGTATATTCACTGGTCCTGCTAGTTTTAACTATATTTTCCATGATTTTCGGTTTTGTTTTTTGTTTCTTTATCAATATTTAACTGTTTGTTTATCCGTTTTTATCATATATTTCATTTTAATTTTATTTATCTATTTATTCCTTTTTTGCTTAATATTGTGGATTTTAATAGTGGACATTTTTTGGATATTGCCACAGGATTGTAAGTTGCTTAACCCCAAACCTCCCTTCCATATCTACGACCGGAAGTATTTGCCAACGCATGGCCGTTAGAAATCAAGGCGAAAGAAAAATCGAGTGTGATAAGTAACGGGGTTGCTGATTGGCCGAGGGAGGGAGGAAGCACGCGACTAATAACCTTTCCTGAGCGCCAAAATTACAAAAATATAACGAATGCGACAATTGCTGAAAATCGTTTAATATGATTGCACTTGCCTCTTTCTTTCCTTCTTTCTTTTTGTTTTATTCATTTCTTTTTTTTTTCTTTTTTTCTTTCTTTTTTTCTTTCTTTTTTTTTCTTTCTTTCTTTGGTAGCCTTTCTTTCTTTCTTTTTTTCTTTCTTTTTTCTTTCTTTGGTAGCCTTTCTTTCTTTTTTTCTTTCTTTATTAGCCTTTCTTTCTATCATTCTTTTTTACTTTTGTTCTTTTTTTCTTTGGCAGTTTTTATTTCTTACTTTATTAACCTTTCATTCTTTATTTCTTTCTTTTCTTACATTCTTTCTTTTCTTTCTTTCTTTGTTAGCCTTTCTTTATTTTTCATAACCTTTCTTTCTTTCCTTCTTTCTTTCTTTCTTTCTTTCTTTCTTTTTTCCTTCTTTCTTTAGTAGCCTTTTCTTTCTTTCTTTCTTTCTTTCTTCTTTCTCTTTCTTCTTTGTTCTTTCTTTCTTTGGTAACTTTTCTTTTTTCTTTTTTTTCTTTCTTTCTTTGGTAGTTTCTTTCCTTTCTTTTTTCTTTCTTTCTTTGGTAGCTACTCTTCTTTTTTCTTTCTCTTTCTTTCTTTCTTTCTTTACTAGTCTTTCTTTCTTTCTTTTTTTTCTATTCTCTTTCTTTCTTTCTTTGGTAGCTACTCTTTCTTTCTTTTTTCTTTCTTTCTTTACTAGTCTTTCTTTCTTTCTTTTTTCTTTCTTTCCACTATCGATCATTTTATACTTTTTTCCTTCATTCACCATTCCTTTTCTATTTCTTCCCGACCTCATCTTCAATTTTTCCCCCGAATTAAATAGAGAGAACTCCTTTCGGCACCCGCCGTCATCAAATAAAGTTGCCATTGCAAATAGACGCCATGTTTGTTGTTTTGTTTTGTGTGTCGTTTTTCTCATTTCTAGTCAACATAGTTCGAGGCAACAGACATCAACAAACAAACAAACAAACAAACAACACACCACCTTTGTCTTTCATTAAATAAAACACACAATAACCGAAGAAGAAAGATCTTCGTAAGCAAACAATCATCACGTTTTCGGGCGCAATGGCGACATCTTTCAAGTTGAAATGTTAAGAAAATCACGTGACCTTGTGTGTTGTCGCCTGTTTTATACATTATTGATTCTACGCTTGTTTTTGTTTTTTCTTCTTCTGCTAATTTTGATGTACCTTAGTTCTAATTGGGTGAGAAAGATTACTGAAAAGCGGGAAAAAGTACCGGCGAAAAAAGTCACAGTGTAGTTTGCAAGGAAGACAGAGGCTTAGGTTAACAAAAAGGTTAAAGACCTGACTTCTGATTTAGGTCGGAAAATTAAAACGGAAGTTTTTTGGTGGTCCCCAATGACAGTTTAACTACAGTATATGAATTAACATTTTGCGAATTGGGTTACGGTTTTAGGGGATTAAGGTTGTTTTTAATTACGTATTGCTTTAAAAAAATAAACAACAAAAAACCAAATTACTATACATTTAATGTTGAAAAATATATATTTTTTAAACTAAGTTTAATTGAAATAATACATTGCAATACTAACACAAACAACTGTCTCAATAATAGATTCAATACTTAATTTCAATGGTTAATTAAATGTATAGTAATGTTGGGTTTTTGTTGTTTATTTTTTTAAGCAATACGTAATTGAAAACAATCTTAATCCCCTAAAACCGTAACCTAATTCGCAAAATTTAAATTCATAGACTGTGGTTAAATTGTTATTAGGTACCACCAAAAACTTTCCGTTTTAATTTTCCGACCTAAATCAGAATCAGCCGGTTAAAGGATATCTGGGAAATTTTGTTTAAAAAGATCAGCACAGCCGTACTTTTTGAAAACAATCATCAGTCTCGTATGAAGTGGCTAAAAAAAAAAACACCGAAGGAGTTTGCTAGGTTATATGTGTAAAAAGTGCTCAATACGCTAAGTAAAGCATAATTATAAGGACCTACATGAGTTAGAGACTATCTACCTAGGTTTCACCCGAATGGTTTAGATAAACCATAATGAGTAGATAATTGAGATTATGGAAAAGTGAGTTAGCAAAGTGAATAATTTTTTTTTAAATAAATACGGCCGGACAAAACCTTAACATCATTTTGTTAGCTTTCTAAGAAAGGAAATGTTTGACCTCATTTAAGCTACGGGTTGCTGGTTGTGAAATTTAACATAGAAATACATTTCAAATTCTCCCGGCTCTCTCTCTCTTCTCTCTCTCTCTCTCCTCTCTCTCTCTCTCTCTCTCCTTCTCTCTCTCTCTCTCTCTCTCTCTTCTCCAGAGAAACTAACTATATAATGAGGAGGAAGTCAAGAGGATACATAGAGGGGAAGAAAGTGATAAACAGAGAGTAAAGTAAGAGATTGGTCGGTTTTTTACTTAATTGCAAATTACGACTAATTAGAACCAATTAAAACAGATTATTCTTCAAACATAATTCAATCCTAAAAGTAAGGGATAATTCAGTATAATTTTCGGGTCATTAAACTAAACTGTGAAAAAGCCTTTAGCAAACAAAAGCTGAATAACTCAGATTTAGTATAATAATAATAATAATAATCTTATTATAATGGAGATTGTGTGTTTTTCTGTCTGTAACCGAAACTATATTCCTACTCAAGTCACAATTCTCTTAGTTATTGACATCACATTCACCATGATTTTATTTTTATCTAAACCTCAATTATTAATAAAATTGTCTTACATTATTAATACTGTTAACTATGTCTACATACTGACAACATGCAATTATATTTAAATATACAACAAAATAGGCGGTTTACAGTGTGAAACGGGAAGGCTAATTTGCATATTAATATAAAAATCGAATTTAATAAATATGTGCTTAGTATTATTGATTTCTAATTGTTTGGTTTTATTTTAATGAATATAAGCAAACGTCTCTCTGCAATGAATCTTAAATAAAAGCATTAAAAAGAACAAAATAACTGTCATTTTAATTCTTTACTTCCTCTTATAACTAAATACTTAAATTAGAAAAATAACAATGAAAGACGAGAGTGATGGAAGAATAGTTTCAGTTGTTCCATTTTTTTATTATACTCCTCTGTTTCAAATCTTTTTATTATACTCCCTCTGTTTCAAATTCTTTTTATCTGTATTCTTATTTAGTTTCATTAAGCCTTTCTAATTTAATACAATATTTTATTACATTAAAACTTAAATACTTGCACCCGGAGGGTGCATATATTTGCTTAGTAATAATAATGAATGTAGCAAACTAGCACAACGAGAATACAAACTAGACCGACTGGGTTGGGGGGAAGGTGATTCCACTGGGAATTATGCAAGAAATCAAATTTTGACCCACACAGCAAAATGGTATGTGGCATAAACCAGAATCTGTTTTTGAGAACAAACGCACAAAATTCTCTGGGACTTTTGAAATTAAAACGGATCACCTTATCCCAGCAAGAAGACCAGACCTAGTGCTGATTAACAAAAAAGAAAGAACTTGTCAACTGGTGCATTTTGCAGTGCCAGCAGATCACAGGGTGAAGTTAAAGGAAAATGAAAAAATTAATTTTGACCATACAACAAAATGGTATATGCATAACCAGAATCGGAGACCAGACCTAGTGTTGATTAACAAAAAAAAAAAAAAAGAGAATGTGTCAATTGGTGAATTTTGCGGTTCCAGCAGATCATAGGGTGAAGCTGAAGGAAACGAAAATATGGATAAATATCTGGACCTTGCCAGAGAACTGAAAAAGTTATGGAATATGAAAGTGAAAGTGATACCAATTGTAGTTGGTGGTGCACTTGGAACAGTCCCAAAAGGATTAGAAAAGGGCTTGGAAAGTTTGGATATCAGAGGAAGGATTGAAACCATTCAGAAACTGCACTGCTGCAATCTGCCAGAATACTCAGAAGAGTCCTGGAGCCTGAGGAGACTTTCTGTCACTCAGACTCCAGTGAAATACCTTCAGCTAACACTGATGTGAAACCCAAAAGAATAATAATAATAATATATATCTTATTATAATGGAGATTGTGTTGTTTTTCTGTCTGTAATCGAAACTATATTCCTCGGCAAGTCACAATTCTCTTAGTTATTGACATCACAATCTCCATGGATTTTATTTTTATCTAAACCTCATTATTCAATAAAATTGTCTTACAATTTATTAATACTGTTAACTTGTCTTACATACTGATAACATGCAATTTAATAAATATATATACAACAAAAATAGCGGTTTACAGTGTGAACGGGAAGGCTAATTTGGCATATTAATATTACAAAATGCGAATTTAATAAATATGTGCTTAGTATTATTTGATTTCTACTGTTTGGTTTTATTTTAAATGAATATAAGCAAAAATTCTTCATCATTGAATCTTAAAAGAAATCCATTAACAAGATAAAAATAACTGTCATTTTATTCTTTTACTTCCTCTTATAAACTAAATACTTAAATTAGAAAAAATAACAATGAAAGACGAGAGTGATTGGAAGAGTAGAGTTTCAGTTGTTCCATTTTTAATTATACTCCCTCTGTTTTCAAAATCTTTTATTATACCTTCCCTCTGTTTCAAATCTTTTTATCGTGATTCTTTATTTAGTTTCATTAGCCTTTCTAATTTAATACAATATTTTATTACATTAAACTTAAATTACTGTGGCCCGGAGGTGTGGCATATATTTTGCTAGTAATAATATGAATGTAGCAAACTAGCACAGTGAGTGACGAGAATACAAAACGTGACACGATTGGGTTGGGAGGTGATCCACTGGGAATTATGGCAAGAAATCAAATTTTGGACCACACAGCAAAAGATGGTATATGCATAAACCAGAAATCTGTTTTTGAGAACAAAACGCACAATTCTCTGTGGGAGTTTGAAATAAAAACGGATCACCTTATCCCAGCATGGAAGACCAGACCTAAGTGCTTGATTAAGCTTAAAGAAGAAAGAACTTGTCAAGCTGGTGGATTTCAGTGTCAGCGGATCAACAGGGTGAAGTTAACAGGAAAATGAAATAAAATTGACCAATATCCTGGACACTTGCCAGAGAACGTGAAAAAAGTTATTGTGAATATGAAAGTGAAAGTTATAGTGCAGCCGAATTGGTAGTTGGTGCACTTGGAACAGTCCCAAAAGGATTGGAAAAGGGCTTGGAAGTTTGGAAATCAGAGAAGGATTGAGAAGCCATTCAAATACACTGCACTGCTGCATATCTGCCAGAATATCTCAGAAGGAGTCTAAAGACCTGAGGGAGACTGCTGGTCCATCGCCTCGCAGTTGAAGACCATCGCTATACACTGGATGTGAAACCTCAAAGGAAATATATATTATATATATAGGTTCATATATAATATATATATATATATATATATATTATATATATGTTTATACTTTATATTACACGAAAATAAAAAAAATGCCCATCTAAAGTTTCATAAATTGTAATCCGAACAAATATTCCTAATCTAATCATATGGAAAAAAAATTATATTTCTTTTATCTTTTATATATTTTTCTTTGTTCTCTCAGTTGTCTATTGATTTATTATAAATCAAATTATTTTTCTATATATTCGTCAATTTCTTGGTTACATTTATTTTTATTTTTTTATATTTAATCTTGCGAACCGTATTGTTACTGTTGAAAATGTCAGGGAAATATAAGTCTTAATTAAACTTTTGTGTTCCGAGAATGATTGATTGATTGACATCTACTGTTATTTTATGACAAGAGGTTAGAGAATTGCGTTCGAGAATTGTAGATCTGTGTTTTCAAATGTCTGTTACAGCTATTTGGTAGAAGCAGCTTGTTTAATGTGCCACCTTTAACAACATTTGCGCGCGGATATGGTGGACGTGACTAACAGGAAGATGTCAGAAGATCAATTGCATGATCTCTCAGAACAGTCAAAGAAAAATACATTTAAAAAACGTAACAAAAATGAAGAACCCTGGTTCATTAGGAACAGTTAACAGTTAAGTATACTCAATGTTAGGTAGATAAATCTCACTTTTTTAAGTCGTTATTTACATTTGGCTACACCATGTTTCGAAGCATCTCTGATATCTTCTTCGCGGCTTTAATTAACCATATATCTGTCCGAAATATGAATATGTGACACACACACCACACAACAGCACACAACACACACCACACACATCACACAGTCACACTTCACACATTTTATATATATTATATTTTATATTTATATATAATATATATAGGTTATTATAAGGTATATAATCCAAAAGTCCAAGAGGAAGAAATCTTCCTTACGTCCACACAAGACTTTTATTTAAAAAAACTGTCGCAGTTTGGCAGCTTCCAAAATGTTGTACTCTTCAATGTTAGAGTCCACAGAGCATATATATATAAAGTATATATATATATATATAGTATATATATATATATTTATATCGCGTATCTAACCCCATCCCTTCCTGTTTAGCCTTGTGGAGTGTAGAGGAAAATTATTTGTAAAATGTGTGTTTTTAAGCTGGGTGTATATATATGGTATATATATATATATTATATATAGGCATATTATATATTATATATTATATATATTAGTAAATATTGTGTTCTTGTTCCACGGGAGAACATTCAATATTTTATTAAAAAAAAGGAAGGTCCGCAAAATGTATTTTGTTTCTCAGATAATTTTTTTAAATGTGTGTGCTGTGTGTGTGTTGTGTGTGTGTGTGTGTTGTAAATAGAAATGACTTACCGGTGAAATTGGTCTCTAATGTTTAGTGGATTTAAACCCTAAAGATCATTCCTGGTGAAATACAGCGTAGTAAGGTTATTTCTGTACATACTATATAAATATTATGATATATAGTATATTATATACTATTATAACAGTTTTCCGGGGCTATTTTCTTAACATCAGGGTGGATATCTGTTAATTAATAATAGAACACCAAAATTCTTCCCGAGTTACTTTCGGCCCCAGCGAGTTGCGCATCTCCGGGTGGATGTAAGGTTCAATTCTATATGTGGTGTTTACATACAACTGGAAACATTCATTTCAAGGTTTATATCAATGTCTGATATTAATAAGATTCATACCTACATAATTCGTTTTGTCTATTTGTTTTCTTTTCTGTTTTTCATTTCGATTTCTTCGTTTTTCAAAACTTCAAACAAGTAATAATTTTCTCATTTACTAAGAAATATTTCACTATATTTTAGACTCATCAACTTGTCCACTCATGTTACAAATTTGTCTAAAACGGAACGTTTGGCTAAAACGGTTAAGAAAGTTATTCAGAAAATTCCTTGTGTGTCTAGAAAAGCTTCGATGTGAGGGGTTCGTCGCACTGAGCGAGTTCTTACCACACGGGTCAGGACATCAACCAGCAAGAGATATTCAGCGGCGTTTGCTTCCGTTTCAGTGCTGCGAGAAGAGGCGATAAATAGTTGACAGGTAACAGATTCGTGGGTGCTTCACCATGACAACGGGCACCTGCCTAACAACTGCCCTTGAGTATCTGAGAGTTTCCTGGCCCAGAAGAACACCACTGTGCAGGAGAAACCTCCCTACTCGCTCCAGACCCGGCTCCATGTGATTTTTTTCCTCTTCATCAGAAAGCTCAAGATGACCCCGTTTTGAGGATGTGCATGACATCAATAAATGAGTGTCGGACAGAGTACGGAGAAATCCCGGAAGAATCCTTCCAGAAGTGGCATCAAAGGCGTGACAAGAGAAGGATGGGAAGTGTATTGACTCCACGGGGGTTTACTGTTGAAGAAGATTAACTTGTAGTTTGTACGTTTGGATTTGAAATTAGTATTTTTTGAGCCAAACACCTAGTCATGGGAAATGTCTGACATAACCTCGTATATATATTTATATATATAGTATATATGTATATTGATATTTATTATTTTTGTTTAATTTAACGGAAAATTGTTGTTGATCTCTTGAAGTTTAATCTCCCCAACGTTATCTCGAACTTTCAATTTGTCAGAAGTTCGAAATTACCCTATGATTAAATTCAGTTGATTGTCTTCATTTCTTATGATCTGTGCCTTCCTCTACTTTTGGTTTCGACCTGAAGAATAACGCCATGATTTCCGTTCAATGAAGCTGTGGTGTTCAATTTTGTCAGTTCATTCCAATCTCTTCTTTTTGTGTTGCTTGAATCTTTTGAATACAACAAAATATTTATTACAAAGTGACCTGTCTTCTGGATTTGATCATTGTTTTAGGCGACATTTGGCGAAAAGCAACAACGACTGGTGAATTATTAAGTATTATCTGTGTTATTCAGACTATTGTCCCCATCTTCATTGTTATTGGTTTACATACGTTTTCGGACGACTATGCCTCGTCGTTCGGGCCTGGTTTGGTCTTTCAGCTTGTCGTGGGAGGGTTTCCGTTGGATTGTTTTTGGTGTTACTCGGAACCTTCTCCGGCTGCTGGGAACCTTCTTTTTGTCGGCACTCGGGAACCTGATTTTTTTTCGTAGAACTCTGGATTACCTTCTCGGAGTCGTACGGTTTGAGCCATCTAGGGACGGGAACTTTGAAGCGCTTAATGGCCTGTTCGATTCAAGTCCGGGAGGGTATCCGTGTTCGCATTACCGTCTAACCATAGCTGGTGGTAGGAGTTGTGGTTTAGATTATTTTTCTATGTACTGCTTCTACTCATTGGGATTGAACCCGATAATCCAGAGATAACTGGGTCATTTAGAACTGTCTTTTAACTAACTACCTTATCCATCGGTAGGCCATAATGTCATTTATTTGATGAATGGATTCGTTATGATACTTGCTTTCTCGGGTCTCGCCATGGGTTTTGGTGGTAATGAAGGCTTTTGCCCCCGTAAACCATGCATACATCAGAATCAATGGGTCTTATGAGTGTTTTTGTAGGCGCTCGTTCTGCATCACTGTTGATCTTTCTAGCATGTGTGCATATACTTACTACTATACTAATACTATTATATACATTAATACTACTATGCTGCTGCTGCCTCTGCTGTTGCTATTTGTGTGTTGTGTGTGGTGTGTGGTTGTGTTTGTGTGTGTGTGTGTGTGTGTGTGTGTGCATAAATATAATTGATGTGCTTTAGATTTTGAATTGTACCTTAGGAATATTCTAGGTTTGGTTTGATTTACTTCTTTAACGGCATATCAACTCTTTATGGGTTATTAAATCCGAAATTGGATCATTGTAAACATTTGATTGCATCATAAATATTTATATTTTTTGTTGGTTTATTTGTTTAATGTCATATCAACTCCTTATGGGTATTTAAGAAAGAAATAAGGATAGAGTGAAATACAAAAGAAATAAAGAAAGAAAGAAAGAAAGTGAGAGAGAGAAAATAAATGAATAAATAGAGAAAATAATGAGTGAAATAAAGAGTGAGGAGAGAGAAAGAAAGAAAAAGAAAAAAGAAAGAGAGAAGGAAAATCATTAAAAAAAGAAAGAAAGTGAGTGTGAGAGAGAGAGAATAAAAAAATAGAGAAATAAAGAGTGATGAGAAAGAGAGATTGAGATGGGAGAAAGAGAGAAAGAAAGTGATAGAACGAGAAAGAAAGAGAGAGAGAGAGAGGAAAGAAGAAGAGAGAGGGAGAAAGAAAGAAAGAAAGAAAGAAGAGTGCGAGAAATTCATTAGAAAGAAATAATGAACTTTTTGTTAATACTATTAAACCCCGAGGTGAATAATCTTTAAGGAAAGCAAAGTTTTTGCTTTTTATCTTTACTATTTCCTTGAATCTGATTATTCATGAAAATGGAATTGTAGTAATATAATGATATATATTATACAAGACAATATATAATGAGTTCTACTCTAAATGTCTCACTCTGAAATACACAAAAGAAATTATATATTACACTATAATACAACATTTGACAGCTTCTGTTCTTGGAGATTAGCGTAATCATTTTGTCTACGGAGAATTGGGGATCGAAAAGAAGCCGAAAATCAGATTTCTGGTGAAAGAGAAGAAAAAGAAATAAACACAAAAAAGGGTAAATTTTGGAAGAGGTAAACACTCAACGGGTGCCAATTACCCCGGAACTATATCTAAAAATAAAAGCGGAAGTCCCGGTTTCAGTGGAGGAGCGGAAGTGGATGTACCCTCTCACCACCGGGATCACAACGGAAGTAAAGAAAATTCGGCTCTCCTTTTTTGCGGACACGAGAAGGGTCGAGCGTGTTTGTTGGGACTCTGTCGTGATATATCTAAGCTAGCAACGAACAGCGCGATCATGAACGTGATTTACGAATAGAACAACTCGACCCACCTCTCTCTCTCTCTCTCTCTCTCTCTCTCTCTCTCTCTCTCTCTCTCTCTCTCTCTCTCTCTCCGAAAAAAACATCCATGAGCCAAAAAAAGAAATAACCCTTTTTGACTATACGACTTTCGTATGTTGTTACTCTGAACTAATGATGGCTACTACTAACAAAGACTACAACCGATATTGGCGCCTATGCAACAGAGAAAAATATCATTTATCATATGTTTCTGTTGAAAGGAAAATAAGAAAAACCTGAGTGTTTTCTTTAGAATTTGCTGTTTGTTAGAGTAACGAAACATGATAAGTAATGAGAGTTACCTCCCTTGTTTTAGGATACCTCCCTTTAGAGAACTCTCTGTGAATACTAGACAATATAAACCCTCAATAAAGTGGACCAATTATTCTAAGTAGAATAAAGTTCTTATCGGTGTTACGTTTGTCATTGCAGTTGGATTTTATACGACATGTCAATTCTTGTTGGTCTATTTTATGCCGAAACATTTTGTTTTATTCATACATGATGGGTACTCAGTTTTTTAAAACACAGTTTTTAGAACTCATCTTGTTCTATTTAACATATAGATGGAACCCTAACAGGTACTACCACTCCGGGTCAGAGTGGACCTAAGATAATGGTTGATGAAGCTGTACTCCACATATTCTAGACCTCCAGAACTGGACTTCACCATAAGTTTAACGTCATACTCAGGAAGAGAAAGTGGTTTGGTTTGGTTTGTTTTGTGTTTGTTTTACGGCATATCAACTTCAGTGGGTCATTTAATGCCGACAAATTCATTCTTAATGGATACTCAATTTTTTTAAAATACATTTTTCTATTTAACCCATAGATGGGACCCTAACATGAACTACCACTCCGGGTCAGAGTGGACCAGGGAGCAATGGTGATGAAGGGTGGTCTACATTCCCAAACCTCCTGAACTAGAACCTTGCTATCAGAAGAGTTTAACGTCATTCCCAGGACATGAAGACCCCCAGCCACCGCCTTCTAGAACCCATATAATAAAAAGGGTTGGGGCTTGCCATCAAGGACAATAGGATTGAGGCAATCATATAGGTGCTAGGACTTGACGTGACCAGCCGATTGGTCGGAGAGAGCGTTCTCCGACCGCCCATGTAGTCCAAGTAAGAGCCAAAGTGGAGTGTTGCATGTCATGGACTGCTAACTACATGGGTTCCATCCCTAAGCATCACGGGTGCCACCATAGCCAACAGTGGCCCCATTGGGGATCTTGCCTCTTACATAGATGCAGTCGGTGTATTCTAACGCCCAGCCGATAGGGCGGACAGAAAATGTCTTTAAATTTCGAAAATGTACTTGTGAATATGCTTATTCATTTTTGCTGAAAGGAACGGATTTAGATTACAATCAAATGATCAAATTGACATTATTAACAAGTTTGATATGAAACAATAAATCAACAATCTGAAACAATTAGACATTTAGAAATTGACAATTTGCATATACATATTAGTTGATATGCATTCAATAAATAAAACAACAATAATAGTTATGATCAATCAAATATTTAGAAATGAATCAAATTTTGCATTAAATAACCCATATTGAGTGATATGCCATTAAACAAAGAAATCAAAACAATACTATAAAAGTTGTGATAATCAAATATTTACAAATAAATGTATTGTTCTTTATTTCTTTGTTGTTTTCTACTTCTTCATATCATCTTCTTCATCTTCTTTTCGGTATTGTCTATAGTCGTATTTCTTCTTCTTCTTCTTTCTTCTTCTTCTTCTTTTTATTTATTATTATTATTATTATTATATTATTATTATTATCTTTTAATTTCATTTCGGTAATTATTTCTATAATTATCATTTCCACTAATTAGATTTCTTCCTAAACTAATAAAGCATGAGATGGAATAGTCACAACCATTGCACTTTTAAGTAAACTATTAATTCAAATTAATTACACTTGAATTTTCACCAACAAATGATTAGTAAAACTCGCAACATTTCCAAATCTCAGACAAAACAAAAACAAGAAATACTATGGAATAATTTCCAGAGCGATAATCAGAGTGGGAACATTGGAATGACCAATACAACTGTAACCCTTTTGCTATCGAAAAGTTGGACATTCTTATGAGAATTATCAGCCACGCAGTACGGCTAGTGATTGGCCGGGGAATATAACCACGTGACCTTGTTAGTCTATAAATCCAGGTGGGGAATTGGAGCCACACTTATATACCAGAATAATGGAACGCGCTGGTGTAATGGTTAAAGTCATGGGAAATAGACTCGTCGATCCAATTTCAAATCCTGGACGTGGCAATTGCATTTCCAGCGCTAATACCATTGAGAAAGGTATGAATCCTACTCTCCCTCCAGCTATAAATAAACAATAGGGTAGACTGGCTCTTTAACCTTGGTTAGGCAACCGGTCAGGAGAAGAAAACACTGAATTCAAACCCGTTGAACTCCGCTTAAGACATTGACCGCTGTGTCACATTCTGCTAGTACGGAGGGGTTGGTATATAATATATATATATATAAATATATATATAATATAAATATATATATATCTCAGTCGGTAGAAACCACAAGGTTCTAGTTCAGTACCCACCTCGCCAACTCAGCGTATGAATAGCACAGGGATCTGTGCCGAAAGTAAGGAGCTGATGGTAGGTATGTCGCTCCACCTCAGACGCTAAAATAATCTCCTTGTCTAGCGCTAGTGAAAAGGGGATAAGACTCCCTCGCTGCATGGTTGATACCACATTAGGCCGCCCCGGCGACTTTACTTTACTTTTATATATATATATATTTATATATAAATATATATAATTATATATCATACTATATTATATATATATAATATAGTGTATTTTAGGCAGCATTTTTCTTTTTATACAGGTTCGTTGAATTGAACAGACAATTCCTGTCTGACAAGTCTTTCATTGATCCGTTCTAATCTTCGGGCCAACCTTCTTGGTGTCAGGGTGGAACTGGTATACCAGTCCACCGAATTCTTCGTCACTAGCGCTTTCGGCTATGCACTTTTGCCATCCTCAGTGGAAACGATGGAATAGTTTTCAGGTCTCGTTTTAACGAGAACGAGTAGAAGCAAGGAATTAGTGGGAGGTAATATCAATTGGTAGTGGGAGGTTTTTAGAATGAGTAGTTAGTTTGAACAAAGCAGTGGTGATTTTTTGTTTGAAGGGGGGCACATTTGTGATTAAGGGGGGGGGAATTAATGGAAGTAATGTAGCAGAAAAATTATAAGCATTTTAAGATATGTTGACTTACTTCAAAGTTTATTTTGTTTAGGTAGGTTTTTTTGTTTTATATATAAAGCTTTCAAATTATTTTGAATTTTTTGTTTGTTTTTCTCTATATAGGGTGTGTTGTATTACAGTTAGAATTTTGCGGTAGGTAGAGGGGGGGTGCATTAATGTGTTTTTAAGATGTTGATTAATGGAGCTGGAATCTGATAAGTGTAGGGTTAATCTACTGATAATGTAGTCGTCGTGTGGCCAATATATGTATCATTGATTTCTGGAGAGTACAGTTCTCACTACGGACACTCAGAACAGCAAGGGCCCGAAGATTAGAACGGATTAATGAAGACTTGTCAGACAGGAATGGCTGCTTCATATCAACGAAAATATATATATATATATATATATATATATATATATATATATATATATATATATATCAGAACATTTATTTTTTTTTAAACTAATTTACTTTAAAATCCAATTTGATTTAGCCAGGCCACATCAATGTTTAATATATTCTATAAATCCTTTCAAAATGTCGAGATACTCAACACAAACCGAGATTTTTTGTTTTTGTGTTGTCGATTTGACTTTGGACGCGGCCGTTGGATAATCTTTCGAGGGTTTTATGTAATATGCTTGGCTGAAATTCCCAGCGAAACGGAAAATGACGCCATGAAATAATAACACGAGACGAACGGATATACAAAGGTAATGCTTTCGTTTCCCAAAGGATTGCGAGATAAACACAATAATGTCCTATGAATCCTTCCTCTCAATCTATTCTCTTCTCTCTCTCTCTTTCTCTTTCTCTCTCTCTCTTCTCTCTCCTCTCTTCACTCTCTCTCAATCTTTTTTCTCTCTCTCTCTCTCTCTCTCTCTCTCTCTCTTTCTCTCTCTCTCTCTATCTCGCTCTCTCCTGTCTCTTTCTTTTTCTCTATTCTATTCTCTCTCTCTCTCTCTCTCTCTCTCTATATATATATATATTATATTATATATATATTGTGTGTGTGTGTGTGTTGGTGTGTGTGTTGATGTACTCAATCCTTTACTTCCATAATATATTATAAGCACATATTCTCCCAAAAACTGTCGGCTATCGCCATATCAAACAAAACTGTTTGCGTACTCTCATACTGCCGTGTAAGTAAAAATGTAGGATATATCAGTTTAAAAACAAAACGAGAAACTGGCAAAACCAGCTAGTGTATATGGTTAGAATCCCCACTGTCAGCCTGGCAGTTAGTGTTCGAATCACACACAAAGCGGCTCCCAGTCTATAACTCGATGAGGCATAATAGGCCGAAATGTACATGCAGAGATTTACTTTTTCTCGATTTGTTTACGCCTTACATTTGAACAGATATATTCGCCAATTCATTAATTATCAAATAATTAATTTAAAATTAGGTATTACTTCAATTAAGCATATATTCTCCCCAAAACTGTCGGCTATCGCCATATCAAACAACTGTTTGCGTACTCTTATACTGTCGTGTAGTAAGTCTCCCCCCCCCCCAAAAAAAATGTAGGAATTATATCAGTTTAAGGCCGGGTGCTCAGTCGGTAGAAGCGTTCGGCTAGAAATCACAAGGTTGCTAGTTCGATACCGTCATCACCAACTCAGGTTAGAGTAGTACAGGGACTGTGCGGTATGGGTAAATATAGACTGATGGTAGGTGTTGGTGCTCCACCTCAAGACGCAAAAACAATCTCCTTGGTCTAGCGCAGTGGAAAGGGATAGACTCCCTCGCTGATTGGCTGATACCGACATTAGGCCGCCCCGACGACTTACTTTACTTTTATATCAGTTTAAAAACAAAACGAGAAATCTGGGAAAACCATATATAATATATATATATATATTAAGACAAAAAAACATCTTTTGTTTTTTTTTTATACGCATTGTAACTGCCTTCAAATTACTAATATATTATAATATATTAATACGTTTATTATCATCTTGCAACACCCTATCCTCGTTTTCTCTCTGTCTTTCTTTGTCTCTCTCTTTCTCTTTCTATCTATCTATGTATATGTATGTTATATATATATATATATATATATAATATGATGTGTGTGTGTGTGTGTGTGTGTTGTTTGTGTGCGTGTGAGTGTATGTGTGTCTGTATAGGTTATATTATATATATATATATATATATGTGTGTGGTGTGTGTCTTGATTACTCAATCCTTACTTCTCATATATATTATATATAATATATATATATATATATATATGATTTTATATATGAAAATGGTGACTTACGGTGAAATCTGGTCTCAATGGTTAGTTGATACAAGTTTCACAATGATAAGGCAGCGATATAACAAATATAAAGTGCTCAATACACGAGTAGAGCAAATTATATTTACAATAGTATACACAGAAATAAGCTCCTCGAGTTTCACCATAAGGATCTTCAAGGTTATAATCTATTGAATTAATCAAGATATTGATTAATTCCAGCCGATTGTACGCGTGTATTTAGTGGTTATGATGGTTAATGACAGACAGATTAATGAACGCTGGGATATATTTTAAAATAAACGGGATGATTTATTGTTAGTGCGGCTAAATATAAAAGGTTGTTCATATATGCCTAAAGTTTTATATTTCATTTATATAATATAATAGTATGTACCCTTTTCATTACTTCTTCTATACTTCTTCTGTTCATCTTCTATCTTAGATCTTCTTCTAGATCACTCTCTGAACATTTGAACTTCGTCTGGTGGTCCGTTCTGACTTAACTCATTCTTCTGTATCAGTCTTGTTACCAAGACATTCATTAATCACAAACCGTGTTATTTTTTCTTAAGCTTTATTTCCTTAACTAATACATTTCATGTAAACTAAATATCGACTAACATAGCGCGCGTACGCAGAGTGATTACAGTTAAGGCAGGACATCTCACTGCCTGACGTCCAACGAAAGACTCGGGGCCCGGAGCACCAGGGTCCCACGTGACTCTACGTATTCGCTGGCTTCTGTACTATGTCCATGAATAGATCATACTGTGATAGAAAAGCTATCCTTTGACATACGAGATTGAACAATAATCCTTATCAGACACCCGGCATTACGTATGTAACAGAATGTGCATATATAATATATTATATATATATATATACGTATACGGTGTAATCCTAGTTCATTAAGTGGCCTTATTATTAATTAATTATAATTAACTTTATTATTATTACTATGGTTTTAGTGTGTTAGCTCAGTCGGTAAAGCGTTCACTAGATAACCACAACGTCTGGTCTATACCGCCCTCCGCCAACTCAACCTATGAGTAGCAACAGGATTGTGTGGATAAAGTGAGGAGCGATGCTAGATGTGGCGCTCCACCTTCAGACGCAAAAACAATCTCCTTGGTCTGCGCTAGTTGATAAGGCGATAGACTCCCTCGCCGTAGATTGATACCGACATTAGGCCGCCCCGGTGACTTATTGGGTTGAGATATTGTCGTGATGAAGATGGATGTGATATCGTTTTTGTTTCTTTTTTTCGTTAAGACGGAAGTAAAATTGAATGAATATTGGTGACCTTGTTGTCACGTTTAATTTAATTGGTTAATGATACTTAAATTTATAACCAATTTAAATTTAATAACCAGCATTTCACACTTTATTTTCTCCCCCATTGAGAGATCAGTATGAGAAACAGAATTAGTCCTTTGTTACTTATTTGGCAATTTTCGAGGACTGTTCTCCTTATCTTTATTACTTACTAGAAATATATGAACCTCACTGCGTGCAACGGATTTAAGTTTAAAGTGCAATATAAACATATCTTACTATTGAGCAATTAGAAAGGATAATGAAACTAAATATAGAATATAAACTGAAAAAAGATTGAAACAGAGAGGAAGTATATATAGAAAAATAGAACAAGTTGAAACTTTATATCTGTCAATCATCTCCCGTTTTTTCTTTGCCTAAATCTTTCCTAGATTTAATCTCATCATATATTACTTAAAATAGGAAAGTAAAGCAATACAATAAGAGTTATTTCTGTTCTTGTTAAAGGATTTTTACAGATTTATCCCCCTGAGATTTCGTCGTCATATTATTAAGATCAACCACACCACAACAGTGGTAGACTCAAATATGCTAACGCACATATTTATTAAAAAATCGAAACCTTATACTAATATCCAATATGCAAGATCAGCCTTCCTGTTTTACACTGTAAACCGCTATTTTGTTGGATATATAAATACAATGGCCTGGTATTAGTAGTTGATATGGTTCAACAGTGTCTTCGCCTTCTGACCATTGCTATAATTAACGGCGCGTCGATCCCAGGGGGGCCATCCCCCAGGCAAACACCTGCCCCCGATTTAAAGGGCAGGGCTGGGTTTATGCTCAGTGCCTGAGGCGCCCCCCTTGAGGGGAAACCGACGGATCACGCAATTTTTTCACACTGGCCACCCCATGAGAGTCCGGCTTGTGCGGTGGTCCCACATTAAATAGGACTTTGGTGCCTGACCCGTACAAGTGGGTACGCGGTAAATACTATGTAGTATGGTTTTATCTGGCCAACGCCAGGGTCGCAGTGGCTTTCGCGCCTGGATCTTTACGAGTTAATAGGCTGTCGATCCCAGGGGCCATCCCGCCAGCAACACCTCCCCCTTTTGATTTAAAGGGGCAGGGCTGGGTTATTGCCCCACGCGCCCTGAGGCAATGGGTATCGCGGTAAATACTATGTAGATATGGTCAACCAGTGGCTCCGGACCTCTGGCGCCATTGCTATAATTAACGGCGTCGATCCCAGGGGGCCATCCCCCAGCAATACCTGCCCCCTTGATTTAAAGTCAGGGCTGGGTTTATTGCCCAGCGCCTGCAGGCGCCCGCCTGAGGGAGACTGCCGACGGGATCGTCCGATCAATTTTTCACCGGCCACCAGAGTCGGCTTGTGGGGTCCCACATAAATAAGGGCCTTGTGCCTGACCCGCTACCAAGGGGACGGTGGAAAATATCAGATATGCGTCAACACTTAAAAAGGTGAAAAACAATTTTATTGAATAATTGAGGTTTGAATAAAAATAAAAAATCATGGAGAATCGTGACGTAAAATAACTAAGGGAATTGGTGTCTGCAGTAGTGATATTAGTTTAGTTACACAGAAAGCACACAAACCTCCATTATAATAAGAGAAGATATAGAAACTTTTCGGGGCTGATATCCTCTTCGGCCTTCTTCTGCGGTTTCTTGTCGAACTCGGAAACTCTCTTTGAACTGTGCAGCCTTCTTGGTCGTTATCGTAGCACTTCAACAGAACTTTCAAATCGACCCTTTAATTAATCCCCCGGAGCAGACTGTCTCATTCCGTTTAACCACATGACTTCGTGGGCACATCGGCCGAAACGTTGTGCATATAACAAGGAAGATGAGGACAAAAGTCGACAAAACATGCAAATAATACAAATTATCAAGCCTCATCTCAAATATTCAGACAAATTTAGCCTGTTGACGCCGCACAACAAAGTCCCCCTGAAGTGATCACTGGAGATTTGAAGAGAGTTGTAAAGTGTCTACGAAATACCTAACACTCGGCGAAAGAAACAATTAATGAGAATTCTATTAAATTTCAAATGAAGCCGGAAACAGCGAAATAACGGCAACGGCTTTATACGCATGCCGTCAACACTCGTCCTCTTCAAGACAAAAGGACATTCAGAGCAGTGAAATAATCAGTCGGGAAATCTGTCAGCGAATAAGACGTGTCTCATTTAGTTCTCTATGTTTTTAAATGTGGATGTATTTCCTATAAAGTCTAACATAAACAAAGTAGCAACCACTCTTGACTGATAAAATTATTTATCTATTTATTTGATCTAACCTAAGGGAAAAAGAAGACGAGGTAGGGTTAGGTTTAGGGTAAGGGTTTAGGGTTGTTTTAAATGGGCAAAATTAATAAACAATGTATCAGTCAAGAGTGGTTCCCTTTGTTTATGTTAGACTTATGGAAAATAACCCTAATGTGATTCAAAAACTTATTTTAAGTGCAAGTTTTGAGGGCCATATGTCCGTACCAAGCAGATCGACAACGGGGAAAAAAGTAGCCCGCTGGTTGGTTGGTTGGTTTGGTTGGTTTGGTTTTACAGATATTTCAACCCTTGTTGGGTTTTATGCTGAAGTTTTGTTTCATTCATCATAATGGGTATTCAAGTTATTTTTAAAACAATATATATTTAAAACAGTTTTTTTAATCATTTTGTTTTATTAACACCTATAAATGGGACCCGTAGCACGGTACTACTACTCAGTCAGATATGGACCTGGGAGTAATGCGATGAAGGCGAACTGCATATTCCTCAAGCTCCCGAAACTGGAATTTCACCAGTAGATGCTGTTTAAGTTGATGCCTTGGTAGTACGTGTTAGTTAGTGGCGCTGCATAGTTTTACTCTGTATGAGATTTCGAGTGCTGTCACAGATTATGAACAATGTAAGTTATAAGATAGAAATACATAAAGATATTGTCATTCTATCTTTCTATAATCTGGAAAATGTATGTATCGATTTTAACACAAATAACTTCGTTCAGAGATTGAGAAATCGCGTACGTGAGTCCATTTCCTTGGACGATAACCATACGCCAGCAATTCTCTCCTTTTTTTTCTGAATTTTGAGATGAGGCTGTGATAATTAGTTTATGTTGTAATTATCGGACTATTGTCTTCATCCTTCATTGCTTTATGCTGTACAACGTTTTCGGACGATTGTATCCCCGGCCTTCTTCAGGTATTTCTTGTCAGACTCTGGAACCTGTCGGATCTTTGAACTTCACTTCCGAACCCTGGAGTCTTCTTGTTATCCGGTAGCCTTCACAGAACTTCAAATCGAACCTTTATTTTAATCCACCGGGGTAGACTGTTTCCATTCCATCTCCTCTNAACCGAGAGAATACTTTTTGACTATACGACTTTCGTATGTTGTTACTCTGAACTAATGATGGCTACTACTACTAAAGACTACAACCCGATTTGGCGCCTATGCAACAGAGAGAAAATATCATTTATCAATTGTTTCTGTTGAAAGGAAAATAGAAAAACCTGAGTGTTTTCTTTAGAATTTGCTGTTTTGGTTAGAGTAACGAAACATGATAAGTAATTGAGAGTTACCTCCCTTGTTTTAGGATTACCTCCCTTTGAGAACTCTCGAGTGAATACTAGACAATATAAACCCTCAATAATGGACCAATTATTCTAAGTAGAATAAAGTTTCTATCGGTGTTATCGTTTCTCATTGCAGTTGGATTTTACGACATGTCAACTCTTGTTGGGTCATTTTATGCCGAAGACATTTTGTTTTATTCATACATGATGGGTACTCAGTTTTTTAAAACACAGTTTTTAGAACTCATCTTGTTCTATTTAACATATAGATGGAACCCTAACAGGTACTACCACTCCGGGTCAGAGTGGACCTAAGAATAATGGTGATGAAGCTGTACTCCACATATTCTAGACCTCCAGAACTGGAACTTCACCATAAGTTTAACGTCATACCAGGAAGAGAAAGTGGTTTGGTTTGGTTTGTTTTGGTTTGTTTTACGGCATATCAACTTCAGTGGGTCATTTAATGCCGACAAATTCATTCTTAATGGATACTCAATTTTTTATAAATACATTTTTCTATTTAACCCATAGATGGGACCCTAACATGAACTACCACTCCGGGTCAGAGTGGACCAGGGAGCAATGGTGATGAAGGGGTGGTCTACATTCCCCAAACCTCCTGAACTAGAACCTTGCTATCAGAGAGAGTTTAACGTCATTCCCAGGACATGAAGACCCCCAGCCACCGCCTTCTAGAACCCATATAATAAAAAGGGTTGGAGCTTGCCATAAGGACAATAGGATTGAGGCAATCATATAGGTGCTAGGACTTGACGTGACCAGCCGATTGGTCGGAGGAGGCTTCTCCGACCGCCCATGTAGAGCAAGTAAGAGCCAAAGTGGAGTGTTGCATGTCATGGACTGCTTAACTACATGGGTTCCATCCCTAAGCATCACGGGTTGCCACCCATAGCCAACAGTGGCCCCATTGGGGGAGTCTTGCCCTCTACAGAGGTGCAGTCGGTGTATTCTAACGCCCAGCCGATAGGGCGGACCAGAAAATGTCTTTTAAATTTCGAAAATGTACTTGTGAATATGCTTATTCATTTTTGTTGAAATAGGAACGGATTTAGATTACAATCAAACTTTTAGAAATGAATCAAATTTTGGCATTAAATAACCCATATTGAGTTGATATGCCATTAAACAAAGAAATCAAAACAATACTATAAATAGTTGTGATAATCAAACATTTACAAATAAATGTATTGTTCTTTATTTCTTTGTTGTTCTTCTACTTCTTCATCATCATCTTCTTCATCTTCTTTTCGGTATTGTCTATAGTCGTATTTCTTCTTCTTCTTCTTCTTCTTCTTCTTATTATTATTATTATTATTATTATTATTATTATTATTATCTTTTAATTTTCATTCCGGTAATTATTTCTATTAATTATCATTTCCACTAATTAGATTTCTTCCTAGACTAATAAAGCATGAGATGGAATAGTCACAACTCATTGCACTTTTAAGTAAACTTATTAATTCAAATTAATTACACTTGAATTTTCACCAACAAATGATTAGTAAAACTCGCAACATTTCCAATCTCAGACAAAACAAAACAAGAAATTATAGGAATAATTTCCAGAGAGATAATCAGAGTGGGAACATTGGGAATGACCAATACAAACTGTAACCCTTTTGCTATCGAAAGTTGGACATTCTTATGAGAATTATCAGCCACGCAGTACGGCTAGTGATTGGCCGGTGGAATAAACCACGTGACCTTGTTAGTCTATAAATCCAGGTGGGGAATTGGAGCACACCTTATATACCAGAATAATGGAAGCGCGTGGTGTAATGGTTAAAGTCATGGGAAATAGACTCGTCGATCCAATTTCAAATCCTGGACGTGGCAATTGCATTTCAGCGCTAATACCATTGAGAAAGGTATGAATCCTACTCTCCCTCCAGCTATAAATAAACAATAGGGTAGACTGGCTCTTTAACCTTGGTTAGGCAACCGGTCTAGGAGAAAGAAAACACTGAATTCAAACCCGTTGAACTCCGCTTAAGACATTGACCCTGTGTCACATTCTGCTAGTACGGAGGGGTTGGTATATATAATATATATATATATATATATATATATATATATATATATATATCTCAGTCGGTAGAAACCACAAGGTTCCTAGTTCGATACCCACCCTCGCCAACTCAGCGTATGAATAGCACAGGGATCTGTGCGGTAAAGTAAGGAGCTGATGGTAGGTATGTCGCTCCACCTCAGACGCTAAAATAATCTCCTTGGTCTAGCGCTAGTGAAAAGGGGATAGACTCCCTCGCTGCATGGTTGATACCGACATTAGGCCGCCCCGGCGACTTTACTTTACTTTTTATATATATATATATATATATAATATATATATTTATATATATATATATATATATATATAAGTGTATTTAGGCAGCATTTTTTCTTTTATACAGGTTTCGTTGAATTGAACAGACAATTCCTGTCTGACAAGTCTTTCATTGATCCGTTCTAATCTTCGGGCCAACCTTCTGGTGTCAGGGTGGAACTGGTATACCAGTCCACCGAATTCTTCGTCACTAGCGCTTTCGGCTATGCACTTTGCCATCCTCAGGTGGAAACGATGGAATAGTTTTCAGGTCTCGTTTTTAACGAGAACGAGTAGAAGCAAGGAATTAGTGGGAGGTAATATCAATTGGTAGTGGGAGGTTTTTAGAATGGTAGTAGTTTGAACAAAGCAGTGGTGATTTTTTGTTTGAAGGGGGGGGCACAGGTTGTGATAAGGGGGGGGAATAATGGAAGTAATGTAGGCAGAAAATTATAAGCATTTTAAGATATGTTGACTTACTTCAAAGTTTATTTTGTTTAGGGTAGGTTTTTTTGTTTTATATATAAAGCTTCAATTATTTGAAGTTTTTGTTTGTTTTTTCTCTATATAGTGTGTGTGTATTTTCAGTTAGAATTTTGCGGTAGGTAGAGGGGGGGTGCATGAATGTGTTTTAAGATGTTGATTAATGGAGCTGGAATCTGATAAGTGTAGGGTTAATCTACGTGATAATGTAGTCGTCGTGTGGCCAATATATGTATCATTGATTTTGGAGAGACAGTCTCCTACGGACACCAGAAGGATGGCCCGAAGATTAGAACGGATTAATGAAAGACTTGTCAGACAGGAATTGTCTGTTCAATTCAACGAAACATATATATATATATATATATTATATATATATATATATATATAATATATATATATCAGAACATTATTTTTTTTTTAAACTAATTTACTTTAAAACCAATTTGATTTAGCCAGGCCACATCAATGGTTTAATATATTCTATAAATCCTTTCAAAATGTCGAGATATCTCAACACAAACCGAGATTTTTTGTTTTTGTGTTGTCGATTTGACTTTGACGCGGCCGTTGGGATAATCTTTCGAGGGTTTTATGTAATATGCTTGGCTGAAATTCCCAGCGGAAACGGAAATGACGCCATGAAATAATAACACGAGACGAACGGATATACAAAGGTAATGCTTTCGTTTCCAAAGGATTGCGAGATAAAACACAATAATGTCCTATGAATCCTTCCTCTCAATCTATTTCTCTCTCTCTCTCTCTCTCTCTTTCTCTCTCTCTCTTCTCTCTCTCTCTCTCTCTCTCTCTCTCTCTTTCTCTCTCTCTCTCTCTCTCTCTCTCTTTCTCTCTCTCTCTCTATCTCGCTCTCTCTGTCTCTTTCTTTTCTCTATTCTATCTCTCTCTCTCTCTCTCTCTCTCTCTATATATATATATATATATTATATATATGTGTGTGTGTGTGTGTGTGTGTGTGTGTGTTGATGTACTCAATCCTTTACTTCTCATATATATATATATTAAGCACATATTCTCCCAAAAACTGTCGGCTATCGCCATATCAAACAAACTGTTTGCGTACTCTCATACTGCCGTGTAAGTAAAAATGTAGGATATATCAGTTTAAAAACAAAACGAGAAATCTGGCAAAACCAGCTAGTGTAATGGTTAGAATCCCCACCTGTCAGCCTGGCAGTTAGTGTTCGAATCACACACAAAGCGGCTCCCAGTCTATAACTCGATGAGGCATAATAGGCCGAAATGTACATGCAGAGATTTACTTTTTCTCGATTTGTTTACGCCTTACATTTGAACAGATATATTCGCCTAATTCATTAATTATCAACTAATTAATTTAAAATTAGGTATTACTTCAATTAAGCATATATTCTCCCCAAAACTGTCGGCTATCGCCATATCAAACAAGCTGTTTGCGTACTCTTATACTGTCGTGTAGTAAGTCTCCCCCCCCCCCAAAAAAAAATGTAGGATATATCAGTTTAAGGGCCGGGTTAGCTCAGTCGGTAGAGCGTTCGGCTAGAAATCACAAGGTTGCTAGTTCGATACCGGTCATCACCAACTCAGCGTTATGAGTAGTACAGGGATCTGTGCGGTAAAGTAATGAGCTGATGGTAGGTGTGGTGCTCCACCTCAGACGCAAAAACAATCTCCTTGGTCTAGCGCTAGTGGAAAGGGGATAGACTCCCTCGCTGATTGGCTGATACCGACATTAGGCCGCCCCGACGACTTTACTTTTACTTTTATATCAGTTTAAAAACAAAACGAGAAATCTGGGAAAACCATATATATATATATATATATATTAAGACAAAAAAACATCTTTTTGTTTTTATTTTTTATACGCATTGTAACTGCCTTCAAATTACTAATATATTATAATATATTAATACGTTTATTATCATCTTGCAACACCCCTATCCTCGTTTTCTCTCTGTCTTTCTTTGTTCTCTTCTTTCTCTTTTCTATCTATCTATGTATAGTATGTATATATTATATATATAATATTATATATATGTGTGTGTGTGTGTGTGGTGTGTGTGTTTGTGTGCGTGTGAGTGTATGTGTTGTCTGTATAGGTATATATATATATAATATATATATATATTGTGTGTGGTGTGTCTTGATTTACTCAATCCTTTACTTTCATATATATATATATATATATATATATTATATATATATATATGATTTTATATATGAAATGGTGACTTACCGGTGAAATTGGTCTCAATGGTTAGTTGATACAAGTTTCACAATGATAAGGCAGCGATATAACAAATATAAAGTGCTCAATACACGAGTAGAGCAAATTTTATAATTACAATAGTATACACAGAAATAACCTCCTCGAGTTTCACCATAAGGATCTTCAAGGTTAAATCTACTGAATTAATCAAGATATTGATTAATTCCAGCCGATTGTACGCGTGTATTTAGTGGTTATGATGGTTAATGACAGACAGTTAATGAACGCTGGGATATATTTTTAAAAATAAACGGGGATGATTTTATTGTTTAGTGCGGCTAAATATAAAGGTTTGTTAATATATGCCTAAAGTTTTTATTTTTCATTTTTAATATAATAGAATTATTGTATACCCTTTTCATTACTTCTTCTATACTTCTTCTGTTCATCTTCTATCTTAGATTCTTCTTCTAGATCAGTCTCTTCTAACATTTGAACTTCGTCTTGGTGGTCGGTCGTACTTAACTCATTTCTTCTTCTGTATCAGTCTTGTTACCAAGACATTCATTAATCACAAGACCGTGTTATTTTTCTTAAGCTTTTATTTCCTTAACTATACATTTCATGTAACTAAATATCTGACTAACATAGCGCGCGTACGCAGAGTGAGTTACAGTTAAGGCAGGACATCTTCACTGCCTGACGTCCAACTGAAAACTGCGGACCCAACCAGGTCCCACGTGACTTCACGTATTTCGCGGGCTTTCTGTACTATTCCATGGAAAGTCGCACCTGTGATATGAAAAGGGTCATCCCTTTAGAAGTACAGAGGATTGACAATAATCTTATGCAACCGCATTAGATTATGTAACAGAATGTGCATATATATATATATATATATTATATATATATACGTATACGGGTGTATCTATTCATTAAGTGGCCTTATTATTAATTAATTAATAATTAATTTATTATTATTACTATGGTTTAGTGTGGTTAGCTCAGTCGGTAGAGCGTTCAGCTAGAAACCACAAGGTTCCTGGTTCTATACCGGCCCTCGCCAACTCAACCTATGAGTAGCACAGGGATCTGTGTGGTAAAGTGAGGAGCTGATGCTAGATGTGGCGCTCCACCTCAGACGCAAAAACAATCTCCTTGGTCTAGCGCTAGTGAAAGGCAGATAGACTCCCTCGCCGTTAGATTGATACCGACATTAGGCCGCCCCGGTGACTATTGTTGAGATATTGTCGTGATGAGATGGGATGTGATATCGTTTTTTGTTTCTTGTTTTTCGTTAAGACGGAAGTAAAATTGAATGAATATTGGTGGACTTGTTGTCACGTTTAATTTAATTGGTTATGAATTTAATTTATAACCAATTAAATTTATAACCAGCTTTCACACTTTATTTTCTCCCCCATGAGATCAGTATGAGAACAGAATTAGTCCTTGTATTATTTGGATTTTCGGACTGTTCTCCTTATCTTTATTATTACTAGCAAATATATGAACCCTACTGGTGCACGGATTTAAGTTTTAATGCAATAAAATATTATATTGAATTAGAAAGGATAATGAAACTAAATAAGAATATAAATGAAAAGATTTGAAACAGAGAGGAGTATAATAGAAAAATAGAACAAGTGAAACTTATTCTTCAATCATTCCCGTTTTTCATTGCTAAATTTTCCTAATTTAATTATTTACTTAAAATAGGAAGTAAAGAATACAATTAGAGTTATTTCTTTCTTGTTAATGGATTTTTTACAGATTTATCCCCGAGATTTGTGGTCATATTCATTAAGATAAAACCAAACAATTAGAAATCAATAATGCTAAGCACATATTTATTAAAATCAAATTTATAATATCAATATGCAAATCAGCCTTCCCGTTTACACTGTAAACCGCTATTTTGTTGTATATATAAATACAATGGCCTGGTATTAGTATGTTGATATGGTCAACAGTGTCTTCGGCCTCTGGACCATTGCTATAATTAACGGCGTCGATCCCAGGGGGCCATCCCCCCAGGCAACACCTGCCCCCTCGATTTAAAGGGGCAGGGCTGGGTTTATTGCTCAGTGCCTGAGGCGCCCCCCTTGAGGGGGAATGCCGACGGGATCGACGCAATTTTTCACCTGCCACCCCATGAGTCTCGGCTTGTGGGTGGTCCCACATAAATAGGGACTTTGTGCCTGACCGTACAGTGTGGTACGCGGTAAATACTATGTAGATCTGGCCAACGCCAGGGGTCCAGTGGCTTCGGCCCTGGATCTTTACGAGTTAATAGCGTCGATCCCAGGGGGCCATCCCCCCAGGCAACACCTGCCCCCTTGATTTAAAGGGGCAGGGCTGGGTTTATTGCCCAGCGCCTGAGGCAAGTGGGGTACGCGGTAAATACTATGTAGATATGGTCAACAGTGGCTCCGGCCTCTGGGCCATTGCTATAATTAACGGCGTCGATCCCAGGGGGCCATCCCCCAGGCAATACCTGCCCCCTTGATTTAAAGGGTCAGGGCTGGGTTTATTGCCCAGCGCCTGAGGCGCCCCCTTGAGGGGGAATGCCGACGGGATCGACGCAATTTTTCACCCGCCACCCATGAGTCTTGGCTTGTGGGTGGTCCACATAAATAGGGCCTTGTGCCTGACCCGTACAAGTGGGGTACGTGGAAAATATCAGATATGGTCAACACTAATAAAAAGGTGAAACAATTTTATTAATAATTGAGGTTTGAATAAAAATAAAATCATGGAGAATGTGACGTAAATAACTAAGGGAATTGTGTCTTGAGTAGTGATATAGTTTAGGTTACAGACAGAAAAGCACACAACCTCCATTATAATAAGAGAAGATATATAAAACTTTTCGGCTGATATCCTCTTCGGCCTTCTTCTGGTGTTTCTTGTCGAACTCGGGAAACTTCTCTTTGAACCCTGGAGCCTTCTTGTCGTTATCGGTAGCCTTCACAGAACTTCAAATCGAACCCTTTAATTAATCCCCCGGAGCAGACTGTTCTCATTCCGTTAACCATGACTGGTGGGCACATCGGCCGAAACGTTGTGTATATAACAGAGAAGATGAGGACAACAGTCCGAAAAATGCAAATAATACAAATTATCAAGCCTCATCTCAAATATTCAGACAAATTAGCCGTGTTGACGCCCGACAACAAGTCCCCCTGAAGTGATCACTGGAGATTTGAAGAGAGTTGTAAAGTGTCTAGCAGCCATAATCACTAACATGCCATCGGCAGAAAGAAACAATTAATGAGATTTCTATTAAATTCAAATGAAGCGGAAACGGAATAACGGCAACGGCTTAGTACGCATGCGTCAACAATCTGTCTCTTCAAGACAAAAAGACGATTCAACATAAATAATAGTCGGGAAATTGTAGCGAAAAACTGTCTCATTTAGTTCTATGTTTTGTACTAATGTGGATTATTTCCTATAAGTCTAACATAAACAAAGTAGAACCACTCTTGACTGATAAATTATTTATCTATTTATTGATCTACTAGGAAAAAGAAGACGAGGTTAGGGTTAGGGTTTAGGGTAAGGGTTTAGGGTTAGTTTAATGGGAAAATTAATAAACAATGTATCAGTCAAGAGTGGTTCCCCTTTGTTTATGTTAGACTTATAGGAAATAACCCTAATGTGATTCAAAACTTATTTTAGTGCAAGTTTGAGGCGCATATGTCACGTAGCCAAAGCAGATCGACAACGGGGAAAAAAGTACCCGCTGGTTGGTTGGTTGGTTGGTTGGTTGGTTTTACAGATATTTCAACCCTTGTTGGGTTATTTCATGCTGAAGTTTTGTTTTATTCATTCATAATGGGTATTCAATTATTTTTAAACAATTTTTTAAAACAGTTTTTTTTAATCATTTTGTTTTATTAAACCTATAAATGGGACCCTAGCAGGTACTACTACTCCAGGTCAGAATGAACCTGGGAGTAATGGCGATGAAGGCGAACTGCATATTCCTCAGAGCTCCCGAACTGGAATTTCACCAGTAGATGCTGTTTAAGTTGAGGTTGGTAGTATCGTGTTAGTTAGTGCGCTGCATAGTTTTACTCTGTATGAGATTCGAGTGCTTCACAGATGAACATGTAAGTTAAAGAAATGAATACATAAAGATATGTCTATTCTATCTATTCTATAATTGGAAAATGTATGTATCCGATTTTAACACAAATAACTTCGTTCAGGATTTGAAATCGGCGTACGTGAGTCCATTTCCTTGGACGATAACCATTACGCCAGCCAATTCTCCTCCTTTTTTTCTGAATTTTTGAGATGAGGCTTGATAATTAGTTTTATTTGTATTATTCGGACTATTGTCTTCATCTTCATTGTTATCTGTACAACGTTTCGGACGATGTGTCCTCCGGCCTTCTTCAGGTATTTCTTGTCAGACTCGGGAACCTTGTCGGACTTTGGAACCTTCACTTCGAACCCTGGAGTCTTCTTGTTATCGGTAGCCTTCACAAACTTCAAATCGAACCCTTTATTTAATCCACCGGGGTAGACTGTTCTCATTCCTTTAACCATGACTGGTGGGCACATCGGCCGAAACGTTGTGAGACGGTTCCCGAATCCGACAAGAAATACGTGAAGAACGGCGGAGGGCTCCTCGGCCGAAACGTTGTACAGATAACAATGAAGATGACAATAGTCCGAATAATGCAAATAATACTAATTCTCCTCTTTCCTAATATTTCTACTTCACTATTCAAATTAACGCTCACTTCAAGGTAATTATATATTGTAAAACAAGATATGGATGCTATTGATTCTGTGAATGCACCAACTTCCACCAATGAATGAAAAGGGAGGAACAATGAAGATGGAAATATGTCATTACTTACCGTTAAGTGGAGGATTACGTTGAAGTGCACATTTAGCATCGGCGCCACGGCATTTCGTCCCTTCAAAAAGATAAGAATGAAAATCTTCACCGCATCCTTTCTGTTCCTTATTGGAACAATGGTAACAAATGAGGGCATTTGCTGAAAAGGAAAAGAAATAGAAAAAAAGAAATTAGAAAAATACAATGCTGCGAAATATGACTTATATCACACAATGAATATGCATAGCCTATCATTTTTGTAATGTAGTGGTAGATTTTAATTTCAATCGTCCAAGAGGAAATGCAAAAATGTAAATCTTGATTATCTAGTGTTGGTTATCCGCCGAATTCTTATTTCTAAAGTAACAAATGGGGGCATTTGCTGAAAAGGAATAAATAAGAAAAAGAAGAAATTTAAAAAATAAATGCAAAATATGGCTTATATTACGTAATAATATGCATAGCCAATTTTCTAATGTAGATGGAAGATTTTAAATAATCTTTCAATATTGTAAATGTCAAAATGTAAACTTTTGATTATTTCTAAATTGTTATTGCATTCTATGAATAAGTGTTTAACAGTCAAAGTTGTTCGACATGTTTCAACTGAGGTTGTTGTTCTTGTTTGAGTATATTGGAGTTATCTCTAGACTACAGGTTCAAACTTGGTCAGGGGTAGCAGTAACATAGAATGATAATTAACACAGCTTAACACCTGTACCCCAGCTATGGTTAGCGGAATGAGAACCGGATACCCCTGTGGACTGAATAAAGGGTTAGGTTCAAATTTCCGTGATGGCTCCCGAATACGACAAGAAGGGTCCCGAGTCCGAAAAGAAGGTTCCAGAGTCAACAAGAAATACCTGAAGAAGGCCGAAGGGCACATCGGCCGAAACGTTGTACAGATAACAATGAAGATGAGAACAATAGTCCGAATAATCCAAATAATACTAGTTATATGATTGTCCCAACCTTATCACCCTTATGGTAAATGCCAATCCCTTTTATCATATATATGCTAGAAGGCAGTGGCTGAGGGTCTTAATGTCCTGGGAATGACGTTAAACTCTATCTGATGGCGAAGTTCTAATTCTGGAGCTCCGGGCGAATGTGAAATACCCATTTTCTTCACCATTATTCCCACGTCTACTCTGACCCGGAGTGGTAGTACCTGTTAGGGTCCCATCTGTGAGTTAAATAGAAGAAATGAGGTAAAAATGTGTTTTAAAAAATTGAGTAAAAAAAGTTGAGTAGCCATGAAGAATGAATAAAACAAAACGTTTTTAACATAAAATAACCCGACAAGGGTTGACATATTTTTTGTCATCATGTTTTGTCTTTGGAAATAAATTCAACCCAAGATCGACCTCATAAAATGTACATGTTTCGAATTGCGGTAATGAGTCGTTCACTTCCTTAATTTACGAGAATAATTAACATTCTTTTACTTGATCAACTTTTATACACCCCCCCCGGCCTTGCACCTCCAACTGAAAACACCCCAAATCCAAGCAATTGAAAAAAATCCAAAAATATAACTGAACGTTATATGTGATCATTAAAAATTTCGCACAAAATGTAAAAAAAAAAAAAAAAAAAAAAGTTCAACCTCTCCCCCTAGCGGCAGAGAAAGAAACAAAAAGATTATTTGCATTCTATTAAAAGTTTTAATTATTAGCAGGGAGTTGTTGTTTTTTTTTTCTCATCTAAATTTTCAAACTGGATTTTTGTTTATGTCGTTTAAAATCACCTCGTTATGTTAACTTATTTTGTGTATTCGCAAATATTCATTTTGAATAAAAACAATTAAACAATCTCATCGTTAGCATAAATAGTCATGTTTAGATATCAAGAAAAAAAAAGCACTGATTGATATTCTGACCTGTCGTCTGGGGCGTTAGAATGCACCGACTGCACCTCAGCAGAAAGTTAAGACTCTCCCAAATGAGGACACCTGTTGGCTGTGGGTGGCGACCCGTCATGCTTAAAGACGGAATCTTGGTGGATGAGCAGTCCATAACCTGCAACACTACACTTAGACCTTACTTAGGCTAGACGGGCGGTCGGAAGGCCCCCTCCGAATAAATCGGCTGGTCACGTCAAGTCCTAGAACCTATATGATTGCCCCAACCCTCTTGTTCTTATGGCAAGCCCCAACTCTTTTTATCATATGGGTGCTAGAAGGCGGTGACTGAGGGTCTACGTGTCCTGGGAATGACGTTAAACTCTATCTGATGGTGAACTTCCAAATTTTGGAGGTTTGGGGAATGTGGAGCACCCCTTCATCCCCATTGCTCCCTGGTTCACTCTGACCCGGAGTGGTAGTACCTGTTAGGATCCCATCTATGGGTTAAATAGAAAAATGTATTTATAAAAAAATTGTGTATCCATTAGGAATTGATTTATTTCAAAACTTTATCGGCATTAAATGACCCACTGAGGTTGATATGCCGTAAAACAAAACAAACCAACAAACAAACAAACTGATTAATATTAATAACATTAATAATTTTTTGTCATTATCAACTTAATTATTTTGAGTTTCTATAAATTCTCAATGTTCTAGTTGAGTTATTAATAAATCTATTAAAATACTACTATGCACACCCCCTGTGTGCAAGTATTTAAGTTTTAATGTCATAAGATATATTAAGTTAAAAAGACTAACTAAACTAAATAAGAACGAATATAAAAAATTTACACTTATCTTAATGTTATATTTATTGATTTCTATATAAAATTATATACAGGATTACTTTTAATACCTTTAAGAGTAACATGATTGTATAAGAAATCGGTAACAGCAAATAATTATTTATTAAACCCAGTTTTGTTAAAATCATTATGCAAATCATTATCACCATATACTATGTAAATCTTTATTTCTTAGAGATATATAAATCATATTTCAGGATTTTAAATGCATTAATATTCGCTGGGTTCGGTCACTGGACTATTAATGATATTAATGGCGTGTTCACAGGGGGGGGCACCCCCAGGCAACCCCTATCTTGATTTAAAGAGGCAGGGCTGGGTTCATTGCCCAGTGCCTGAGCACCCCTTGAGGGAGAATGCCGAGGAGATCCACGCATTTTTTTGTGACCGCCATCCTATGAGCTTCGGTTCGTGGGTGGTCCCACGTTCAATAGACCTTTGTATCTGACCGGCATAAGTGGGATGCGCGTAAATTACCGGGCAATTTTGTGGCAAATCTAACTCGGCTAGACTTTAATAGAGACATCCTTAATAAATAAGATGCTAATTAAGATTAAATAATGACTATTTCATAATCGTCGAGAATATAACTTAAATAACTAAGGAAATTGTGACTTCAATGATGACATTGTTTCGGTTACAGATAGACACTTACATAATATCAATCAATTTCGGTTATATTTCGGCCAATTTTCCTATTTAACCCATAGATGGTACCCTAAATGTACTACCACTTCGGATCAGAGTGGACCTGGGAGTAATGTTAATGAAGGGGTACCCCACAGTTCCCAGAGCTCCAGAATTGGAACTTCAAGATGCAGTTTAGCGTCATAACCATGACACTAAGACCTTCAGCCACCGTCTAGCAAATATATGATAAAAAGGGTTGGAGTTTTTCTATAAGAACAATAAGCTTGGGGCAATCATATGGGTGCTAGGGCTTGACCATCCGTATAGCCTGAGTAAGGACCAAATTGGAGTGTTTCATGCCTGAACTGCTCAGCCACCATGGTTCCATCCTTAAGCACCACATGTCGTCAGCCATGACAAACAGGTCGATTTTACCCCTCGGTAGAGGTGCAGTCGGTGTATTGTTCTGTCCCAGCCGACAGGGTGCCTCTAGTACTGGAGTTTCACCGTTAGATGCAGTGTACTATAGTACACATGACTGTTGGATTATTTAGTGGTATATAAGCCATGCTACAATACACCACTTAAATTTATAGACTGAGCGAAGTAAGGTGGTTTAAACCTCAGCCAATCAACAGCCCGAATACGTGGCTGGTTAACTACTTAATCACTGATACTGAGAGACGTCCATTTGCAATCATTTACGAACGACTTGCAAGACTGAGGAGCACCAAGGAACAACCAAAGGATTATTTACCAAGAGTTGTGCTCTGTTTAACACAAAGGATCTCCGCTGGACACGCTCTTGCTTGAAGCCAAGAGGGTGGCCAATAAAATCGTAACGAGGACACCCAATTTTTTAGTGGGTAGGTGTTCTATCTCTCTGCAGGGGATATAGTTAAAGCTTTCTAATCACCACTGATAGAGCGAAGTTTGACACAAGGTCAGAAGTAAAGGGTACTTAAATTCCATGTAGTTTTAACAGTATCATTGTTATTGTTTACATTATGGTTTTGTTTATTTATTGATTTCTGTTTTTGTTATTATTGTTGTTTTTTTCATTCATAAAAACTTTTTTTTTAATTCTGACCTCAGCAATTGAGGTTCATTGAATGTATTTAAATATCTCTTTTTTTACTTAATTAATAGCGGTTTTTGTTATTTGTTAGTTTTTGTTATTTGTTTTTGTTATTTGTTTTTTTGTTGTTTTTTTTTCTATTTTTTTTTATTAATTCGTAGGCGAAAGATTTTTATGGTACTTGAAACTATTAGCACAATAGCCATTGTCAACGGAACTGGCTTTCTCGATTTCTTTAGGTTTCAGGGAGTTTTTTTTATCCTATTTTTATTGTTTTTTAATATTCTGTTTTTCATTCTTTAAAATCTTGACACACAAAATTGCATTCACTTGAAGCTAATTTTATATCTCACGGCGCTGAAGAATTTTTATCTCAACGAGTGGATAATATCGCTAGTAAAGAAAAAACAAAAATACCTTAACTCAAGCAGGTTGAACCCCAGGGCTAAACCGAAGACTCTAAATCGGAAAAATAATCATTTTTAATTACTTCCTTTCGGTAGAAAGAATAATATCAGTTGATAGAAGAAGAAGAAGAAGAAGAAGAAGAAGAAGAAGAAGAAGAAGAAGAAGAATTTTGAGATGAAGAAAGAAAGAAGAAAGAAGGAAAGAAAGAAAGAAAGAAAGAAAGAAGAAGAAGAATTTTGAAATGAAGAAAGAAAGAAGAAAGTAGGAAACAAAGAAAGAAAGAAAGAAAGAAGAAGAAGAATCTTGAGATGAAGAAAGAAAGAAGAAAGAAGGAAAGAAAGAAAGAAAGAAAAAAGAAGAAGAAAAGAATCTCGAGATGAAGAAAGAAAGAAAGAAAGAAAGAAAGAAAGAAAAAAGAAGAAGAATGTGGAGGAGGAGAAGGAAGAGGAAGCGGAAGAAGAAGAATGGGGAATGGGTAATAGAAGAAGAAGAAGAAGAAGAAGAAGAAGAAGAAGAAGAAGAAGAAGAAGAAGAAGAATTGCACTTAAAGAAGAATAGTTATCTTAACGATGAAAATAGTGCAGGTTTTGACAAAAAAACTGAATAAGTGGTGTTGATTGGTAAACGAAAAGTAGTGAATAATAGAAGAGAATATGTATGTATGTATCTATGTATAGTGAGAAAATATGAGAGAAATATGTGTGCCGCCCCCCCCCAAAAGGAATTTTTGTTGTTGTTGTTGTTGGGGGGCAACAACAACAACAAAAATTCCTTGAAATTGTAGTACAAAAAGTACAGAATCTCGTGATGAAAGAAAGAAAGAAAAAAAGAATGAATGAATGAAGAAAAAAGAAAGAAAGAAAAAGAAAGAAGAAGAAAAGAAGAAGAAGAAGAAGAAGAAGAAGAATCTTAGATGAAGAAAGAAAGAAAGAAAGAAAGAAGAAAAGAGAAAAACGAAGAAAAAAAGAAAAAAGAAAGAAGAAGAAGAAGAAGAAGAAGAAGAAGAAGAAGAAGAAGAAGAAGAATCTCGATATGAAGAAAGAAAGAAGAATGAAAGAAAAAAGAAGAATGAAAGGAAAAAAAAGAAGAAGAAGAAGAAGAAGAAGAAGAAGAAGAAGAAGAAGAAGAAGAAGAAGAAGAAGAAACATAATAAAATCGAGAACAATTAGTTAAAAAATATCTTATTGTTTAAATAATAAAACAAAAGAGCCCAAAGTGATATTCAATTTTCAAGTAACGTCGTTAAATAAGGACGAGAGAATAATAAAAAAGATTTTAATGACCTTCGATCTGAACTTTCGACTTTGGGATTTTATTGGTTCATTCTGATATATTGTCCATTGCAACGAAATAGTAATCCAGGGATAAAACAACAACAAAAAAACGGTTTAGGCTTAAAACTTTAATCTGACGAATGGTTAAGACAAATCCTTCAAGAAATGGCGCAATGTTGCGTGATTCTACAGAACAGATTTTCATCTCAGGCCATAGAAATAAATGATACACATCTCTTATTATCATTATAATGGAGATTGGGTGTTTGTCTGCCTGTAACCGAAACTATATTACTATCCAAGTCAACATTCCCTTAATTATCTACGTCACATTCTCCATGATTTGATTTTATATAAACCTCAATTTATTAATAATTTTTAAAAATCTTATTATTATTGTTGACTATATCTACATACTAATAATATACAATTATATTTACTAGTACAAAATTAAAAAATGCACTCCGGGCGATGTAAAAATAGATTTTTGAAACATGATGTGTGGGAGTTAAAAATTCAATGTCAGCGAGTTTGTATCCTAAGTAAGTAAAATCATCAAATTCATTAAAGGATTAAAAATAAAACAATTTGAAATGTAAACTTTAAATATGTATTAAAATAAAACAAACTATATATAGATATATAATACCAGTCATGTATTTATTAAAACTTGTTTTAAAAAACAATGAGGACTGTCTAATGTTGCATGTTCAAATTTACAGTGTATTTATTCTATGTTATGACGATTTTGGGGAATGTGACGTAAGCAGTGACGTAATTTTTGTTACAGACAAAAACCGGAAGCGAATCTCCATTATTAATAGATATATACAGCAAAATAGTGGTTTACAGTGTGAATGGGAAGGCTAATTTGCATATTGATGTTAAAATTTTGATTTTAATAAATATGTGATTGGTATTATTGATTTCTAATTGTTTGTTTTTATCTTAATGAATAAGAGTAAAACTCTCGAGGATAAATCTTAAAAGAAATCCATTAAAAAGAAGAAATAACTGTCATTTTATTCTTTACTTCCTATTTTGACCCAATAGTTAAATTACTTGCACCGGAGGTGTCATATATTTGCTATTTCAGTTAATGAAAATTATTTGAACCAAATGAAACCCCGCCCTGTAGGCTGGGGCTGTAGAATACACGGACTGAACCTCTGTAGAGGGGTAAAATCCTCACCCCCCAATGGAGCCACCTGTTGGTCGTGTGTGGTGACCCGTGAAGCTTAAGTATGAAATCCTGGTGGCTGGGCAGACCATGACATGCAAAACTCTACTTTGGCCCTTGATTAGGCTAGACAGACAGTCCGAGTGTACTCCTCTGATCAATCGGCTGGTTATATCAATCCCATGCACCTATATGATTGTCCCAACCCTATTGCTCTTATGGCAAACCCCCAACCCCTTTTTATCATATATGTGCCAGCAGGCGGAGGCTGAGGGTCTTAATGCCTAGGGTATGACGTTAAGCTGCATCTAGTGGCGAGGTTCCAATTTTGGAGCTCTAAGTAAAGTAAAGTAAAGTCGTCGGGGCGGCCTAAAGTCGGTATCAGCCAATCAGCGAGGGAGTCTATCCCCTTTTCAATAGCGCTAGACCAAGGAGATTGTTTTTTTAGCGTCTGAGATGGAGCGCCACACCTACCATCAGCTCCTTACTTTACCGCACAGATCCCTGTGCTACTCATACGCTGAGTTGGCGGGGACCGGTATCGAACTAGGAACCTTGTGGTTTCTAGCCGAACGCTCTACCGACTGAGCTAACCCGGCCCCTTTGATTGCCAAATCACAAAACAATTATTTTACGGGGAAATCTCAACTGGCAAAGGTCGTCAGTGCAAACCCAAATTGAGGTTTAAGGACTGCCTCAAGGACACTCCGAGAATGCTGCTAGCGCTGAGGACTGAGAGAAGCTAGCTTCTAAAAGACCTGGTCTGTGAAAGAATCTGATTTCAACCGAATTAAACACCAAAAATTGACGCGGGCTATTAGAAAGGGTGATTTTCAGTCCAGCAACATTCAAAGTGGAGATGTTCCAACATGTAATTTATGTGGAAGAGTATGTCTCTCCAGGGCTGGCCTGGTGAGTCATCTGAGAAAATACAGGAGTACAGTGTCTAATGCTACTGGCACTCAAGTATGAAAAAAAAAAGAACAGGAAATGGTCTTACTAGTGCACGAGTCCCAGCCAACATATATAATCTCGTGCACCGACGAGATCCAGTAATATGCAAATGATATATTGATTCAGAGGGTGACGTGTTTGTCTCTTAGGTGGACAGGCGTGTCTGATTGTTTTCTCAGCTGAACAAGATGAACAAGTCTGGACGAACAAAAAAATGAACTTAATCACAAAATCTTGAATGAAAAACAAAAAGAAGAAAAAAGTGTAACCAAAAAAAGATTATTTCTTTGTTTACATTCGATGAATTACATTCAATATTGTCCCACCATATTAGCAATTCTTAGAATACGCAGACAATAATCCCTGCAGAGGGGAATACGCCCCTCACCACCAACAACCAAGGGGCTATATGACACTTGACTAGATCTGATGGCGCAGCTCCAATTCTCGAGATATGAGGATTGCCATTACTTCAATATCAACTCTAAACCGGAATGGTTGTACCTGATAGCGTCCCATCTATGGATAAAATACAAAGTGTGTAAAAAAAGTATCGAGATTTTTCGTACTTTTTGACACACCTTGTATTCTGAAAAAAATAACGTTCCATTCATTGATTTTTTCAGAATACAAGGTGTGTCAAAAAAGTGTCAAAAAGTACCAAGTTTAATGCTGTATTTACCAAGATAGGAATGAAGAATGAATGGAACGTGTTTTTTTTTTTTCAGAATACAAGGGGAGTCAAAAAGTACAAAAAATATCGATATTTTTGACACACCTTGTATATTTGTTTGAAATTTTGTATTATATATTTGCCAACCCTTCCGCATGGGTAGGATGTGACACAAGGTCAAATTTAAAACGGGGTTAACAGATTTGAATACAAAGTTTTTTTTCCCCTAGACTGATTACATACCCAAGAGTAAAGAGCCCAGTCTGCCTTGCTATTTACCCATAACCGGAGGGATAATAGATATCTTCAACACGGGTATTAATGCATGCAAACAATGTCGTCCTAGATTTGAACTCATATCGCCGTGTCCATTTCCTATGAGGGCGACCATTAAACCAGAAATACCCTCAGATTTAGTAGTATTAGATTGGAATACTTGATACTATATAACTGTAAATTATTTGTCTGAATTTTTGACATAGCTTAACACTTGTACTCGTCATAGTTAACGTAATAAGAACTATTGGACCAAGTCGCCAATAGGCACCCCAAAGCATCAACTTAATGAAAGGTTCATATTTAATCTCGTCACCTGTAACTTCCGCTTTCAAATATTTGAAAATAAACGAACAGACGATTTTTTGAATTTATATTGTATCTGACAAAAACAAATTTTACAAATTTTGTGATACTATTTCAGAACATCATCGTTTTACTTAAATAAACATAAAAATATTTTGTAAATAAAAACTGTATTTTTATTTAAATAAACATAATTGCATTTCTCTTCTGATTAAGTAAAAACTATTTTAGTATAAAAACGTCTTTCGTCTTTTTAAATCATCGTAAGTGTTGAAAAATATTCATAAATTTCTGATTAAAAAGTATTTATTAAAAAAAAATATTTTGCTATTAAATGTTAATTTGATTACGTGTACCAACCATCAATTTATTTAATTTATCATAAGTTCAACATCTCCATAAACTTCTGATTAACACCGTTTGTTTACAAAAATTTGGAAGCGGAAGTTATCGGTTACGAGTTAGAATGTGAACCTTTCATTAAGTTGATGATTTGGGGTGCCTATTGGAGACTTGATCCGAACTATTTACTTCAACGGATTTTTTAAAAGTCTTCTGTTCGAAGTAACATCGAACCTGTACAGTTGCGAAACTTGACCAATGATTGCTGGGACGCATGCAAGTTTCTGGTGGTTTGCTGTTCGTCAACGACCCGCTGACATCATCCGTGAATCAATCGACCCAGCACAACTTTGGACAGGAAGAAACGCCAAAGAGATCAACAGAAAACCTAGTTCAAGACATATCAAGCAGGATGCTGAGCTGATCCTTGGCCCAGGCCTTCATTGAGTTCGTCGGTGGAACCGCGAATGGCTGACACTCATAAACTCAATTGCGTTGGATCGCCGCTCATGGTCTGCCATCATTCGGGATACGGTGAATTCGTTGGATGGAGCCGGTTCAACCGACTCGGAGTGAATGCCGTCACAAGAACAAGATCAAATCTGTTAATGTATTAGTAGAAATTTTGTTATTTTTTTTCATTAAATTGACTAGCAAATATATGCACCCTCCGGGTGCAAGTATTTAAGTTTAAATGTAATAAATATTAGATTAAATCAGAAAGGCTAATGAAACTAATTAAGAATTCAAATAAAAAGATTCGAAACAGAGGGGTATAATCGGAAAATAGAACAACTGAAACAACTCTTTCATCACTTCCGTTTTTTCAATGCTAAAATTTCCTAATTTAACAATTACTGTTATTTCTTCTTGTTAATGAATTTCTTTTAGGATTTATTGAAGAGATTTTTACTCATATTCATTAAGATAAAACCAAACAATTAGAAATCAATAATACCAAGCACATTTTTATTAAAATCAGTTTTTTAAATATCAATATGCAAATTAGCTTTACGTTTACTCTGAAAACTGGTATTTTGTTGTATATATAAATACAATTGCATGTTATTAGTGTTTAGGTAAGGCCAACAGTATTAATAATGTCAAACAGTTTTATTATTAATTAAGGTTTAAATAGAAATAGAATCATGGAGAATGTGCCGTAAATAACTAAGGAAATTGTGACTTGAGTAGTAATATAGTTTCGGTTACAGACAGAAAAACACACAATCTCCATTATAATAAGATGTGTAACTTCATGTGTAGCAATACATTGGTGGTTAAGTTAGATTTTTCATTAACTTTATTTGTATCAATAAATTGGCAGAAATAATTTTTATTAATTTCATGAGTGTCAATAAATTAGTAAAAATAAGTTAATGTGGTTGACCCGCAGTCAGAATCTTCTAGCACCTAGATGATAAAAAGTTCAAATCCTCACATCGCGCTAATACACTTGGGTGTTAAATCGAACTTAACGGACCTGAATTCCACAATCGTATGTCACCCCGCCGAAGAAAAAAAATACAAAAAATCAGGGAATTAATCGAATTTAATGAATTTTTCAGTGTTGATATATTAATGAATAAAAGATATAATGAATCAGTTATTCTATTCAAAAACGTTTACATCTTTTCAGGGCAGTTAACTTTGAACAATGCATCTTTAAGAATCTGTTTTACGCCTCAAAGATAGGTGGTTCAAAGTTAACTGACCTGAAAAAATGTAACAATTTTTAAATAAAATAACTGGTGCATTATATCTTTTATTTATTAATATATCAACACTGAAAATTTCATTAAATTCGGTTAATTCCCTGATTTTTTTTCTTTCGGCGGGGTGACATACGATGGTGGAATTTAGGTCCGTTAAGTTCGATTTAACCCGCTTGGGAAATGTATGCTTCTAATTAATCTGCCTCCAGCTATGGGTAAATAGTAGGACAGACTGGGCTCCTTAACCTTGACAACGTAATCAGTCTAGGAGAAAGAAAACTCTGAACTCAAGCCTGTTAAACTCCGCTTAAGAAATGGATCTTGTGTCGTAAACTGCGCGTGTGGAGGAGTTGGTACATATATATATATATATATATATGTGTGTGTTGTGTGTGTGTGTGTTCGTGTCGACGTTCTAAATCATTTAGGTCCTCTGCCCACTTGTAGAACTCGTGGAAGTCGAAACGTTACATTTAGTATGTGTTCCCAGTCGCAAAAACAATCTCCTTGGTCTAGCGCTAGTGAAAAGGGGATAGACTCCCTCGATGTATGGCTCATACCGACATTAGGCCGCCCCGACGACTTTACTTACTTTACTTACTATTTACTATCACCTTATTGTAGGGCCGGTTTAGCTCAATCGATAGAGCGTCCGCCTAGGAACCACAAGGTTCCTGGTTCGATACCGGCCCTCGCCAACTCATCGTATGAGTAGCCCATGGTCTGTGCGGTAAAGTAAGGAGCTGATGGTAGATGTGGTGCTCCACCTCAGACTAAAAAAAAACAATCTCCTCGCTAGTGAAAAGGAGATAGACTCCATCGCTGACTGGCTGATACCGACTTTAAGGCCACCCGACGACTTTATTTTTTACTTTATTTAATTGAACACGTGTATGTTTGTGTGCTCATAATGGATTCCATTATACAGTGCAAAATATTTAAATTTATCACAATGGGAAGTTCAGAGAAATCCCCGAGGCGATACAGATTTGAAAGTACAAAAATAATTTGGATTTTTATTATTTCTGAATATATTTTTTTGTATTTTTCTTTTAATATATTTTTACTGCTCGGAAATTTGCATATTTTTCTTTTGTGTTTTGATGGACTTTTAATGATTTGAATATCGCATTTCATCATATTGATATTCTAGTTTAATAATAATAATAATAATAATAATAATAATAATAATAATAATAATAATAATAATAGGCACGACGGTGTTGGGGAGGGGATCCACTGGGAATTATGCAAAAAATTAAATTTTGATCATACAATAAAATGGTATATGCATAAACCAGAATCTGTTCTTGAGAATGAAATGCGTAAAATTCCCTGGGACTTCGAGATAAAGACGGATCCCCCTATCCCAGCCAGGAGACCAGACCTAGTGTTGATTAACAACAACAAAAAAGAAAAAAAAGAGAATGTGTCAACTGGTGGACTTTGCGGTTCCAACAGATCACAGGGTGAAGATGAAAGAAAACGAAAAGATGGACAAATACCTGGACCTTGCCAGAGAACTGAAAAAGCTATGGAATATGAGGGTGAAACTGATACTTGGAAAAAAGACTGGAGGATCTGGAAATCAGAGGAAGAATTGAGACCATCCAGACTAATGCATTGCTGCAATCGGCTAGAATACTCAGAAGAATCCTGGAGACCTGAGGAGACTTGTTGTCACTCAGACTCCAGTGAAATACCATCACCTTATGCTCAAAAGGAGTGAAAATAATAATAATAATAATAATAATAATAATAATAATAATAATTGATAAGACACAATAAAAAAAATGGAAACAACACCCAACAAGAAAGGGCCACTTGCCTCCTATCTCATAAACCATCCGAGTGAGACGAACAAAAATGCTGGACAGTGCTGGAGAAGCAAGGATGAACTTCTAAGCGACGTTCTCCTATGGAAATCAGCACATGGACATTCCAATGTGGGCCGTTCAGCAAGGACCTACATTGACCGGCTCTGCACGGATACTGAATGCTGCGCAGCAGACCTTCCGGGGATAATAAGTGATAGAGAAGGTTGGAGAGAGATTGTCATGGATATCCGATGATGATGATGAACATTGGTGTGAAAAAATGACAAGGAGAAAAACAAAAGAAAAATATCCAGACAAATAATAAGCAGCGGTTTTCAATCTGACGTCAGATTTTACGCGGGCTTTTATCTTTTGGGAATATTCTTTGGATCTTTCGTTATAAGAAAGAAAGAAAAAAGTGAAAGTAAAGATGATAGAGAGAGAGAGAGAGAGGGAGGGAGAGAGAGAGGGGAAGAGAGAGAGAGAGAGAGATGAGGGAAGACACAAAGAAATACAAAATAGATGGAAAAAGAAAAAGAAAAAAATTAAGGAACAGAAAAGAGATTCACAGAGAGAGAGAGAGAGAGAGAGAGAGAGGAGAGAGAGAAAGAAAGAGAAAGAGAAAATGAGAGAAAGA
>CM042163.1:82197043-82212043 GCA_023376005.1 Doryteuthis pealeii | reverse complement strand
GAAGAAGAAGAAGAAGAAGAAGAAGAAGAAGAAAGAAAAAAGAAGAAAAAAAAAATAAGAAGAAAGAGAAAGAAAAAAGAAGAAAAAAGAAGAAAAAAGAATTGAATTTGAACGACCCATTTATGGAATTATTGAATGTAAATTTGCCTTTTAACTTGTCATATAATTCTTTTGCAGCTGTCAACTTCACGTGTCTCATCCAAGTCCATTTTCCTCATCAAAGGGAAATACCAAAATGTTTAGCTTCATACATTTTCTCACAACATTATTCTCAGTTATAATTGGCTCCAACCGAATAATTGAAATCTTTTTCAAAATATTCCAACCAGTCTAATTACAATAAATCTGCCTTTTTGACATTCAACTTTTAATTAATTATTTTGGGAAATAATTTGAAATCCGTTTACGATCGCTATTTATTTTTAAAACAGTGTCATTGGCCTTTTTACCATTTGCAAAAATAGTACAATTGGAGACGACCAGCAAACATTTTATACCCCCCTCCTTAATGCATTTACGAGACACAATCTATATATTAATACCCTTACTCCTTAATCTTCCGTGCCCAGCTTAAAAGAAAGGACACCTGATCCTAGTAATATCAGAAGAGAAGAAACCACTATCGCCCGGCTACGCATTGGCCACACTAGATTAACCTCCACCTAAATGTTCATGTGGAAACCGATACACAATAAAACATATTCTGATTGAATGAACACACCTCTCCCACACTCGAAGAAAGTTCTACAATGTTAACAGCATTAACATTTGGAAAAAATAGATCCCAAGAGCATATTAAACTTTTGAAAAGAACCGGCCTCCTATCAGGATGTAAGTTCATAGACTTATAAAAATCACCCCCAAATCCACAACAGAAAACTTGATTTCAATAAATAACTTAACTCCTACAACTATACCTAATTACCAATAGAAGCAAGATCTGGAATGACATCGAGGTGGCTGCACATGACAAACGCCACTCAAATTATACAGATCACTGACCCTTTCCCAACTTGACAGTTTTGTATATAGGTCTGCTAGGAGGTCGTACTTAAAAGAGCTCAACTCAATACACCACGAAGGCTTAAGACAAGTATTAGGAGCCTTCAGAACTTCTCCAGTTGAGAGCCTATATGTCGAGGCTTTTGAAGCACTTCTATAGCTAAGATGCGAAAAATAACCTTACAATACTAAACAAAACTCAAATCCTGCCCATCCAACCCAGCTTATGACTGCGCTTTTAACCAAAGATACAAGGAATGTTTTGAAATACAAAAAACAAAAATCAACCACCTCCACATCTTTATAAATGGCTCTAAGGACAATGAAAAAAACAGCATTGTGCAGCAATCGTGAATGAATAAAAAATAGCAAGAAAAGCTCTCCAAAATGAAAGCTCCATTTTTTTTTCAGTTGAAGCCCATGCAAAGAAACCAAAACGTATTCGGCATAAAATGACCCAAGGTTGACGTGCCGTAAAACCCGACCAACCAACCAATTAGTCTTCCGACCTTTATCATCTTACAACACCCTCTGGTTAAAAATGAGACCGTCCAAATCGACCAAAATGAAATGCAATATACATATTAATACTCGTGTTCCTTATTTCTACGACCTTTACATCTTGCAACACCCTCTGGTTAAAAATGAGACCGTCCGAATCGACCAAGATGAAATGCAGAAATTATTAAATTTAATATGCATACATTTCTGTTGTAACATTTTTGCAATAAGCACATCAAATAGGCACTGCTATTCAATGGTGAGAAATATGAGATTTAAAAATTGTATAAATTTAAATTTAGCCGGTTACTATATAAGCCGGACAAGCCGGGAACACACAGTAAGTCTTGATTATCTTGTGTTGCTTATCTGCCGAATTCTTATTTCTTATGAGTGTTGTCACCTCAGCTAAGTAATGAACCATTCTGTTTTATTATAAAGAAAAAAAGGTAAGAAAAAGGACATGCTACACAGAAAAATATAATAAGTAAGAAAGAAAGAAAGAAAGAAAGAGAGTAGGTGAGAGATAGAGAGAGGAGGCGAAAACGCTAATCTGTTTCAATCAAACATAAAGAAAAGATGAAAAGAAGGAAAGAAAGAAAAAAGTGTGTGTGTGTGTGTGTGTGTGTGTGTGTGTGTGTGTGTGAGAGAGAGAGAGAGAGAGAGAGGGAGGGAGAGAGAGAGAGTTAAATGAAGATTATTATACTTTTTACATATCGAACTATTAGCAATAGCTCTTAAGTAAACATATCAAACATTGTAATAATCAAATTATCATACTGTGGTGTATCCACAGGTCCTGCAAGTAAAATATAATGGGCCGAAAACCGCCCCCCAGTGGCACACCATTAACCACTTCACACCAACAAGACTCACCCTCATTCATTGTAACCTTTTGGAAAATGTAAGAAAAATGCCTAAGAGGAAACCAGATATTTATTCGGTTCCTCACGAGGTCAAACTGTGACACAAGGTCAGTTTAATGGTGAGTGTCTTGCAAGAAGCTAAAGATCCCACGGTTCTGTGTAAATAATTGCTTATTTGCGTCGGTATTGCCCTAGAGGGGTGCCCCAGGTATCTTGTAATAAATTCAGCCCTTTTCTCTTTTAGACGAGGTGTCAGTTCTGCCTGGGGAGAAAAATCCTGGAAGCAGGCTGTTATTAAATGATTTCACCACGGATTATCACCATGGAAACTTACTGACTTAAATGTTGCATATATCAGTCTATATGGGCAAAATCAAATTCTTTAAGAATATCAATCAAAACGAGAAAACATCTTCTGTGTGAAATACTTACATTAACAAAACAACACTTAATTTCATCCAATCTGAAATTTATAATTAAGAGGAAATCTGTAACAAAATTTTAAAGTCGGTTTCTAGTCATGAGAGACATATGGTGGTGCATAAGCATCAAATTGTATCATCTTATCCATCCGATCCAGTAGGACCCCCTCCGATCAATCGGCTTGTCACGTCAAGCCATAGCACCTATATATATTTTCCCAACCCTATTGCCCTTATGGCAAGCCCCAACCCCTTTTTATCATATGGGTGCTAGAAGGCGGTGGCTGCGGGTCTACATGTTCTGGGAATGACGTTAAACTCTATCTGATGGTGAGATTCCAGTTTTGGGGGTTTGGGGAATGTGGAGCGCTCCTTCATCATCACTGCTCCCTGGTCCACTCTGACCCGGAGTGGTAGTACCTGTTAGGGTCCCAGCTATGGGTTAAATAGAAAAATGTATTTATAAAAAAAATTGTATTATCCATTAAAAATTGATTTATTTCAAAACTTTATCGGCATTAAATGACCCAATGAGGTTGATATGCCGTAAAATAAAACAAACCAAACCAAACGATCCAGTAGGAAGGACGTCTTTCCTAAGTCTTATTGGCATCAAACTTAGTGAACTGCAGCGAGATTGATGAGTCATTTGAGGTTTTGGTGGTGGGCTTGGAGGATTGTCAGGGACGGAAGTGATCTGTAAAAATTATGCTATTGCAATATATATATATATATATATATATATATATATATATGTGTGTGTGTGTGTGTGTGTGTGTGTGTGTGTGTGTGAAAACAAGGTATTCAGAAGATGATGTTATTACAGAAGGAGTCAACTTTAGAATGTTTCGGTTAGTTTAATAAACCATCATCAGGGCATTGTTGATTATTTATGACTTCTGAATATCACACACACACACACACACACACACACACACAAAAAAAAAATGTTTTGTTAATAGAATTCCATATCTCAGTTGAATTTTACTTTTTAAAATCTTAGATATCTAATATTTGATGTTAAATTTCGGACTTTAATTTTCAGATGTGTACCCTTCTCAGTATTGTAATCCTCCACCATCCCAAAATGAACAACAACACACCACAGACATGAGGCCTTTGGGACAAACTGTTAGCTACCTCAGTGATACCGCTATAGTGGCTAGGGGCTTTTATAGACCTCATATGAATGCGAATACTTCCCAAATATGTTCTAAGCCTTATTCAAGTGTAGTTGATGATATACCTTCCAGTAGACTTTTAAGACCTTTTTTTAAACCATTGACTCGATGCCAGATCAGTAGTAAGTTTGATGAGTGGTGCGAGTGGATGTTAAAAATTAATATAAGTAAAGGATGTCTACAATCGATTGCATTTACCATTTTATATGACACTTATTTTTCTATTAGTTGTAGGTACATACGTGGTTTAATGGTTACCGTCATAGAAAATGGGCATGATGAGACAAGTTCAAATCCTGGAGGAAGCTGTTTGCATTTAACATAGCACTGATTGTTAAGTATCTGGCCACCATCCTTGGCCAGTTGTAAAGAACTTAAAGTACATAAGTAAGTAAGTCCCGAGTTATAGAATCCTTTGGTAAGTCAATAAGTCCTTGATATCGAATCCTTTGGTAAGTCAATAAGTCCTGAGATATAGAATCCTTTTGTCCGAAGATCCAAGTAGTAATGACCTAAGATTAGAATCAGCCAGTATAGATAATAATAACAGCAGCAGAACACTGTCAGTGATTGGACAATAGGTTGGTCACATGATAGTCGGCGAGTCTATAAGTAGAAGTGAGTACCTGGCACACGCCTTGTATCACAAAATTCCAACACTCTTGGGAAAGGTATGAATTCAGCTAGGCCTTGTGGGTATCCCCTGGACAGGAAAAGACTAAGGGAGTAAACCCTGACAGAAAAACATGGCTTGGGCTTTTATATTCTTCACATTTGTTGGATTTTCTTAATATGTTATTCTTTATAATATATATATATTCTTCCGGGATTATCTGTAGCTCTGTCATCACTGCCTTTTTGATGTCGTGCACATCCTCAAAATGGATTTCCTTGATGACACACTTGAGCTTGGTGAAGAGGAAAATATCATATGGAGCCAGATCAGGCGAATAGGGAGGTTACTCTAGCATAGTGATGTTCTTCTGGGACAGGAACTCTCGGATACTCAGGAAAGTGTCAGTCATTTCAGAAATAAAGGACATGGAACAGCATGAGGCCACGATGAAAGATAGAACTGCAAGAAGACGGTTATATACCACATCGGGTATATAATGGGGAGAGAGAGAGAGACAGATTGATGAGATGAGATGAGATGATCTCTTTCTTGTTTACTCGCTGCTTCTAAGTCGAAACGATGTGCGGATAACAATAAAGATGAGGACAATAGTTCGAATAATCCAAATAATACAATTATCAAGCCTGATCTCAAAAATTCAGAGAAATAGTGTAGATAACAATAAAGATGAGGACAATAGTTCGGATAATCCAAATAATCCAAATTATCAAGCCTGATCTCAAAAATTCAGAGAAATAGTGTAGATAATAGTTCGAATAATCCAAATAATACTAATTATGAAGACTCATCTAAAGAAATTCAGAGAAATAGTGTAGATAACAATAAATATGAAGACAATAGTCTGAATAATCTAAATAATACAAATTATAAAGCCTCATCTAAAAAATTCAGAGAAATAGTGTAGATAACAATAAAGATGAGGATAATAGTCCGAATAATCCAAATAATACAAATTATCGAGCCTCATCTCAAAAATTCAGAGAAATAGTATTGTACAGTACATTGGAGATTACATTTTTCTTTCATAAAAATGTTTTTGTTTTTTTCAAAACTGTTTAATTGATTATAAAGTTTACGTGGTTGTCAATTTTGTCGGAATGTTAAATAACCCTTAACAACTCTCGGGTATATAATAGAAAGAGAGACAGGCAGACAGACAGATAGAGTAGTAGAGAGATGGAATGAGGGTTCTTACTTGTTAACAGTTGCTTCTAACTCGGCCAGTCGCCATCTTTTTTTGTTAGACTGTTTTCTCTTCAAGGTTTTCTGTTAAGGGTTAATTCTTCTTTATTTCTTTGGTTGATCATTTCTTGTTTAATATTAACTCAACAAACAAGACTTGTTGTTTTCTTCTTAAGCTTTATTACAACCCAGCCTATGATTCCGTCGCAGAGGAAGGGGAGAGCGACTCTCAGAGCGGACAAAAGTGTCCGCGTTGTTCGAAGGTCAGTTCGTATTTCAAACTAATTCCTACGCGTCTTTAATGGCGCGCTCTACCGGAAGGTCAGCCGGAAGGTCACTCATCGACCCGGGAACATTCCACTAAAATCTCGTTCTTCTGACTCTAACGAACTTTATTCAAATATTCTAACTACAGGTCCGTACATAAATCATAAGCTTCTCATGAATCATCTAACAAAGGTCAACGACCGAGCGAAGGACCGTAGAACAAGAAGGGCTATACAGCATATCGAGACGTCGTAAAACAAAAAAAAAAATCAATCAACGAACTTTTATTCAAATAATCTAACTACAGGTACGTACATAAATCATAAGCTTCTTTGAATTATGGAATAAGACGACAAACGACCGAGAGAAGAACCGTAGAATAAGAAGGGCTATACACCATATTGAGACGTCGTAAAACCAACAAACCAACAAACAACGAATTTTATTCAAATAATCTAACTACAGGTACGTACATAAATCATAAGCTTCTCATGAATTATGGAATAAGACGACAAACGACCGAGAAGAACCGTGGAATAAGAAGGGACGTTTAAATTTAAATTGAGACGTCATAAATTCAAGAAACCAACCAACCAACCAACCAAATATATTATCCATTCTAAGTTTATTCATAGACGAAGCGTAATTGTTTGTATGTTTAATTATCTTTTCTTCGTTAATTCAACGACAAGTAAATGAATAAATTCTTTTGTTTTGAGTCGCCATTGTCCATCTCGCTTGTCGTTCAAATCACGCGTGATGTCAAATTGAACGTGATTACACGTCGTGTCGAACAATACAACAAATATGATAAACGAAACAAAGGCAAAAGAAAAGGAACAGAAAGGGAAAAGAATTAATAATAGAATAATGTTAATGGCCGATTCAGGGAAATGTTATTGAGGCTGAGAATGAGACGAAAACAAAAGACTCGTTTCACTCAGCGCCAATAATAGAGCGGCCGCCATTTTGAATTTCAAACACCGTTTCTACTAATTTCATCATTGTAGTTATATAACTACTACTCCTACCACTACTACTACTACTACTAATAATAATAATAATAATAGCAAACATTGATAAGACACAACAAAACAGTAAATGTAGACTGTGCGGTGACAGAGATGAGACTGTAAACCATGTATTAAGTGAATGTAGCAAACTAGCACAACGGGAATACAAAACTAGACACGACTGAGTTGGGAAGGTGATCCACTGGGAATTATGCAAAAAAATTAATTTTGACCATACAACAAAATGGTATATGCATAAACCAGAATCGGAGACCAGACCTAATGTTGATTAACAAAAAAAAAAAAAAGAGAACGTGTCAATTGGTGAATTTTGCGGTTCCAGCAGATCATAGGGTGAAGCTGAAGGAAACGAAAATATGGATAAATACCTGGACCTTGCCAGAGAATTGAAAAATATGTGGATATGAGAGTGAAAGTGATACTAATTGTAGTTAGTGCACTTGGAACGGTCCCAATAAACTTGGAAAAAAGACTGGAGGATCTGGAAATCAGAGGAAGAATTGAGACCATCCAGACTACTGCACTGCTGCAATCGGCTAGAATACTCAAAAGAATCCTGGAGACCTGAGGAGACTTGTTGTCACTCAGACTCCAATGAAATACCATCAGCTAACACTGATGTGAAAATTCAAAAGGAGTGAAAATAACCTATATATTATTACTAGTGTTCCTTAATTGTACGAACGTTAAGTGGTAGGCTCCAGCACACCTTATATCACAAAATTATGAAGCGCGTGGTGTAGTGGTTAAAGTCGTTGGAAATGGACTCGTCGCCCCGAGTTCAAATCCTGGATGTGGTAATTGCATTTCACTTAGCGCTAATACCCTTGGGAAAGGTATGAATCCTACTCTCCCTCCAGCTATGGACAAATAGTAGGGCAGAGTGGGCTCTTTAACCTTGGTTAGGCAACCGAACTCCGCTTAAGAAATTGACCTTGTGTCACATCCTACTCGTGCGGAGGGGTTGGTAAATATATATATATATATATATATCACAAAATTATTGCAACAATGGATTTGGTTAACAATGAGATCGTCCAATCTATATATTAATACGCGCGTTCCTTAATTGTAAAACGTTATTATCTTGCAACACCTTCTGGTTAAAAATGAGAGCATCCAAATAGTCTAAGATGAAATGCAAAAAATATTAAATGGGGGTTAACATGCATACATTTCTGTTATAACATTTTTGCAATAGGCACAGCGAGCGATAGGTACCGCTACTCAATGGTGAGAAATGTGAGATTTAAATAGGTTATACTTAAGTGTAGGCGGATGCTATATAAACCGCACAAAGTAATGTTCAAAAATATAAAACACTGGTTAAAAATGAGACCGTCTTGACCGTCCAAGATGAAATGCAAAAATTATTAAATGTGTGTTAAAATGCATACTTTCTATTGTGACATTTTTGCAATAAGCACATCGAGCGATAGATACTGATATTCAATGGAAATATGAGATTTAAAAAGGGTATACTTAAATGTAGGCGAATACTTTATAGGCCGCACTAGGTAAAATAATGTTTACGAATATAAATTTAATCAGTGGGGGGGGGGTCACAGTCAAGTCTGGCGCAAGGGTCTTCCAATCGACAGTCTTCAGTCTAAACACTTCCCCAACTGTATCACGCTCGTCTCACCAACAATATCCAAATGTATTTCTCGATCACGCTCATCTCGATAACAAAATGCTACTGCAGTTCTTCTCTGTGGTCTGGAAGTGCAGGTCCTTAAATATACATCAATCTCACCACATCCGGGCCCCTCGCTCAGAATTGTCCGTGCAGCACGTGCGACACTCGTCAGCACTGCAAGTACGTGTCAATCCTTACGGCGCGACCACCTACATCCGGGCCACTCTGCTATTTCCTATTTCACTGCTCGTCCACAGCCTCTCACATTCTGAAGGACGCAGGTTCGACGCTAGGTCAGTCCTACACGCCAGGCAAAGCCTAGACCGCTTCCTTTGAGAATACGGCAAGTCTTCACGCCCGCTACTCTCTCTGTCACACCGTGTTGCACGAGATAGTTCTCCTCTCTCACTACAGTAATGTTGAGAGATAATTCATCTCTTTATTCCTTTCGTTATCAATCAACTGTTTCGTAGTTATTTAGAAGCCTGTAAAATCCAGACGCCAAGAAAATCAGTTTCACATGAAATTGTGTAAAGGAAAATCAGCCAGTGTAGAAAGATTTTTATTGTTATTACACAGCACAGATAGAAATGTTATTCATAGACAAGACACTAACGATGAAAAATGAATATACGGTGAGAAACCAAACAAAGAAAATTGTAAATAAACCCACAAATTTCTCTCTCATCTCACCCGAAAAGAAGTTATTTGAAAAATACCAAGACGAAACAAACAAAAAAACAAAAAAACAAAACAAAACAACAATCTATTCTCTGTGTTTGTAAGGATTCAAAGCAAATATTTTATCGCAAATTCTGGTAGCTTGAGAAAACTATTACAGCGCATATCAACCTTATAAAAAAAGATTCCACCGTCATATTTGCCAAGAATGTGTGTTGTTGTTTTTTTTAAATAACTTTGGTTATGAGTAGGTTAGCGATCAACATGCTGGTGTGTGCTTAGAATATGACAGCTGCATCCTCTGCACAAGAATAAGATTCCCTCCAAAAAAAAAAAAAAAAAAAAAAGAGCCCATCTGTAATAAGTAATTGAGAGTTATTTCCCCAGTTTTATTATTACCTCCCCTTTGTGTAAATCTTTGACGTTTCTGAGAATATATAAACTCTCAATAAACTGTAAAAGAATTCTAAGTAGAATAAAACTTTCTCAAGCCCAACCGTGTGTGTTCGTTTATTACACCATCTATAAATCTATTGAAATTCCAATAGCTTTTAGTCTGGTGCCTACACCTGGGATTGAACCAAGGACCTTCAGATGATGACTCACTGTCGATTATTCTCTTTTCACCCTCCATCTTTCCTCCTCTTAATCTTCCTTTGTTTCACTTTCCTTTCTCTTCCTTCCTTCCTTCTTTCTCTCTTTCTTCCTTTCTTCTTTCTCTCTTTCTTTTTTCCTTCTTTCTCTCTCTCTTTCTTCTCCTTTCTCTCTTTCTTTCTTCCTTCTTCTCTCTCTTTCCTTTCTTCTTTCTCTCTTTCTTTCTTTTCTTTCCTCTTTCTTCCTTTCTTTTTTCTCTCTTCTCCTTTCTTCTTTCTTCTTCTTTCTTCCTTTCTTTCTACTTCTGCTTCTTTCACTGACGCCTTGTCACTGTAAAAAAGACCGGTTTTCCTCCAGGCATACTGCAATGCATTTCTTCTCTAAAAAGTCCACTATAGTAGAGCGGACTGGGCTCTTTAGTCTTGGTTAGGCAATCAGTCTAGCATAAGGAAAACTCTGTTAAAATCCTCTTAAGAAATTGACCTTATGTCATATGCTGGTGCGGAAGTGTTGATAAATATAAGGAGGTGCCCGTTGTGTAATGGTTATCATCATAGGAAATGGACTCAATGACCCGAGTTTAGCTCTTGGACGAAGCAGTTTAAATTTAAAATAGCGCTAATAATTTTGGGAAAAAGTTATGAATCCGACTATTCTCCCTCCATCTATGGGTAAATAGTACGGCGGACTAGGCTCTTTGACCTTTGTTAGGCAACCAGCTTATGAGAAGGAAAACTCTAAATTCAAACCTGTTAAACTCTGCTTAAGACCTTGACCATGTGTCACATCCTACTCATGGGGAAGGGGTTGGTAGATATAGACACAGAATATTCGACTGCATTCTTAAATTCTTTCTTGTTTTTAAGATTAAAGAATCCTAAAAGATTTTATAATTTTGGGAATAGGTATGAATCTAACTATTCTCCCTCCAGCTATGGGTACTGAGAAATGGGCTATTTGATCTTGGTTAGGCAACCAATCTAGGAGAAGGAAAAATCTGAATTCAAATATATTAAACTCCACTTAAGAAATTAACCCCGTGTCACATCTTTCAAGGGGTTGGTGAATATAAGGAGGTGTCTGTGGTGTAATGGTTATTGTCATAGAAAATGGACTCAATAATCTGAGTTCAAATCTTGGACCAAGCAGTTTAAATTTAAATTAATAGCGCCAATAATTTTGTGAACAGCGCTAATAATTTTGGGAAAATGTATGAATCTAACTATTCTCCCTCCAGCTATGGGTGAATAGTACTGAGAACTGTGTTCTTTGACCTTGGTTAGGCAACCAGTCTAGGAGAAGGAAAAATCTGAATTCAAACTTGTTAAACTCCACTTGGGGTGGTCACTACTAGAATATGCTCAGTCCCAATTTGTGATGTAAAAAAAAGTTTTAAAAACATCAACAACTCAGAAACATGGGCTCTTTAAACTTGGTGAGGCAACCAGTCTAGGAGAAAGAAAAATCTGAATTCAAACATGTTCAACAACCAACCAAACAACCAACCTGCCAATTAAATTATTGTTCCCTGCGGATTTGATTTATGGAAACAAAATTGAAAAAAAGATCAAGAAATAAAAAAGGAAAGAAAATAAAAAATAAAATAAATTAAAAAGAAAAGCCAGTGGAATTGAAAATCCCCCCCCCAAAAAAAAAATTCATCGTGTAAAAACGATCTTGATATTTTATGACCAAAAATGTGACGATAAGCAGAACTTAGCAAACATCCTGATTCTGTTTTGGGAAAAATAAATTAATCAGAAGATAACATGATGAAATATCTTTTCCTTTTTTTTTTTAAGAAGAGGACATTAAAATGAAAAAAAAATCCATACGATAAGGGGTTTTAAGTTTTATCAGAATTGGACGCCCCCAGCAACACCAACACCCCCTCCCCATGAATCGAAAAAAAGTAATCGAATTATATGATAGCCGGGTGGGAAAATAGGTTGTTATCATCAACAAGTCACGTGATTGCGTAAATAGACCAAAACCACAACAAAAAAAAACATTGATTCGTTTTATTTTTGCCACATTGTCAATACGTCATCATATATATATATATATATATATATATATATATATATATATATATATATTACAAAACTTATTGGTAAACCCTTGCGGCAAGGGAAAAACTGGCAAATAGTTTGATAGCAAAAATATACTACCAAACTTCACCTGGGGAAAAATGAAAAGAAAAAAAGAAAAGACCAAGAGGGTCGTACCAACCGAAAATAATCGATCAATACTATAACAATTGACCAAATATATATATATATATATAAAATAATAAAATTCGAAGGCAATACAATGCGCATTGTATTGCCTTCGAATTTTATTATTTTATAACATACTTAACAATGCTTCAAGCAAATTACCAATTACTTTTATATATATATATATATATATATATAATATATATATATATATATATGTGTGTGTGTGTGGTGTGTGTGTGTGTGTGTGTGTGTGTATGAAATATATATAAAAACCACTAGGATTATCTAAAGCTAAAATGTAAAAGGTGCTCGATACCTAAGTAGAGTAAATAATAAAGTTAAATCTAATGAGTCAGATATAACTACTAATAGTTTAGTAGCTCATCAGGGCAAGAATCTGACTATATATATATATATATATATATATATATATATATATATATATATATAGAGAGAGAGAGAGAGAGAGAGAGAGAGAGAGAGAGAGAGAGAGAAAGAGAAAGAAAAAGAGAGAGAGAAACATACACAGAGAACGAGTATAGCATATAAGCAATGATCGTTTGCTCGGAAACTAGATCTCTCTGTGATCGTAAAATATATAAACAAACCTATGTATTTAACAGTTTAAACACCGGCTCCGCTACAGCAGCTGTCAGTGGACGAATGGTTAAGAAATCCTGCTGGCAAAAAATCAGTCGGATTTCGATCCTAGCCAGGGATACTTGTTGCGTCTAGCCACACTGAAGAGGCGTGAAACGCTGAAACACGTGTCTGTGGATGACTTATTAATATATATATATATATATATATATATATATATATATATATATATATATATAGAGAGAGAGAGAGAGAGAGAGAGAGAGAGAGAGAGAGTGAGAGAGAGAGAGAGAAGATCGTCAGTTATTAGCTCGTCTGCACTTCTCCATCAGTGCCTAGTCTGTTTTGTTCGTCTCACTCGGATGGTCTGTGTGATAGGGAGCAAGCGGCCGTAAACCTGCTTTCTTTTACGGTGTTGTTTCCACGACTTGTTTAATACCGTGCTCACCTCTCATCTCTCATCTAGCAAGTAATTTACAAAAAGAAACAAAATAACTGATTCGGGTAATCCGTTTCCCAACTGCAAAAATCCACTGACTAAATTTCCCTTCCTGCAACAATATTCAAACAGTCTTCAATTATATCATGAGAATCTCTGCTTGCTTTCACTGTGTAATAAAGAGGGCGGTTGTTAATAAAGCGGGTGGTCATTCTAAATCTGGGTACTTCCATTTGCAGATTCTAACATCTGGGCCTCTCATACCATAACAAAACCAACAGACACCCACACAAAATCTTAATACCAAGCATGCATTTAGGACAAAGCAGCTAGGCAATGCTGATGCTTCAAATCAGGTAAATGTCTAGCATAGGGTTCTTCGTTAGGGTCCAAGTGGTACAGCCACCAAGAAGCACTGATACAACTACGGCGTAAAAGAATTGTCACTTTAATTTGTCATCGAGATCTGATTTCCATATGACTGACAATCTCGTTATGGCAGACTATGCCTTACCTATACGTAGATTTAAATCGCTTTCTGTGGATGAGATATAACTACCTAGGCACATGAATTATTCCACCAATGTTAGAGGCTTACCTTCGAGCAGTCGCTGGTCTCCAAGAGGCATAAAGATTGTGTGAAACACATGAAAGTCGGGTAACAGACATATAGTGTCCATAATTCTATAATTTATAGGTTTAATACCTGCTCTGCTGTAACACCATCAAACACTGTTTTCATGCAAACACCTCCCTTATTTACAGCACTATATATATAAATATATATATATATATATATATATATATAGAGAGAGAGAGAGAGAGAGAGAGAGAGAGAGAAAGAGAGACTAACACGGGATGTTGTAGAAAATGGATGTTTATTGTAGGTAGTGATGTCGATGTTGTAACATTTCGGTCTGTTAGACCCTCTTCAGGACATAGGATTGAGTTCTTGTTTCAAACTGGTGAAGTATGAGGTCGTAAATAAGGGGAGGGGTGGTCAGTTGTTGGTGTTAGCAGAGGTTGGTAGTAGGAGATTTTCCTTTTTCTCTCAGAAGGGTGAGTAGCAATGGGGTTCTGATAATGATGGCATAGGTGTTAAGTGTTGGGGGTTGGTGGCAATTAATATGTATATATATATATATAATATGATATATAATATATATATATATATATATATATATATATCATATTATATATATACATACATGAGAAGCTAGCTTGTAATAGACCTGGCTGGAGAGCAACAACCTACCGGTCTGTGAAAGTATTTCAGTCCAACCGAATTAAACACCAAAAATTGAAGCGGGCTATTAGAAAGGGCAATTTTCAGCCCAGCAACATTCAAAGTGGAGAAGTTCCAACATGTAGTTTATGTGGAAGAGTATGTCTCTCCAGGACTGGCCTGGTGAGTCATCTGAGAAAACAAGGATACAGTGTCAAATGCTACTGGCACTCAACTGTAATTAAAAAAATCAGGAAATGGTCTTACTCAAACACGAGCTGACAATATATATATATATATATATATATATATATATATATATATATATATATATATATATATATATATATAATAAAGAAGAGCTGTAAATAAGTAAAATCTTAGATGAAACTGTTTGCATTTCACATAGCGCTAATACCCTTGGGAAAGGTACGAATCCAACTATACCCCCTCCAGCTATGGGTAAATACTAGGGCAGACCGGTCTCTTCAACCTTAGTAAGGGCAAC
>CM042163.1:82182043-82192043 GCA_023376005.1 Doryteuthis pealeii | reverse complement strand
TAACATCAACGTAAATCGAAGTCTTGTGTTTATTACCTAAAAACTAACAATAGCACAGAGCTTCTGATAACGAGAGATCCCCAACTGAAACCAGACCCGGAATCCTCAATAGAAGACCAGACGAGACCTTAGAAGATATACCAGACCAAGATAGATGATAGACGATCAAAAGAAAAAAGTGATAATACGGTAACAATGATGTTGTGTGTTAACCTGTATTTAATTCTTGAATTTTCGAGATAATATCTCTTTTTCAAAAAATCACTGGAACTGAAGCAGTCTTTTTAAAAAGAAATGCCATAACTAGACTGCTTCAGTTCCAGTGATTTTTTGAAAAAGAGATTTTATCTCGAAAATTCAAGAATTAAATACAGGTTAACACACAACATCATTGTTACCGTGTTATTATTTTTTTCTTTACACTTTCATTGTGATAGTCTTCTAAATCAACCCCTAACCAATATATATATATATATATATATATATATATATATATATATATATATAAACCGCTAGGATTATCTAAAATGTTAAAAGTGGTTGATACGTAAGTAGAGCAAATGATAAAGTTAATCCTAATGATTCAGATATACCTACTAATAGTTTCGCTTAGTAGCTTATCAGGGCAAGAATCTGATTATAACCCTGATGAGCTACTAAGCAAAACTATTAGTAGGTATATCTGAAATTGGAGCAAGCGTACTTTTATTACAAAAACTAGTTTTGGTAATAAAAGTACGGTTACTCCTAGTCTTTTAGTCCGATTCTTGCCCTGATGAGCCACCAAGCGAAACTATTAGTAGTTATATCTGACTCATTAGGATTAACTTTGTATATATATATATATATATATATATATATATATATATATATATATATCATCAGAAAATTGTTACAACATTTCATTAGTAGTTAATCCAAAAGGGCTCAATATATTTCGTAAAATACAGAGCGTTTATAGTTGTAGAAAAAAGTTTTTCTTCCTATCAAAGTTTCGGTTTTCAAGGTACACCTTCCTCAGGAAATTATAGGTAACTACATTTTATATATTGCCTTGTTTAGAATTATTATTATTTCTCTTTCTGTCATTTTAATTAGTTTGTATGAATTTTAATTTCTAAGTGTATATTGAAATTAAAGATGTGTTTATATATATATATATATATATATACGCTCCCAATTTCGGTTGAGCACTTTATTTAGAAGGGATTTAATTGCAAAATTCACCGTATTCGGCGTTCAGCTAAGACTCACTTTGTTTACAAAGTTTGAGACCTCTAGGTGAATTCATTTCCGCTTAGAAATGTAGCGATTAAATAGTCTGCTATACTTGGCAGCTGACTGTGGCCGTTTGGGTAAGAGGTTTGGCGAGCGTAAGTTCGTTCGGGTCTCGAACCCGGACAGAGGTAGCTGCTAAAATAGTATAACTGCACTGATGAGAGGTGATAGTTCGAAACACGTGTCTGTAGTTTATCTCTCTCTCTCTCTCTCTCTCTCTCTATATATATATATATATATATATATATATATATATATATATGGTGAGGTAAAAGATAAAGTGAACAAAAATAATGACTCAAACAAGTAGAAGTAGGAGAGAAATAATTCGTCCTTCTCACGCGAAGAACATCATCAGTCTAAAGATGTTCTTTGCGTGAGAAGGACGAAATATTTATCTCCTACTTCTACTTGTTTGAGTCATTATTTTTGTTCACTTTTCCTTTTACCCCACCTCATACTGTCGGATTTTACTCCAACCCTCCTATCTTCATATATTTATCTTTAAACAAATCTTTAATTTCAATTTTGACTTTGTTTTAAGGCTATTAATAATGGCTTGAACAGAGATGTACGATCATTTTTCTTGTAACTGAGAAGTGCAAACCATGTGGAATCTACAGAAATATATGTGATGTGTCCAGAGAAGCATGTTTTAATCTAGAAAACATATTACAAATGGGTTAAATATGGGTTTGTTATTGCGAACCTAAAATACAGTCAACATGAATTTAAACTGACTGACATAAGATTTCATTGAAAAAGGTAGAACTGTAAATAGTGCCAACTCCTTGAGCTAAATTCACCGTATTTGTTATATATATTATATATACTAGCAAATATATGCACCTCCGTGTGCAAGTATTTAAGTTTTAATGTAATAAAATATTGTATCAAATTAGAAATGCTAATGAAACTAAATAAGAATGCAGATAAAAATATTTGAAACTGAGGGTGTATAATAAAAAAATAGAACAACTGAAACTTAATCTTCCCTCACTGCCATCTTTCATTGGTAAATTTTCCTAATTTAACTATTTAGTTAAAATAGGAAGTAAAGGATGAAATTACAGTTATTTCATCTTGTTAATCGATTTCTTTTAAGATTTATCCCTGAAATTTTTGATAATATTCATTAAGATAAAAACCAAACAATTAGAAATCAATAATACTAAGCACATATTTATTAAAATCAGATTTTTTATATCCATATGCAAATTAGCTTTCCCGTTCACACTGTAAACTGCTATTTTGTAGTATATATAAATACAATTGCATGCTATTGGTGTGTAGATATGGTCAACTGTATTAATAATGTAAAACAATTTTATTAATAATTGAGGTTTAAATAAAAATATAATCCTGTAGAATGTGACGTAAATAACTAAGAGAATTGTGACTTGAATAGTAATATAGTTTCGGTTACAGACAGAAAAACACACAATCTCCATTATAATAAGATATTATATATTATATATATATATATATATATATATATATATAAATGGACTCTCCCGTCGATTTTCGACGTATGAGGTTCATACACACAATGAACATCCACACAGGGATTTGTTTATAGTGGTGAAGGCTTGTGTTGGACCATCCACACTTTTTGGCACAGTCGATAGGAAAGAATTGATGCATCACAGTATGCCACAAACCCAATCAACGACCGACCTCAGGAATTTTGAATTCAGAGTTATCCCTCTCCTAGACTGGTTACCTACCCAAGGCTGAAGAGCCCAGTCTGCCCTACTATTTAACCCATAGCTGAAGGGAGAATATATGGATTCATACCTTTCCCAAGGGTATTAGCGCTATGTGAAATGCCAACAGCTTCGTCTAGGAATTGAACTCGAACCGACGAGTCCATATATATGGAGGCGCGTGGGCTAGTGGTTAGAGTCGTGGTATATATATATATATATATATATATATATATATATATATATATATATAAGTTTATGCTTAGAGGGTGAGCCAGACGTGAAATGATAATCAGACACTGTTTAATAAGCACACACACACACACACACACAAACACACACACACACACACACACACACACGCGCAGAGAGTTTGGAAGACATGAAACAAAATCAAATGGACAGCGACTAGCAACAACTTCCGTTTCGGAGATTTTCAGTCGAAGAGATTTTTATCTCGAAATATAAAGAATTATTAAAAGAAAATAAAAATACAGGTTAACAAACAACACCATAATTACCTTATTTTTCTTTACACTTGCATTGTGATAGAACATTTTAATGCATTGATCACACACGTGAGATCGACTGCTATTAATCGGTGTCTTGATTAATTCAGTGGATTTAACCCTGAAGATCCTTACGGTGAAACTCGAGTAGGTTATCTTTTGTACCCTTTTTTAAATAAATTTGCTCTACTTAGTATTGAGCACTTTGTATTTGTTATATCGCTGACTTACCCCTCTGAATGCAACACTTAGCAACCAACGTGACCAAATTCACCGGTAAGTCAACTTTTCCTTTATATTATATATATATATATATATATATATATATATATATATATATATATATGAAAGTAAACAAACAGTCTGTTTGAGATGGCGATAGCCGACAATTTTTGGGAGAATATGTGCTTAGGTATTAGGTATAACTAAGGTATATACAAATTAGGTATGACTTCAATTAAGCACATATTCTCCCAAATATATATATATATATATTATATATATATATATATATATATATATATATATATATATATGAATATGATATAATGAAAAAACAAAAGATGTTTACAACTGCATGGGCTCATCAGGAGAGAAATGTGCAAACCGTTTCGGGGCCTATCTCTCGACGGTTTAAAAAGCAACACCGGCCCTACCTCACTAATATGAGGACCCTCGCAATATAATGCATCGACCGCACGTGGGTCGGTCATCAACAAAAATAAGACTGGAAAAATGACCGTTAGCAAAAACACCGTATCAGCTTTGTTCTTGAGAACGTTTTTGGGGAATATCAGGAAGTATGGGAAAATAACATAACAAAAAAAAAACAGAGTTTCAATACCCATCCGTTGTTTTGTTCCTAGTTCCCTTTATTTTTTTTCCAATATTTCGGGTGACATTCACCCTTTATCAAGGTATTATATGACAACTATAACTGTGCATAAATGTGAAATGAATCAAACGCGAGGAAAAAATTAGTGTGAAAGGATTTGGCGTTATTTAGCCGATATTTTTCTTTCGAAATTGTGTGACGTATCTTGACGTATGGATTACGGTAATTTATTGTTCGAAATTCGGCATGACATATTATCGTGAAACTCATGCTTAACATAATGAAAAATAAAAGATAAAATGAAATAGATAGAATAAAAATACAATATAACGCCAAAGTATTAATTTATGGTCCCTCGCTGCGTCTTAGCTTGAAATATGCATTAATGTAGAAATTTTATATATATTTGCATACTTCCTGAATATCCAAAAAACGTTCACAAGAACAAAGTTGATACGGAAATATATATATATATATATATATATATATATATATATATATATATATATATATATATATATATATATATATATTGGTCTTCACAAATCAATATAGTTCCTTAATATTTCATTCAAGGTGGACAAAATTGAAAATGAGATACCACCACTCATTCTATCACCCCAAGAAGAGAGTTGATACGCAAATAAATCAATTTAATATGAATTATACGTGGGCTCAACATCAACCAACAACATCATATATATATATATATATAGAGAGAGAGAGAGAGAGAGACAGACAGACAGACAGAGACAGAGAGTGAGAGACAGACAGACAGACAGTTTTCACAGAAAGTTCTTGGTTTTTACAAAATGAGGTCCCTCTCTTGATCCACATAAATAAAAAAATATTGTAAATATTTTTACCTTAACCATCAAATCTATATATATATATATATATATATATATATATATATATATAGCAGTTTTTAATTTGATTTTGTCGAATCATATTATGTAAATATAACTAATATGATTATATATCTAATATAACTATATTAATAGTTAAATGTATGAATTTAAAATTAAAATTTGATGTTAATTCAAAAGTATGCATAAAAGTTAATTAAAAGTAAAATATGATGTAAAAGTTAAATGTATGAATATATAATATGATTATATATGTAAATATAAATAAGGGTTATATATATATATATAATATATATATATATATATATATATATATATACAACGGACCAACATGCCATCACGGAAAATCCCGAATATTTAAAATATCTGACGTTCCTTCAACTTAATAACAACAAACGGTTACGCCGGCACCGTGGGATGGGTACTAAAAAAACACAAATACTTCTACCTCTGATGATGAGAATTTTTCTCGAAAATATTTAGGTAAATAAACATCATTTAACACCTATTACATTGCATTGTAAATTGCCTTCAAATTTATATTTTACACACACACACACACACACACACACACATATATATATATATATATATATATATATATAATCTTACCAATCAAAAATTTTAATATTTTTACCTTAATCATCAAATAATTTAAACTATTGGGAAGTGCAATCACACAAAGAATTGTTTTCTCCAAAATTAGAAGCGGGAATATCAAAATAATTAGCGTCATTTTTTTAAATAATAATCACCGAAATTTTTATCCGATAAATAATTGATTTTTACTAAATTTTGTGACCAACTTATTTTTCGCCATTTTTCTTTTCATTTCAACGCCAATTATTGCGATCATTTTTCTTCCTCGCGTAAAGAGCTCTTCAATTCTCTAGAATGGACACGCACAAATCATTTTTATATCAACATTTTCTGCCTTTTTTTCTGACATCAGTTGATTAAGTTTTTGATGGTAAAATTAAGTTTTAAATAATCTTTTTTTTTATTTTATTTCTTAAGGTGTTCATTTACCGCCATTTTTTTTTGTTTACAACAAATAATTAATGGCTGCCATATTAGAATTAATTTCACGAACTAAAGAAACTGGTGTTCTAGTAAATTCCGAATTAGTGATTTTCAACCAATAACAAAAAAACGCAAGATTTTAGATTTAATTTCTTTTGGGTTACTCAGTACTTTTAAGACGTCTACAAGAAGAACATGAAGACATGCCACATCAACACCCACACATGGGAGGCTGGTGCAGAAAACCGAGTGGCCTGGTGCCTCTTTGTCAAACAAGGAACAAAAAGGAGTGAAAAAGAGAGGAAATAAACCGCCACAGAAAAAAGAGCCAGAAGGAAGGAGAGACAACAGCAACTTCAGCAAGCATCTGTGTTTGTTTGCAGTCACTGCATCAGAGATTGCCATTCAAACATTGGCCTGTTCAGCCACTCACGCAGATGCAGTAAAAAGAATTGTGGACACTACGCCATCGTCTTTGGCAGACGGAAGAATGCCAACACAACTCAGTACACACGCACACACACACACACACACACACACACACACAAGCACGCACACACACGTACATACACATGCACACGGACACTCATACGCAGACATACCTATCACACATATATCTTAACCTTTATCCTGCCAAACATGCAAGTTGTGACACAAGGCCAGAAGTATGGAGCAGCCAGTGAGTATTTAAAGACCTTTAACCATTATTCTTCCAAATGTGCAAGTTTGTGGCCCAAGGCCAGGAATATGGGGCACCCAGAGAGAATATAAAACCTTTAACCTTTACCCCGCTAAACATGAAAGTTGTGGCACAAGGCCAGGGGTTTGGGCCACCCAGAGAGAATGTAAACACCTTTTAACCTTTACCCCGCCAAACACAAACAGTAATTCGAATAATATTTCTAGAATAGGAGGTGTTATTAGAATTGAGACAAATTTATGAATTCTCTCGTACCTTTTTTCAACCGACAAATACTTTGACAAAAACGAAAATTCTGTAAGTTTTGTAATTATTTTGTTTATCACTGAACCTTCAACACCACAGGCTTTTTCAAAAAAATTAACAATTCAAATTTCAAATTTTAAATTCACAATATTAAATATTATCCAGTGTCATGCCGGTGCAAGATTGCTGAATGATTATGGAGGCCGCATGTTTGGTTAACGCGGAGTTTGATCTCTCCGGTTTGACCGTAGTTTTATAGCAGGAGAGTTATATATCTCCGGTTTTGATTATGTGTGTTTTCTTCTGGAAAAAATGTAATTTTTCCTAAGTTTTAACTTAGTTAAAGTACAGAATGTCGTTACATTGAAAAATAGAAAAGGTTTGGTTTGGTTTGTTTGTTTTACAGAATATCAACCCTTTTCAGGCCATTTAATACCAAAACAAGTAATTTTCATAAAAGTTTCTATGTTTCAAGTTCCAAATATGTTCATCACCACGGTGGTCTGAAAAATTCACAAGGAGTGAAATGATAATAATTATAATCAAACTTTCAGATATGTATAACATTTCTACATTAAATATAAAAAGTTGATATGTTTTTAGCCAAATAAACCAAACTAAATATAAATTAATCGAAACTAAGCAGCGAGGAAACTGTTCAATACTTAATTGGGTGACCACTTAAGCAACAGTAGCTACTGTAAGCAACCTGAGTCATTTGTTAAGCGAAAATGACTTGATTCGGCATTAAATGACCCGAAAAGGTTGATATGCCGTAAAACAAAACAACCAACGAACTAAGTACACATAGTTATGATTGTAATCAAGCTATAATGAGAACCGAAAATTCGTCGGGTCGGACAGCCGGATCTCTTCACTGAAAAAGACGTTCTCCCAACTGCAAAAGTCCCCAGACAAAGTCTTTTCGCCTGCAACAATTTTACAGCAGTCTTCAATCAATCCGCTAAAGCTTACTCGTTAGATCAAAAACACAACACTCTCGGTGTGGGAAGACGGGCCTTAAATAATAATTAACTGCCCTGACCAAGATCCCAATTCCAAGCTAATCACGCCCAGCAATTTAAAAATGTGCATACGCGCCAACGAGGTAGTCTGACTTCGAGCCATGACTCACTTTCCGGAAGTTGCGAGTTCAATCTCTGTAGTCGTTCACTACACTCCCCCTAATATCCCCATTTTGCACGCTTTGAGCTCCCATGTAAGTAATTTCTCACGCGACACAAACATTTAGATATAAATCAGCATTAAATAGCTCATATGGTTTTGTTTTGGGAATTAATAAAATTCTAATTAGTTAATATAATTAGCGATAAAGCTATTTTCAGATTTAGAAAATCATATTCCATATAAGGAAAATCATATTCCATATAAGGAACGATGGTAGAAAAAACGTTAAGGATGTTTTGTTAAGAATTGCAGACAAAGTTCTTTCTAAGAATGTTTGTATTGATTTCTATCTTGTCACCTAAAGTTTGGTTCAATTCTCTCTCTCTCTCTCTCTCTCTATATATATATATATATATATATATATATATATATATATATATATATAACAATAATATGATTTTCAATATAGATAAACGGGGTCCAAAATTGCATATGCAAATCTAAGTTTGAATTGCCTAGACCCAGATTCACCGTCGCTGGGTGACTGTCACATATATAGGGAACATTAGCTACTTCAACCTGTAGAAGGCATTATTTATCATATATATCTTTTTTAGTCGTCGGAGCGGCCTAAAGTCGGTATCAGCCAGTCAGCGAGGGAGTCTATCCCCTTTTCAATAGCGTTAGACCAAGGAGATTGTTTTTAGCATCTGAGGTGGAGCGCCACACCTACCATCAGCTCCTTACTTTACCGCACAGATCCCTGTGCTACTCATACGCTGAGTTGGCAGGGACCGGTATCGAACTAGGAACCTTGTGGTTTCTAGCCGAACGCTCTACCGACTGAGCTAACCATATAAGATCTGACTCTTAGCCCTGAAGAGCATTAAGCGAAACTAATAGTAGATTCTTCTGACTCATTAGATTTATCTTTATCATTTGCTCTACTTAGGTATTGAGCCCTTTTTACTTATAAGCTTATTCTCCTAGCGGTTGTATGAATATATATATATCTCTTATATACATATATATGCATATAACTTGTTTTTTCTTTTGGCCAAATACTGTACCAATAGATTACTTTTTGTTGGTACGACTATCCTGGTCTTTTCTTTTTTCCAAAAGTTTTTTTTCTCACCGCGAGGATTTACCAACACGCTTGGTATATTATATATATATATATATATATATATATATATATATATATATATATATATGTTGTGTGTGTGTGTGTGTGTGTGTGTGTGTGTGTGTGTGATATTAGTAATAGTAAAAGTGGTAAAGAGTTAAGGGTCACTTTTAGTATTACTAATATTATTTTTGCTCTAAGTTCTATATGTTCAGCACTTTTGGAAAAATTGCTACTGTGACAAAAAGTTAGAACGGCAATTGGATATATATATATATATATATATATATATATATATATATATATATATATATATATATATTTTGTGTGTGTGTTTGAGCATGTGTGTGTGTTCCACTTCTCTCTATCTCTCTCTTTTCTCTCTCTCTTCTCTCTCTCCCTCTTCTCTCTCTCGTTCTCTCTTCTCTTTTTCTTCCTCTCTCTCTCTCCCCATATATATATATATATATATATATATATATATATTTGTGTGTTTGTTTGAGCATGTGTGTGTGTTCCACTTCTCTCTCTCTCTCTCTCTCTCTCTTTTCTCTCTCTCTTCTCTCTCTTTCTTTTC
>CM042163.1:82154543-82179543 GCA_023376005.1 Doryteuthis pealeii | reverse complement strand
GACAAGATGTTTCCCTGGTTCAAAAAGAAGGTTCCCGAGTTCGAAAAGGTTACCGAGTTCGAAAAGAAGATTCCTTAATCCGACAAGAAATACCTGAAGAAGGCCGAAGGGCACATTGACCGAAAGGATGTGCAGATAACAATAAAGATGAGGACAATAGTCCGAATAATACAAATAATACAAATTATCGAGCCTCATCTAAAAAATTGAGAGAAATAGTGTAGATAACAATAAAGATGAGGACATTAGTCCGAATAATCCAAATAATACTAATCATCAAGCCTCATCTCAAAAATTCAGAGAAATAGTGTAGATAACAATAAAGATGAGGATAATAGTCCGAATAATCTAAATTGTACAAATTATCGAGCCTCATCTTTAAAAAATTCAGAGAAATAGTGTAGATAACAATAAAGATGAGGATAATAGTCTGAATAATCCAAATAATACAAATTATCGAGCCTTATCTCAAAAATTCAGAGAAATAGAGTAGATAACAATAACGATGAGGATAATATTCTGAATAATCCAAATAACCCTAATTATCAAGCTTCATCTAAAAAATTCAGAGAAATAGAGTAGATAACAATAAAGATGAGGACAATAGTCCGAATAATCCAAATAATACTAATTATCAAGCCTCATCTAAAAAAAATCAGAGAAATAGTGCAGATAACAATAAAGATGAGGACAATAGTCCGAATAATCCAAATAATACTAATTATCAAGCCTCATCTAAAAAATTAAGAGAAATAGTGTAGATAACTATAAAGATGAGGACAATAGTCCGAATAATCCAAATAATACTAATTATCAAGCCTTATCTCATAAATTCAGAGAAATAGTATTGTACAGTTCATTGGGGTTTTTTGTTTGTTTTTTTATTTTCAAAATTGTTTCATTGTTTATAAAGTTTACGTGGTTGTCAATTTTGTCGGAATGTTATATAACCCTTAACAACTCTCGGATATATAATAGAAAGAGAGACAGACAGATAGATAGAGTCGTAGAGAGATTGAATGAGGGTTCTTGTTAACCATTGCTTCTAACTCGGTCGATCGCCATCTTCTCTTGTTTGTCTGTTTTCTTTTCAGGGTTTTCTGTTAAGAGTTAGTTCTTTATTTTTTCGGTCGGTCATTTCTTGTTTAATTCAACAAACCAGACTTGTTGTTTTCTTCATAAACTTTATTACAACCCAGCCCATGATTCCGCCGCGGCGGGGAGTTGCGAACCCTGAGAGACATCTTCTCTCGTCGGGTGCCGGCTCGCATTTAATCTAAAAAATTCACGCCAAGTCAATCAAAAAAGGTTATTACTCGTCAATAACTGTCGGGTATCTTTCTACTGGATCCCGGATTTCTGAATCTAACGAACTTTATTCAAATACTCTCTGACACAGTTACGTACATGCCCTTATGGCAAGCCCCAACCCTTTTTATAATATGGGTTCTAGAAAACTGTGGCTGAGGGTCTTCATGTCTTGAGAATGACGTTAAACTCTATCTGATGGCGGGATTCCAGTTCTGGAAGTCTGAGGAATGTAGAGCACCTCTTTATCACCGTTGCTCCCTGGTCCACTCTGACCCGGAGTGGTAGTACTTGTTAGGGTCCCATCAATGGTTTAAATAGAAAAATATATTTATAGAAAATATTCAGTATCCATTAAGAATTATAGTAGGGGGAATATATGGGGGGAAATAGATGGGGGGAAATAGATGTTGTATCAACAAGCTCCTGCCGAGAGGGGGGCAAAAACAAGTGAGTCCACAGTCTTCCAGCAAGCCAAACCTTCCCCTGGTCAACACGTTCTTCGTTTTTGTTTAACAGCTGCAAAATCCGTCACCGTAGTCGAAATAATCTTTAGCAGTTCAAAATCACATTTCTTTACTCGGTCGTTCGCGCGTCAGTCAATCTGCTACTGCTGACTCCTGACTACCAAGCGCTTGACTCACATGTTATTTATGTACGTATTTACCGAAACATCCTGGCACTTCACGTCCGTCAGTGCCTAAATCGCATCTGTTTTTGCATGCGGGAGGATGCGGATTCGATCCCGGCAGGCAAGACAATGTCTTGCTCTTTTTTGTTCACCGTCATTCAAAACTTTATCGGTATTAAATGACCCACTGAAGTTGGTATACCGTAAAACAGAAAAAACCAAACCTACAGGTATGTACATAACTCATAAGCTACTTTGGATTTTAGAAGAATGTTGTAATTGCGTTTTGAATGGCTATTACCTTTTCATCAATGTTTTCATGTCAATTATATTCTTTTATAATTCATATGAAAAATGCCGCTCTAATTTGTTTGGTTATTGATCCAATAATCGCCAAAAGCGATTACCACCAACAGCTGGCGATGTTGGCTCTTCCAAGAAAGAGAAGGAGAGAAGAGAAAGGAGAGAGAGAGAGAGAGAGAGAGAGAGAGAGAGAGAGAGAGAGAGAGAGAGAGAGAGAGAAAAGAGTTTATAAATGAAGAACCAATAATATTAGCGAGGGGCGGGGGAGAGAAGAAAAGAAAGACCAGAAGTATTCAAACCAATTTAACCTTGTTAGCATGTAATTAACATTGATATTTTTTCGATGTTTTTAGAAGAATTTTTATGAAGTTATCTTTGGTCATTAGAGATCGTTTCTGGCGCGAACGAGAGAGAAATTATATTAAATCATTTTTTTTCCTTTTTGGCGTTGCAAACCAATCAATTTTATTGATTAAGTTAATTCTATTCTATGACAAGAATAACATTATGGCTGGACGTTCACGGGATTCATAAGTATTATTTTCTTAATTAAACTAATTCTACCCAACGTTAAATAGCTATTAACGTTATATGTGTGGAAAGGGGTTTGGTATGAAACCCGACTACGATGATTAAACCTTACCGATACCGTTTATATATATATATATATATATATATATATATATATATACACAAAACTTATTGGTAAACCCTTGCGGTAAGAAAAAAATGCGGTAAATAGTTTAATAGTAAAAATATACTACCAAATTTCACCTGGGAAAAAATGAAAAAATAGAAAAACCAAGAGGGTCGCACCAACCGAAAATAATCGATTAATACTATAACACTTAGCCAAAAGAAACAAATATATATATATATATATATATATATATAGATATATATATAGAGTCAGATTTTAGCCCTGAAGAGCTTTATGCGAAACTAATAGTAGGTTCGTCTGACTCGTTAGCTTATCTTTATATATATATATATATATATATATATATATATATACTAGACAAAACGTGGCCGTTGGGTCACCCATTCAGCTCTCGGTAGATAATTGGTATTAAAGGAAAGAGAGTTTGCAAATTGAATTTTTTTTTAAGGAAATAACACGGCCGGAGTGTTAATAAAAGAAAACATAAAAAATCATCTTGTAAGAGTTCTAAGAAAGGAAACGTTTGATTAGATTTGAATTGAAATGGATCATGGAATTTTATTAAGTTATGGGCTTGACACTGAATCTTAGCATGCAAATAAATTGAGTAGTTAAATGTCTCTATCACAATTACTCTCCCATAACTCTCTTACTCACACAGAGAAACTAACGAGGCAGTAATCAAGATATACATAGAGAGGGTTAAAGCGATAGGCACAATGTGAGTGAGGGACGGGTTAATTTTAGACCTAATTGCTGTTCACGACTAATTAGAACCAATTAAAATGGGTTTTTTTTTCAAACGTAACTTAATCCTAAAAGCAAGGAGTATGGATTTTGTGTCATTAAACTAAACAGGAAAAAAGCCTTTAGAAAACAAACATTGATTCGCTCAGCTTTAGCGTCTCATAAATAGAGACTAGTATATATATATATATATATATATATATATATATATATATATATATATATATATATATACGTCAAAGCCTTGGAGAGATTTCATCAGAAGTGTCTCAGAAAGGTAGTACATGCAGGCTGGCAATCCCTCACGTTAGACGCTGAAGTCCTGCAACAAGCCAATACGTCCAGCATAGTAATGCGCATTATACGTAACCAGATGCGCTGGGCTGGGCATCTTGCCAGAATGCAAGACAGCAGACTCCCGAAGCAATTGTTCTACGCAGAAATGGAATGTCCGAAGCACAAGCCCAAAAAGCGTTTTAGGGATGCTATCAAAAACAACATCAAAACTCTCAACATAAACGTTCATGAGTGGGAGAGAATAGCTACGAATCGTGAAGTATGGAGAAAACTTGTCTATGATAGCTGCAAGGGGTTTGAGGTAAAACGGCTCGAACACTCCATCCGGAAGCGGTCCTAACGCAAATGGCACATGACGGACGTCATGAACATATTTCCTACATTTAAGCCGGACTATATATGTAACGCGTGTAGCAGGGCCTGTCTGTCAAAGGCTGGGTTTCTCAGTCACGTACGGTCGCATACAAGAGAAAACCAGGGAAGAGGTTCATATGTATGACAGTGAATAAAAACAAAGATGAACGCCTGGGCACTGCGCGCTCACAGTCGAACTTGTAGAAATGGCCTTATTCTGTGAAGAAGTGGCAATTACCACATATATATATATATATATATTAGTCTGTATTTATGAGATGCGGCTTGATATGAATAATTTTGATATTTCAGACTGTTGTCCTCATTTTATTGTGGTATGTATAATCACAATGTTCAGGCCACTGTAACCTCGGGCCTTGCTTAGATGTTATTTTAATTACCGTAAAATTAGTCATCATCACACGATAAAGTTGAATTCAAATTTTAGCTCCGAAACCACGTTTGAATCCATGGTTATCGTCTGATGATTATGTTAGTCTCGCAGATCCATTATTACTGAATTGCGAGTTAGATCCTCGCAGGTTGCCCCTTTAAAATCACAACTGGGGCGTCAATGAAAAAGGTGTACAGACTATGAAAAGAAAAATTAATGTCTCCTACTTAAAATAGTAAATGCAAAAAAAAAAAATAAGAAAAAAAGTATTCAATGCTGTTGCTATTTAAAATTTATCGTCTAATTATCTTCACGAATATAAATAAATTATTCATTAGTTTTGATCTGGTGATAGTGAATGTGTATAATATTTACTTTGTCGTTAATTGTTTTCTTTTCGTAGTTGCCTCCGGACATACATACATACATACATACATAGCAATAGCATAATCTTTACAGATCACTACCATCCTCCACAATCCTATAACCCCACCACCAGAACCTTTCCTCTCATGAGCATTCAAATGACTCATAAATCCCGTTGCAGATCCACAACGTTTGATGCAAATATGACATAGGAAGGACGTCCTTCCCAATAAATCAAATGGATCAGATGATAACATTTGATGCTTATGCGCTACTATATGTCTCTTAAGACCAGAAGCTGACTTACAAACTTTGTTATAGATTGCACAAGACATATTGTTTGTTCCTGGAGTGTGTATGAATTCCGCCTTAGAAAGCAGAATCCGCCCACATGTTTGACATTTCCAGCCCTTAGTGTTCTCTTCAATATGACAACTGTATCATACATACATACATAGTAATAGCATAATCTTTACAGATCACTGCCGTCCCCCACAATCCTATAACCCCACCACCAGAACCTTTCCTCTCATGAGCCCTCAAATGACTCATCAAACCCGCTGTAGATCCACAATGTTTGATGCAAAGATGACATAGAAATGACGTCCTTCTCGTTGTATCAGATGAATCAGATGATAAAAGGTTATGCTTATGCACCATCATATGTCTCTTAAGACGAGAAGCTGACTTAGAGACTTTGTTACAGATTGCACAAGACACATTGTTTATTCCTGGAGTTTGCATGAATTGCCCCTGATGAGATTTCCTACGATTGACATATCCAGGCTTAGAAAGCAGAATTCGATCACATGTCTGACATTTCCAACCCTCCATGTTTTCTCCAATATGACAGGTACCCCCTTCGAAGTTGACGCTTGAGGTTTTCGTGCTCAATTCTTTCACCCTCAAACTGGTACAGCCATCATCCACATGAATTCTCCCGTCAGTTCTCTTCAATGTCAGCTTTTCCCTATTGTCAGTAACTATTTTTATCTTTACAAGGCTGGTTTTTTAAGCGATCCTTATACCCCTTCCAATGCTTATGCTGTGCCTTTTGCCATTATGCAGTTCACCGTAAAGGAGTTGCTTTGGCATTCTAACATCACTCATTCGTACAACATGACCTGCCCATCGCATTTGGGCCGTTATGATAAAAGTTCCAATGCTTGTACATACATACATACATACATACATACATACACACACCATTTATATATGTTATAAATATTATAATAAATAATATAGTCTGCTATCATAATATATTATAATATAATATAATATTATAATATAATATAATATTTATTTGTAAATATCATAAATGTTATATATTACATTTATATAATTTCTTTATATATGCATTGAAGATAATATAATATTTTAATATAAGATATTTTTAGGACAAAATTGAAATGATTTTCCCTAGAATGACACGAACCAACAATGGCAACATGACAAGTGGATAAAAATTCAGACATTAATGCTGTGAATGGAGAACAATCTAATAAGTCTTCTATTTGTCATGGATTCCAGCTTTTCATTCGCGGTAAAATTAAGTGAGTGTGCGCATGCGTGGTGTGGAAACGAGGCGTGGGAAAAAAAAGCTTTTTCGACTATCAGGTAGCGGCCATTTTAAACTGGAATCACGTAGGATTTTTGTCTCAATAAAACTAAAAGAAAAAAAAGAAAACGTATACGAATATAATACGCGGTTTTCTCTCCACATATTTCATTTTTCGTTGGATAAACACCAGCAAATACCGACGATTTATGGCCTATCATTATTGGAAAGTGTGGCATAAATTCTGTTGGAAGAAATATTACAAACAAGGAATCACGAATGAAAGACTCAAATTAAACATACAATTTCCAAATCTTTTAGCACCGTCTGCAAGATTACTGGACATTCAAAATGTCTGTTTATCATTACTTAAACAAATATTTGGTGTGGCCTATATATTTACATAGTTCTAATAACTCAAAGAAGGAGTTGAAAAAATATAATGTATTTAGATTAAAGACCGTTGGGTCAAATCGAACTTAACGGACCTAAATTCCACCATCGTATGTCACCCCGCCGAAAGATAAAAAATACCAAATAATCAGGGAATTAACCAAATTTAATGAAATTTTCAGTGTTGATATATTAATGAATAAAAGATATAATGCACTAGTTATTTTATTTAAAAACTTTTACATTTTTTCAGGTCAGTTAACTTTAAACCACATATCTTTGAGAATCTGTGTCACGCCCCAAAGATACGTGGTTAAAAGTAAACTGACATGACAAAATGTAAAAGTTTTTAAATAAAATAACTGGTGCATTATACATTTTATTCATTGATATATCAACACTGAAAATTTCATTAAATTCGGTTAATTCCCTGATTTTTGGTATTTATATGAATAAAATATACAATGTCGAGCAGGCATTTATTATTATTCAGTAATATTACCTGTACGTTTAATCCTGACTTAATAAAAAGATATTCAGAAAGGTGCAATTTGATTTTCAGCCTGCACACACACACACACACACACACACAAACACACACACACACACACACACACACACACACACACACACACACACACATATATATATATATATATATATATATATATAGTTTAGTTTAGTTATCCACAAGCAGTCCAGTTTCGAAGTATCACCTCTTCAGTGCGGCTAGACTTAGCAGTCTACCTCAAGCCGGCATCGAAGCTCGACCGATTTTTCATCAGGCAGAGTCTCTAACCACCGGGTTAACAGCACGACCCACTAACGGAAGAAAATTCTACTGGTAAATACACATATATGTACATGTATAAAGAATGCTGAAGAGAGCTCGACCCATTTTAAGGATATATACATATGTGTGTGTGTGTGTGTGTGTGTGTGTGTGCGAGTGTGTGTGTGTATGCTTGTGTATACACACACACGCACACATATTTATATATATATATATATATATATATATATATTTATAGAGAGTTTTATAATTTGCTTGAAGCATTGTGTATATATTGGTTAGGAGGTTGATTTAGAAGGCTATCACAATGCAGGTGTAAAGAAAAAATAATAATACGGTAACAATGATGTTGTGTGTCTTTAAAGAAATGCCATAACTAGACTGCTTCAGTTCCAGTGATCTTTTGAACAAGAGATTTTATCTCGAAAATTCAAGAATTAAATACAGGTTAACACACAACATCATTGTTACCGTATTATTATTTTTTCTTTACACCTGCATTGTGATAGCCTTGCTTCAAATATATATATATATATATATATATATATATATATATATATATATATATAATGGACGATGAATCTGAAACGTATTAGCACATGAAGGCGCTCAATGCTAAAAAAGCAGAGTAGTTTTAGAATTAAAGTTTAAATATTATGGATATAATATCCCGTAACTACAGTTTCATGTGTATTTGCAATCATCAGACGGTTAAAATGTTTTAGCCGTCTGATAATTATATCCATAATATTCAACATTTGATTTTTATATATATATATATATATATATATATATATATATATATATATATATATGATGAATCAAAACATGTTAATACTTTAATAAGACTACATTAATGGTACTAGCAAATTTATGCACCCTCCGGGTGCAAGTGTTTACGTTTTAATATAATAGAATATTATATTAAATTAGAAAGGCTAATGACACTAAATAAGAATGCAGATAAAAAGATTTTAAACAGAGGTGGGTATAATTGAAAAATAGAACAACTGAAACTTACTCTTCCATCACTCCTGTCTTTCATTGCTAAATTTTCCTAATTTAACTGTTTAGTTAAAATAGGAAGTAAAGAATGAAATTACAGTTATTTGTTCTCATTAATCGATTTCTTTTAAGATCCATCCACGAAACTTTTGCTCATATTTATTAAAATAAAACCAAACAATTACAAATCAATAATAATAAGCACATATTTATTAAATTCAAATTTTTAATATCAATATGCAAATTAGCTTTCCCGTTCACACAATAAACTGCCATTTTGTTGTATATATAAATACAATTGTATATTATCATGATGTAGCTCTGGCCAACGCCGGGGGTCCAGTGGCTTCGGCCCTGGATATTTACAAGTTAATAGCGTCGATCCCAGGGGGCTATCCCCCCAGGCAAAACTTGCCCCCTTGACTTAAAGGGGTAGGGCTGGGTTTATTGCTCAGCGCCTGAAGCGCCCCTCTTGAGGGGAATGTCGAAGGGATCGACGCAATTTTCGTTCATTCCCACCCATGAGCTTCGGCTTGTGGGTGGGCCCACGTTAAAACGAGGCCTTGTGTCCAGCCCATACAAGTGGGATATGAGGCAAATACCTGTAGATGAGACCAATAATATTAATCATATAAAACAATTTTTTAATAATTGAAGTTTAAATAAAAACAATATCATTGAGAACGTGACGTAAATACCTAAGGAAATTATGACTTGAGTAGTGATATAGTTTCTGTTACAGACAGAAAAGCACACAATCTCCATTATGATTAGAGATAAATTCAAGCCACCATCACCTGTTCACCATTTATGCTAATACATTGTTGTAATCTTTCCTATGTGGCTTCCATCATTTTTGCTTTTGAAATAAAATGAAATAAAACTACTGACATCATTTTCTATGGAATCATATATTAAGATTCAAAAATTGCGTTAAAAATGAATGCTGAGCAGGTGGAGAAATTTCGAATTAATTTTATCAGAAAATTGTTCCCATGAAAGTGTGTTACATCTATTGAACGGAGAAACCCAAAATAGGTTTCTATTTCAATTGTTACGAGATCACGAAATTAGATATATGAAAAAGAAAGAAAGACAAAACGAGAGATATTTACAAGAAATTAAAAGTTTTCATTAGATTTTTAATAAACAGGTTTTGTTAAGTCATTTGTTCTACAGATTTTTCTGTCTTATATTCCATACTTTCTATGCCCTTCCCTCTCATAAGACTCATAATTCTTCAGAATATAATTCTGTCTTTATTTTATTTTTGTGTTATACTTCCTATATATCTCGGTATAGAGCGCTATCTCGATAAATACTACAGCATTATATATATATATATATATATATATATATATGTGTGTGTGTGTGTGTGTGTGTGTGTGTATATATATACATATATATATATATATATATATATATATATATTGTATGTTGTATATTAGGAAAAATGAAAAAACACAGGTTTGAATGGGTTAAGTGGTGAGTTTATTGGCCGGCGCTGCAGTGTTTCGATCTATTAATTAGATCGTCTTCAGGGCATTTGTTGGTATATGAAACACTGCAGTGTCGGCCAATAAACTCACCACTTAACCCATTCAAACCTGTGTTTTTTCATTTTTCCTAATATACTACATACCGTCGGATTCACTTTCTTTCTTCACACACACACACACATATATATATAATATATGTGTGTGTGTGTGTGTGTGTGTGTGTGTGTGCTGAAGAGGTCTGAAGTGGACCCACAAAAATATATGGTGCCTTGCATGTCGGTGTGAAAGGACTGAAAGGTACGGTGTTGGGGGTAGCCTCTCCGTTCAACCAACTGGAAGAGACCACTCCTGTTCACAAGGTCGAATGCTTTCGTGAGGTCAATGAATGCTATGTAGAGTGGTCTTCTCTGTTCTCTACATTTCTCCTAGATGCTCTCTCAAAGAGAAGATCATGTCAGTCGTAGACCTTCTTGCTCTGAACCCTGCCTGAGATTTTGGGTAGGTTTTCTTCACGAGAACCTGAAATTCTATTCAGTCCAATTCTGGCAAAGAATTTACCGGTAATGCTGAGTAGAGAGATACCACGGCAGTTGTTACAATCGCTCCTGTCTCCCTTGTTCTTATACAGAGTTATAATTATGGCATCCCTCATATCTTGTGGGATAGCCCGTTTACTCCAGTGCTGACAGAGTAACTTGTGGAGTTTGTCGAGGAGGCTTTCCACACTTTAGCACTTCAGCTGTGATTCCGTCACTGCCAGGTGATTTATAAGAAATAAAATATAAGAAATAAGAAATTTATTAATCAATAGTAGTACAAATTATTTTTAAAAATATAAGTAAAAGAAAAACTTTATTGGTTTAAACTACTATTGAAGGGAGGCCATGCCTAATAGCGTGAAGCTAATCCCATGGACATGACCACCCTTGGACGCTCACAGGAAACGATACATGAAACACACAACGTAAACATATACATATATATCATGAGACAAATTAGCCGTGTGAGAATCTAAATGCAAATCTGTTGTTTATAAGAGGCAATAAAATGATTTTTCAAAAGTGTTTTAAGGACAAAATAATTTACTGAAACAAGCTTCATCTTTTCTTTATCAAAAAATAACGACTGAACAGTATTCCAAGAATTAATTGCATTAAAACGAATCGAATTATGCCCAAAACTAACAGTGTTGATGATAGGGAAATTAAGCAAACCAGATTGGTCAGTCCTTTGCTTAACTCATTTGTTGGTTCCGAGTCAAGCTCTTCTGCTACAGGTTATCGCTCTACATGACAGAGCATGTGGAACCCAGTGAGAATCGGGGAGTCTTCGTGGCGTAGTGACTAACGTACTGGACTGCGATCGTAGGGTGCGAGTTTGAAATTCAGTCACGCTATCGCATTTACTTTCGCACTAATATCCTCGGGAAAGGCATGAACCTTCTCACCCTCCAACGATGGGTCAAATAGTACCATTACTGTTCTTCTACAAGAATGGCTTTGACATTAGATAACCTACGAAAGTTGATATGCCATTAAAAAAAGAAACCAAACCAAAACATGTTACATACAAGGTGTAAAAACGTATCGGGATTGTACTTTTTGACACACCTTGTATTCTGAAAAAAGTAACGTTCCAGACATTAATTTTTTTCTGAATACAAGGTGTGTCAAAATGAACCAAGTTTAAAGCTGTATTTACCAAGATAGAAATGAACGATGAATTTAACGTTATTTTTTTTTCAGAATACAAGGTGTGTCGAAAAATACAAAAAAATTGATACTTTTTTGACACACCTTATATATATATATATATATATATATATATATATATATATATATATATATATATATATATATATATGGGGGGTGTATATATATATGTAAAAATGGAAAGGGAATTGAATCCGACAATATGAGGAAAAAATGAGTAAAGAAAAGAAATGTAGATGGATAAAAAAATTTAATCGATATCACTTTTAATCGATATACACATATATATAATATATATATATATATATATATATATATATTACTACTTAATAAGTGAGTAGTTTTGGTTTTATTAATATACAATATTGTAACTTGTTTTAGCTATAGAAACACATTGTAAATGATTTTGTCATGAAATATAATAGATACGAGAAGAAAAGAAGGTTATTTCCTAGTTGAGTAACATGAGTGACCCAGAAAAAAACTGAACCCAAATTATTTATTTATTTTCCCATTGAACTAACCCTAAACCCCAACCCTAACGCTAAACCCTAAACCCTAACCCTAACCCTTGTTGGACTTAAACTTTATAAAAAAATTATAATTAACAGTTTTATTAGAAAATTTCTGGGTCACCCTGTAATATTATGTTATTCAACTAGGGTGGTTAGGGTTAGGCTTTAGGGTTAGGGTTAAGGTTGGGGTTTAGGGTTAGTTTAATGGGAAAATAAATAAATAATTTAGGTTCTGTTTTTTCTGGGTCACCCTGTAATATTATGTTACTCAACTAGAGAGGGTTAGGGTTGGGGTTTAGGGTTAGTTTAATGGGAAAATAAACAATTTGGGTTCTGTTTTTTCTGGGTCACCAGTAATATCATGTTACTCAACTAGGAAATCACCGATATAATGTTATGGCTAAGGAATGAACACTTATGGTCAATTCACATTGAAAGCACTGGTTAAGCAACGATGAGCCTATTCACTACTTGGATGAGTGACTATTTAAGCAACATCAGGTACTGTAAGCAACTTGATATCCAACTATATAACCCGAAAAGGGTTAAGTAAAAATGTTAAGTTGGTGGAGTGGCCTTTTGTCGGTATCAGTTGGACAGCGAGGGAGTCTATCCCATTTTCGGTAGCGATAGACCAGTGAGATTGACGTTTTTGTGTTGAGGTGGAGTGCTTTGTCCAACAAATTTGATTATCCAATCTGTGCTACTCATGCGCTTGCGATTCGGAGGTGGGTGTTCTATTGATTGTGCTAAAAGGGGTTGATATGCCATAAAACAAAATAACCAAACCAAGAAATAGGGGTTAGCGCTACTAACACAATTTGGCTACTATATGTATCACTAAGAACCATCTTTTTAGAAATAAATGATGCAGATATTGAGAGAAAGGAAGCGCGTGGTGTAATGGTTAAAGTCATGGAAAATGGACTCGTCGCCCCGAGTTCAAATCCTGGACGTGTTAATTGCATTTCACTTAGCGCTAATACCCTTGGGAAAGGTATGAATTCTACTCTCCCACCAGCTATGGGTAAATAGTAGGGCAGACTGGGCTATTTAACCTTGATTAGGCAACCGGTCTAGGAGAAAGAAAAATCTGAATTAAAACATGTTGAACTCTGCTTAAGAAAGTGACCTTGTGTCACATCCTGTTCGTGCGGAGGGGTAGGTAAATATATATATGGAGAGAAAGTGAGTTTGTGTGGGTGGTATAAGAGAGAGAGAGAGAGAGAGAGAGAGAGAGAGAGAGAGTGTGTGTGAGAGAGAGAGAGAAGGTAAGTAAGTTTGATAAAGATGTAGGTAATATGTCTGTGTTTGTGTCCGTTATAGTATGCAAATTTTTCTTGCATATCAAAAGTTTCTTTGCCTTTCCAAATCTAGCACCATATTTTCCCTTGAGACAAATAACAGCAGCGGCAGCAGCGGCAACAGCTTCAGCAGCAGTAGTCTCTACGGCTGAGAAGGTTCTTCCTAGCCAGACATTGGTCAATCTGAATTTATTGAAGCAAAAGAAAACCTTCTTCTTCTTCTTCTTCTTCTTCTTCTTCTTCTTCTTCTTCTTCTTCTTCTTCAGGAAAGTATATGGACCACAAGGGAGACTATGTTTGAAAATAAACCTAATTTTATTCATATTCAGCATATGAGCGTTTCATCCGACCCTTGATATATATATATATATATAATATATATATATATATATATATATATATATATATATATATATATCCCTCTTCTTTCATAAGTATCGCAAATCACTTACCTATCTATGTATCTACGTATCTCTCTTTCCCTCTCTCTCTCTATCTATATCTCTCTCACTCACAATCTCTCTCTCTCTCTCTCTCTCTCTATATATATATATATATATATATATATATAATGCAGAATGAATGAGAAAAGTTTTGGCATATGAAGATGCTCAATGCTAAAATAGCAGAACAGGTTTAAAATCAAATATTATATATCATGGATTTAATATCCCACAACTAAAGTTTCATGGTTACTTGCAATCATCAGACGGCCAATATATATATATATATATATATATATATATATATATATATATATATATATATCGCTGATAAGACTTAATAAAGTTGAAACAGTCTGTACGATATTCTACACACCGAATAATTCTTTGCGAAATTCACTTGTCATTATTATATTCTATAAATTATCGAATTTCATGCGATATGCGCATTGTAATTGCCTTCAAGCAAAAATCTAAATATTAATATATATATATATATATATATATATATATATATATATATATAGTCACCAATACAATTAAAAGTTCGTCTTACCAATGGTTTCGGAACATCACTTTTAGGTGATTATCCGTCATCAGAAACGTTCACTTTTTTCTGGTGACTATAAATAAATACAGCTCTTACAGAAATAATTGAGCACTTTATAATCATTTCTCCAATAATAATAACAAAAAATTAACTATATATATATATATATATATATATATATATATATATGTGTGTGTGTTTAGTGTGTGATTTAACTGAACACAGAAATTATCATTGTTCATAGAGAATAGAGCAATCATCAAGAGATGTTCTTTATATAATAACCATTGAGACGCCATGATACTGCATGTTTTATTTAATCGTAAAGAATTTCTAAATTTCGACTAAAATGTAACGAATTGTCTTACTCATATCTTTTTAAATGTGAGCGTATTGATCATGTTACTGTAATCCAATTTGATATCAAGAAAATTCAACTCTATTCTGATTGTTTTTTTTATTTCGGTCAGAAATCTGACTTTTTACTTCCAAATGTTTTCTTTCTTTCTTTCTTTCTTTCTGTCTGTCTGTCTGTCTTTTTTTCTTTCTTTCCGTCTTTTTCTGTCTTTCTTTCTTTCTGTCCGTCTGTCTGTCTGTCTGTCTGTCTGTCTTTCTTCTGTCTTTCTTTCTGTCCTATTCTGTTATGTTCTGTTCTAATTTTCTTTCTTTCTTCCTTCAATAGATATTCTTTCTCTTCTTTTTCTTTCTCTTCTTTTTCTTTTTCTTCTTTTTCTTTCTATTTCTTTACTTGTAAATGTTCTTTCTTTCTTTCTTTCTTTCTTTCTTTCTGTCTTTATGTCTTTCTTTCTGTCCTATTCTGTTCTGTTCTACTTTTTTTCTTTCTTCCGTCAATAGATATTCTTTCTCTTCTTTTTCTTTCTTTCTTTTTTTCATCTTTACTTCTAAATGTTCTCTTCATTTTCTTTTCGTTTTCGCTTTCTTTTTTTCTTCTTTTCGTTCTACCCTCTTCCACTTTTCTTTCTTTTATTTCTTTTCTTTTCACCTTTTTATCTTTTTGCTTCATGATCTACTTTCACTTTCACTATCAATTTCTCTTTTTGTTTTAATTTCTGAAAATAATCCTTTTTCCCCTTCTCTCCCTTTCCCCCTTCTCTCCCTTTCCCCCCTTCTCTCCCTTTCCCCCCTTCTCTCCTTTTTATTCAGAATTGGAAAGTCTAACCTCGGGTTCAAATAATCTGTGCTATTTTTTGCTACTTAGTTGTGGTGTGAAGACTTTATGACTGTTTCCGAGGTAACAGAAAAGGGCAAGGGTTAGAGTTAGGGTGTTGAGAAGAAACCAAAGAAATATGAATAAACTAAGTGACCGAAATAGATACCCTTAAGTTAGTCTAGAGATTATATATGCACTCTTGTAAATGTCTATGTGTGGGCATAGTTATATATATATAGTCATATATATATATATATATATATATATATATATATATGTGTGTGTGTGTGTGTGTGTGTGTGTGTGTGTTTGAGCATGCGTTATGTGTTTCTTGACAGACACAAATACACAGATGTGAGCGCACGGACATATATATATATAAACACATATATATATATACTCACACACATTTATATATATATATATATATATATATATATATGAGAAGTAAACAAACAGACGATGTTTGTGATATGGCTATTTTCAGCCGACAACATTTGGGAGAATATGTGTTTAAATGAAGTCGAACCTAATTTATGAAAGTTAATTAATTAATAATTAATCCCGCCTAATTAATTAATTATTAATTAATTAACTTTCATAAATTAGGTTCGACTTCATTTAAACACATATCTCCCCCCCCCCAAAAAAAATATATATATATATGTATATATATACATATATATATATGTGTGTGTGTGTGTGTATGTGTGTGTGTGTGTGTGTGTGTGAAGAAAATTAACAAAATCTATTGTGTATAGGAAAATTCGCTTTGGAATAATGCATATTCCTTCTGTTGATGTGATTTCCCCCCCTCTCTCTCTCTCTTCTTTCTTTCTTTTTTTTATTTCTTCTTTCTTTCTCTCTCTCTCCTCTCTCTCTCTTTCTTTCTTTCATTATTTCCCTCTCTCTCTCTCTCTATCTATCTCCTACACTCACACACCTTTATCTTTCACTTTCCTTTTCCTTCTATCGCTTTCTCCTTCACACTCGTTTTCTCTTTCACACACACACATACACACACATACACACACACACACACACACACACATATATATATATATATATATATATCCACCTTTTCTTACTCATATATATATATATATAAATGAGGGATATTTGTGGATAGTGTTAGTACGTTTTGATTCATACTTATGTTTGTAATTACATATATATTTTTCTATGTAACTACTATGACCCCCCCTCATCCCATCGTTGGAAGAGTTGCAGTGTTTCTTACAAATATAAATTGAATTCGGGAAAGAACTTTTCCGGAGCATCTAAAATCGGATTATATTCGTGAAACTGGCAGAAACTCGTGGGTTTGATTTAGGGAATCCGTCTTTAAATCGATCTTTAATTTCTGTCTAAACTTTATGCTCTACAAGAGTCTCTATCTCTTGTATTGAGCACTGTATGTTAGAAACATTTATTTATTTGCACACAGATTATTATTATTATTATTATTATTATTATTATTATTATTATTATGACCCATTAGAGTTTAGCTGGTGGTTAACTTGAAACTGAGTGGTAGCAAGTCTCCTCAGGTCTCCAGGACTCTTCTGGTTATTCTAGCTGATCTTAACAGTGCTGTGTTTAGGATGGCCTCGATTCTTCATCTGATTTCCAGTTCATCAAGACTCCTTTTCGAACCCTTGGCAACCGTTCCCAGGACAGCATATATCCGCCAGAACGGTAAAATCCACGAGGTGGCAAGTTCTCTTCTCCTTGTTAATTATCATTAATAGTTTTCCACACCTGCCGTAGCTGGTGGTTCACTGGAGGCTGGGTGACAGCAAGTCTCCTCAGGTCTCCAGAACTCTTCTGAGTATTATAGCCGATTCCATCAGGGTTGTAGTTTGGATGGTCTCGATTCTTCGTCTGATTTCTAGTTCACCCAAATTTTCCAGAGTTTTAGGAATTGTTCCAAGGGCACGAATTACAATTGGTAAGACCTTCACCTTCATGTTCCTCAGTTCTCTGGCAAGGTCTAAGTATTTGTCTATCTTTTCGCTTTCTTTCATTTTCACTCGGTGGTCGGCTGGGACAGCAAAATCCACGAGATGCCAGGTTCTCTTTTTCTTGTCAATCAATACTAGGTCGGGTCTCCTGGCCGGGATTTGGTGATCCGTTTGTACCTCGAAGTCCCAGAGAATTTTGTGTGTCTCGTTCTCTAGGACAGGTTTAGGTTTGTGCATGTACCATTTGGTTGTATGGTGAAAATTGAATTTCTTGCACAGTTCCCAGTGGATTACCTTCCCACAGAGTCGTGCTTAGTCTTGTATTCTCTTTGTGCTAGTTTGCTGCATTCGCTTATTATATGATTGACTGTTTCGTCTTATTATTATTATTGTTGTTGTTGTTATTGTTGTTGTATCGTTGAGATGGTAAAAGATACACAGAGAAATAGTGCTCTTGACATATATTTTATTCAGCACTTATATATGATGGTAACAGATACTTATTACATAAAAACACGAAATAGAACAATTCACAAAGACAAACTTCCAGAATGAGGAGGGTCAAATGTGTGTAGTCAAACGCAGTGATTTATCATTTTCCGTCTCTATCACTGCTACATCGACTATTATAGGCTATGAGCAAGTCCATCCTGTATGGGTGTTAACACATATTATTATTATTATTATTATTATTATTATTATTATTATTATTATTTACACCTTCTGAGTTTTCACATCAGCATTAGCTGATGGTCTTACACTGGAGTCTGAGTGACAGCAAGTCTCCTCACGTGTCATAAGATTATTATTTACTCCTTTTGAGTTTTCACATCAGCATTAGTTGATGGTCTTTCACTAGAGTCTGAGTGACAACAAGTCTCCTCAGGTCTCCAGGACTCTTCTGAGTATTCTGGCAGATTGCAGCAGTGCAGTGTTCTGAATGGTTTCAATCCTTCCTCTGATTTCCAAACTTTCCAAACCCTTTTCCAATCCTTTTGGGACTGTTCTAAGTGCACCAACTACAATTGGTATCACTTTCACTTTCATATTCCATAACTTTTTCAGTTCTCTGGCAAGGTCCAGGTATTTGTCCATTTTTTCATTTTCCTTTGGCTTCACCCTATGATCTGCTGGAACTGCAAAATCCACCAGTTGACAAGTTCTTTATTATTATTATTATTATTATTATTATTATTATTATTATTATTATTATTATTATTATTATCCTACGGTTCGTTACGGGATATCCCGTAACGAACCGTTTATCGCGAAAGACACACACGTGTAATCGACTGCAATTAATCAATATATTGATTAATCTAGTGGATTTAACCCTGAAGATCCTTATGGTGAAACTCGAGTAGGTTATTACTTGTACCTGTATTACAATATATATATATATATATATATATGTATATAAACAAAGTATAAAAAAGTGAGAGAGAAAGAAAGAAAGAAAGAAAGAAAAAAAAGAAAGAAAAATGCATGAAAGAAATAGAGAACGAGAAAGAAAAGAAAATATAGATAAGAGAAGAAAAATTGAAGAAACAGAGATATGAAGAAACAAGCGAAGAAAAAAGAGATACGAGAAGGGGTTATATTATGTCAAATCCATCCTTTTAGAAGAACCGTAGTGGTACTATTTAATCGAAACCTTTCAGACCTTTCCCAAGGGTATCAGTGCGAAAGTGAATGTAATAGCGCGATTGGGGCTCGAAATCACTTACTACGAGTTTACAGTCGTGTAAGTTAGCCCCTACGCCACGAAGTGTCCCCTGTTGTTGTTGTTGTTGTTGTTGTTGTTGTTGTTGTTGTTGTTTGTTAAAGAAAAAACCCGAAAAAGCAAACGAGGAAGAAACGACAAAGTCGATGACAAAAGAAACAAAAGAAAAATTATGACAATTTCGGAACTATTCATCTGTCACTGTCATTTATCTTTTCTTTTTGTTTTTGTCGAGTTGCCTCCCTTATCTTTCTTTTTCCCGCCAAAAATCTCCTTTGTATTCGTTGCAAGCCGTAATCATCAATATTCTCCATGTGCAGAGAAGACATCCTTTGTTTCCGTGGAGATGGCGTGTGTTCTCGAGGACGATGGGAAAATGTCAGGAATTCTTTGGGGGGGGAGGTACGGCGCGCTTACAAAAGACCCAAGCTGTGACTCCCGACATTTTGACATGACACCCTGGCACCACCAGCTGTAACGCTGTCTCGGCTTTCTCAAATCTGGATTTCTCCCGCTCAAAATAAACAAACAAACAAACAAACAAAACAGCGTTTCCTGTCAGCCTTTTTTGAAGCCCAAACTCGTTGGTGCGAGCTTGTGGCCTTGGTATTAGCATAAATACTCAAAGTATCTGATACACTTATGATAAAAATACGTTTCAAAACCTCGTGTACTTTTCAAGTGTGCATTTCGATTTGTTACATAATAATTGGATCCCTAAAACATTTTTAAGGTATTGTAGAAATCATTATGGCGATCAGTACAGCTTATGGCCTTGAGAGTGAGTGACGGCGCTTGACCTCGATCTCACCTTGCGTTCTGCGGATGGAACGTGAGAACCGGAAGGCAATAGAAGGCCCCTTCCGATTTAAGGATACTAAGTAAGTAACTTAGTCAGTTAGAACTTAGAAGCCGAGCTAGCAAGATGTAAGGATCCGCGCGCATTGTCTGGTCTGGGGATCTACGAATAAAGTAACATCATCGTAAATCGAAGTCTTGTGTTTATTACTAAAAGCTAACAATGACACAGGGCTTCTGATAACAAGAAATCCCTAGCAACAGAAACCAGACCCGGAATCCTCAATAGAAGACCAGACGAGACCTTAGAAGATATATCAGACCAAGATAGAAGATAGACGATAGAAGAAGCAAAGCCGGCCAGAAGAATAGACGACCAGAATAAGAAGTAAGAGAAGTATATAACATATACCTATTTAGTGCCGGTAAAGAAGGCGCTATGCAGCAGATTGATTTAACACCAAAAAATCATCTTTAGAATAAAAGATTACTGTGTTGTATACCCTTTCTTTACTTCTTACTTCTAGTCGTCTTTTCTTCTGGCCGGCTTTGGTTCTATCTTCTAACATCTTGCGTCTGGTCTCTTCTAAGGTCTGGACTTCTCTTGGGGACTTTGGGTCTGGTTTCTGTTAGGGATTTCTCCTTATCAGAAGCCCTGTGTCATTGTTAGTTTTTAGGTAATAAACACAAGACTTCGATTTACTTTGATGTTACTTTATTTGTAAATCCCCAAACCAGACATCTGCGCACATCCTACGAGCTCGGCTCCTACTTGCTAACTGAGACTTACTTAATATCCTTAAACTGGAAGACAGGGTCTTCTATGCCTTCCGGTTCTCACGATTTATCCCCGGAAGGCAAGGTGAGAGTGAGGTCAAGACTTGTCACTCATCCTTCAAGGCTGTGGGCTGTAGCTTATAATGGCCATTTTGATTTCTTCACTATTGCCATAAATATTAGGTATCTAATAATTATGAAACAACTGTATGAAAATGTATGAGAAGGTTTTATTTATGGTAGGGTTGAGAAATGCTTCTACTAGAAAAAGTTACTCAAAGTGTTACGTTGCGCTTATTCACGTTGCTATATCGTGTATCTGTATACGCTGCGGGTATATATAGTCACGTAGCGAAGTATGTAGTTGTCGGACCTAAGAAACCACAACACATGGGTATAGTAGGAGTTTTGACTTTATTTCTCTTTCTCGCGTGGTGTGGGTGGCGAGCGTTGACAATAGAGATGACCGAGGGTTGACAATGACTACTACAATTGGGATAACTGGCGATGGTGAGGTAGAGGGGTGGACGAACTTCACAGCCCGTTGGCTGCGATGGACCGTGGCGACGGTCGTTCACGGTTCTCCGTCCGCCATCTGCTGTTCAACTGACCTGTCGGCTCGAACCCTCAGGCCTTTATATTGATAGATACTCCTACGCATCTTTATCTTTTGATCTAATAATGGACATTTGTTATATATTTCTTTATTTTCTCCGTGCTTCTTTGGCCGGAGAGCCTCGCTTCCGTTTTCCCCTCTTTTTAAATATATATATTTTATATTTCTCTTTGTCTTTTTGTCGCCTTTTCTTTGTTTCGATTTAACCGGAAAATCCTAATTCTGTTTTCCCCGTCTTTTAAATATCTTCAATATACAACAAAAGGCTCAACTTGAGTGCCACCAAAATCTATCGTGTAGTCCAGTCTAGCTTAAATAAGAGCCAAAGTAGGATGTATCAAGTCAGGGATTGCATCACAAGTCGCCACCCACGTCCAACTGGCGGCCATATATGGAAGATCCAACCCCTCTGCAGTCGGTGCAGTTTTACAGACCTAACGGACAGGGCTCGTAGCGACCGGGTTGGATAATTTTTGTAATCTAACAAAGGTTACTAAATGAGAAATAACCAAACGGAGGTTGGAAATGAATGGAGTCTTTATAAACATTAACAAAATACAATACTCGCTATCAGTGTGAAGAGAGGTAAACAACTGCTAGTGGCATAAGACTACTCAGTCAGAATAATACTTCCGTATTTATGAGGATTGGAACATACCCATTAATGTTCATAGATAGAGTATATGTTCATAGATAGGTAGTAATATCTCATCCACAGAAGGCGATATTAATGCACGTATAGGGAAGGCATAGACTGCTTTAAACATATCAATCATGCGGAAATCCGATTTCAGTGATAGGTCAAAGAGACAATTTTTCCGAGCTATAGTTGTGTCAGTGCTACTGTATGGCTGCACCTACTGTATGGCTGCATTACTTTGACCCTAACGAAGCGCCAAGAGAATAAGCTAGACGGGAGCAAGAAAGCAGCTATATGGTTACTTGCCCCCGTTCATACGAACCACCCGAGTAGGACGAACAAGACATGTTTGATACTACTGTAAAAGCAAGGACGAACTCGTAAGTGACGTTCTCTTGTGGAAACCTGCACATGCGCACATCAGTGTGTACCACTCATTAAGGAACAATATATATCAGGTCTGTGTGGATTTTGGATGCTTTACAGAATTTTGAGTTTTTGTGTGTGTGTGTGTGTATTTGGGCAGCATTCTTTCATTTATACATGTAGAATTAAACAAAAGACACAGCTCCTGTTTAACAATTTTATTTTTTATCTTTTCGATTTTTCAGGCCAACTTTTTCATGTTTGGGTGGAATTCGTGGACCTGAACTTTGGTGGACTTATCCACGAATTCCACCCAAACATTAAAACGTTGGCCAGAAAACTCGAAGAGATCAAAAATAAAATTGTTAAACAGAAGATGTGTCTTTTGTTTAATTCTCTCTCTATATATATATATATAGATGAGAGGTATCCAAAATGATTCTATATGTGATTTTTTTTTTTTTTGAGAAGTAAATTTTTTCAGTTGTGCAATTCAAATAACTTGATCTTCCATCTGATAAGACTGGATTTTGGGGAGCTATATTAAATCAATTTAGATTTATATAGGCCCCAATTTTGGTCGAAATAAATTTATTATGGAATTACAGTGTTGAGTTTTTCCTTCCTTTCTAAGATATATATATATATATATATATATATATATATATATATATATATATATATATATATATATATATATATATATATATACTATCTGTGTTACCATATGTTTTGTTTATGAGAGGCGGTTCCAATTCCCGAAATTATGGGTCTGCATTAGTTGTAATGTCGACGCTCGAATGTTTTGGTTTATATAGAAACCTTCTTCAGGACGATATGAACCAAATAAAGGAAAAAAGATGTTTGTTGCTAAACGGATGATTGATTGTTTTTGAATGAGTTGAGTTTGGAAAATATGTTGAAAAGGTTCATAATCGTTCATAGCGTTTAGCGTTTAAATTGAATGTTTATGACGTGATTGGTACATGCAAAAACGAAAGTCAAATGTGATTGGACAAAGATCTTTTTTCCTTTACTTATTTCATATTGTCCTGAAGAAGGTTTCTATATGAACCAAAACGTTCAAACGTCGACATTACGACTAATGATAAACTTCCATCCAGTGTAACATCCCAGTGTTTGTCTCCATTTCTTCATATATATATATATATATATATATATATATATATACATATATATATATATATATATATATATATATAAATAAATTGAATACAGAATAATACAAACGAAAAATGAATACAAAATGAAATAAATACGGAATAATACAAACGAAGTTTCATAAGCTGCCAAACTGGCCAACATCTTGGCTCTTGATAAATTTAAATTAGGTCAAACTTCCCCCTTCTCAGAAATCTTACAAAATGATTCTAATATTGTTTTTTCTGGGTTTTTTTTAGATTCTCAAAACAATTTTAAATTGAATTCGTTTTGCAAACTCACTTTTCCCTAATCCTAATTACCTACCCAGAGCTCAATGGGTGATCCAACGGGTCACATTTTGTCTAGTATTTATATATAAGTATGTGTGTGCGTGCCTGCATGTGTATAAAGTGAGTGCAGAAGGTACCCGTTGTGTTGCAAAAGATTTAATCGATTGTACTGGTAGAACTCTTCAAAATTAATTAAACTTGGAATAAAAATCAATATTAATACAAGAAATATAAAACTAGATAAATATCTATTACAAGATTAAGCACAAAACGAAAATGGGAGGAAAATCTTTACGAAATAACGAAATATTGAGGAGAAAATTATAATGGAATATTCTTGTTATTTCTGTTTCTAAAACAAATACCAGTCTGGTTATGTGAGAAAACTTACAAAGCGTATAACAACAACCACAGCAACAATAATAACAACAGCAACAATAATAATAATAATAATAATAATAATAATAATAGTAAATGTAGATTATGCTGTAATAGAGATGATACTGTGAACCATGTATTATGCGAATGTAGCAAACTAGCACAACGGGAGTACAAAACTAGACACGACTGGGTTGGGAAGGGGCCCCACTTGAAATTATGAAAAAAAAAATTTTTGACCATACAACAAAATGGTATATGCATAAACTAGAATCTGTTC
>CM042163.1:82137043-82152043 GCA_023376005.1 Doryteuthis pealeii | reverse complement strand
ATAGATTGATAGATAGATTGCTAGATGGACAGATAGATAGATAGGTAAATAGGTAGAGAGATATGTATGAACAGAATAAGATAGATAGATATATAGTTAGATAGATATGAACAGTATAAGATAGATAGACAGATAGACAGATAGATAGATAGATATGAACAAATTGACATGGATAATAGCAAAATGCGATGGATATGAAAAGATTGTAGAAGATAGAAAATGAAAGATTAGTTTAAACCAAAAAGAAAGAACAAAAAAAAAAGCATCGGAATGGAAAGCCTCAGCGAGATGGACTTAAACGGAAAGGAAACAGTGACCCCTGAAATTCCCTGCCTAATACGAATTGATGGAAAATCGATAAATCAATTTGAAAATCAATTCAAACTGACACCTGTTAATGAAACCTGTCTTCTTTTCAACCGCCTCTTTTCCTTCCCGCCCTCATCCTCCTCATCAGCTGTGAAGGATGTCCAGGGGATTTTCAAGAGTTTTAGACAATTGAGCCAAGCTGAGAGGTTTAATGTCGGCCGTAAAGTGTTGAATGATACATTACAGATTGTTCCCATTAATATCATCTCCATGGCAACCGCGCTCATCCGGTTGCTGCGTCTGTTTTAACGCTTTGATGACGAAAATTGAAAGGAAAGAAGCGACAGTTAGGGTTCGAATCTCTGTAGAAACCAGAAATGTATCCATCATCATCATCATCATTATCATCTGTACGAATGCACAATAGCGCGCAAGAGATAATATCATTAGATATATCGCATATTACGTATAAATAGCATTTGGTGTCGAAAATTCCCGAAGTAGCCTAACCCTAACCTTTGCACTAACCCTAAATCGGCCGTAAAGTGTTGAATGATACAGCGCAGATTGTTCCCATTATTATCATCTCCATGCCAACCGCGCTCATCTGGTTGCTGCGTCAGTTTTAACGCTTTGATGACGAAAATTGAAAGGAAAGAATAGATAGATAGATAGATAAGGACAATAGTACGAAAAATCTTATTATAATGGAGATTGTGTGCTTTTCTGTCTGTAACCGAAACTATATTACTACTCATATCACTATTCCCTTAGTTATTGACATCACATTTTTATTTAAACCTCAATTATTAATAAAATTGTTTTACATTATTAATACTGTTAACCATGTCTACATACTGACAACATGCAATTATATTTATATATACAACAAAATAGTGATTTACAGTGTGAACGGGAAGGCTAATTTGCATATTGATATTAAAAATGTGATTTTATTAAATATGTGCTTAGTATTATTGATTTCTAACTGCTTGGTTTTATTCTAATGAATATAATCAAAAATCTCTTCAATGAATCTTAAATTAACAAGAAAAAAGAACTGTCATTTTATTATTTACTTCCTCTTTTAACTAAATACTTAAATTAGAAAAAATAACAATGAAAGACGAGAGTGATGGAAGAGTAAGTTTCAGTTGTTCTATTTTTTATTATACTCCCCCTGTTTCAAATCTTTTTATCAGTATTCTTATTTAGTTTCATTAGCCTTTTTAATTCAGTATAATATTTTATTACATTAAACTTAAAGGTGCATATATTTGCTAGTACAAATAATACAATAAAAGATACATTGACATATTTGAAATATTTAATAAGCAAACTTTTTTTGTTATCAAACGTTCTTCGTTTTGGGTATTTCATCCATTAATATATATTATATATATATATATATATATATATATATATAATGATTGTGTTTAAACTTTGTTCTTGTGAACGTTGGTTTTTGGTATTATGAATCATGGAAATGAACAAGCGAACAAAACAACAACAAAAAAAGGAAACAGAACAAAAAAAGTTTCAATATCCAGTGGTTGTTCTGTCCCTGGTTCAATTTATTCCGATATTTCGGGTGAAAATTCACCCTTTATTCAGGTATAAACACTGTGTGGGGAAAAGTGAAATACTGTATATGAGAGAAGAAAAATGAATGAACTGAAAGGATTTGGCGTTGTTTAGTGGTTATTTTTCTTTCGAAATGGTGTGACGTAACTCCCCTGAAATCGATCGCGGCAATCGTTCGAAATTCGGCATGTCTTTGATTGTGAAAGTCATGCGCAACTATGATATTACGTCATAGAATCAACCTATGGCTCCTCACCGCGTATTTATGGGAGTAAAATATGTATGTAAAGAAAATATAGAAGAAACACGGGATGTTATAATGGATGGAAATTTACTAGTAGTAGTGTCGATGTTCGAACGTTTCGGTTTCTTAAGGAAATCTTCTTCAGGACAATGAAAGCAGCCAAAGAGAAAAGGGTTTATATAGTTAGAAAATGGCGGATGTTTTGAATACGTTGAGTTTGGAAAATGTGTAGCAATTCCGTACAGGATTTGAACTGGTCACGCCGTGCCCACTTCCTACGACGATAACCGTTTTACCACGTATTGTAACGCTACATATACTAACACTCGAGATGAAACTTTATAGATAAACTCAGCGGACACTTAACCACTAGGACTCCAGTCTTTGTGATTGAGTGTTTAAAATCGTCTGTAAACAATTAACCGGATTTTGACGGTGTAAATGGAAAAATGTCCCCACGAATCGAAATCGCAAAAGGGGTGCCTTAAGGTCATACGGTCCCTTAAAAAGAAACACTACGTATTGTGACCCTACATATTGTAGCACTCGAGATGCCAGATGAATTGTTACAAATGAAACGTTATAGATAAACTCGACGGACACTTAACCACTAGGACTCCAGTCTTTGTGATTGAGTGTTTTAAAATCTACTTAAAAAGCGAAACATCGTTTAAAGGATTGTGTGAAACGCGAAACAAATTGATTATCTATTAATGGGAAGAAAAGTCTCCCGTTTATTGTTGTTGTTGTTGTTGTTGTTGTTCCCGCGTCTTTTTCAAGCGAATCATCGAAGCGCGTAGAAAATCGAATTAACCCTTTCACTTTCGAATTGTCTTCAATGAAACCATTTTCGCTTCACTAGACAACAGAAGAATCGTTTCTTACATCAAATTGAACGCGTCACAGAAAATAGAAATGTTCGTCTACTTTTAAACAGATAATCCCCAATTAACTTTTTACCCTCAACAATATTTCCGCGGGTGTATGTGGGGGTAGTGAGGTTGGGAGTGGGGGTCATGAATTAATGGATGAAACGGCCAAAAACGACGAACGGTGGATAACAAAAAAGCTTTTTCATTAAATATTTCAAATACGTCAATGTAGATTTTATTGTATCAATTGGATTATTCGGACTATTGTCCTCATCTTTATTGTTATATGTACAAGAGGAAAATAATACAAGTTATCAAACCTCATCTAAAAAATTCATAGAAATAGTATATTTTATTGTAAAGGAATATATTTCCCCTACAAGATAGTTGGACTCGTCCAAAGGAACACATAGAAAGAAACGAATACGTGAAGTTATTCAGTCGAGTTACGTAGTAGTATTCGTAGTCGAATCACTACTAGTCGAGTCACACTGTTGGAGAACTGCGCGTTGACTCTATTATTTATATTCATGTACAAAAAACAATTAACCTTTTTTCCACAATTTCTCGGAATTTTTGAGATGAGGCTGGATAATTAGTATTATTTATATTATTCCAACTATTGTTCTCATCTTCATTGTTATCTGTACAACGTTTTGGTCGAAGTACCCTCCTGCCTTCTTCAGGTATTTCTTGTCGGACTCGGGAACCTTTTCGGACTGGGGAACATTCTCGGACTTGGGAAGCATCTCGGATTCGGTAACTTTCATGTCGTAATCGGGTCTCTTCTTGTCGTTAGGTTCAAAGTTCCGTGATGGCTCCCGATTAAAACAAGAAGGTTCCGGATTACGACAAGAAGTCTCCCGAGTCCGAGATGGTTCCCGAGTCTGACAAGAAATACCTGAAGAAAGTCGGAGGATACAACGCCCGAAACGTTGTACAGATAACAATGAAGATGAGGACAATAGTCCGAATAATACAAATAAATCTTTTCTTTTCGGCATTTTCAATGTTGTATTTGATAAATTCAGTCACATCATCTTTGTTAGCGTAACGGTTATGATCGTAGGAAATAGGATCAGCGAATCGAGGTCAAATCCTGGATGAGCTTGTTTGCATTTCCCTTTGAGCTAATGCCCTTGAGAGAGGCATAAATGTATTTGTTCTTCCTTCAGCTAAGATAAATAGTAAGGCAGACCGCGTTCTTTAGCCTTGGTTAGGCAACCAATCTAGGAGAAGTAAAATTCTGAATTGAAAAACAAACTCACATCATGCTCATGCGGAAGGGTATGATGATATATATATATATATATAATATAATATATATATATATATATATATATATATATATATAATGAAAAAAACAAACGATGTTTACAACTGAAATAGGCTCATCAGAAGAGAAAGTGTGCAAACCGTTTCGGGGCCCAATTCTCTGGACGGTTTAAAAAGCAACACTCGGCCCATCCTCAACTAATATGAGGACCCTATTGCATTATAATGTATCAACCGCACGTGGGTCGGTCATCAACAAAATATAAGACGGGAAAAAGACCGTTAGTAAAAACAGAACGCTGCTAGTCAAACGTTGGAATTAATAAAAAAAAAATTGTGCTGTCTGTATTAAAATATAAATATATATATATATATATATATATATTATATATATATATATATAATATCATCATCATCAAGAAGTGCAACAGTACACAACTTAACAAATTGACCTTGTGTCACATCCTGTCCATGGGGAAGGGGTTAAGGAATATATATAAACACGCAGTGATGAAAATGATAACCTTTGAAGTAGTTACTATCGAGTTATGTCTTGGGTGTCTAATTATTGTAGGGCACATCGGCTGAAACGTTGTACGGATAACAATGATGATGAGGACAATAGTCCGAATAATACAGATTTGGTGAAACACATTAAACATCTACATCAACATGCAATCCTTTTGTTTAATTGCATTTGTAAATTTCTCCCTTGTCTTTTCAATCTCTCTCTCTCCCTCTCTCTCTCTCTCTTTCTCAATAGAGTCTTTCTTTTTTCTTTCTTTTTCTTTCTTTCTTTTTTCTTTGTTTCTTTGTTTCTTTCTTTCTTTCTTTTTCTTCTTCTATCTTTCTTTTTTTTCTTTTTTCTTCTTTCATTCTTTCTTCTATCTTTCTTTTTCTTTCTTTTTTTCTTTCTTCTCTTTCTTTTTCTTTTTTCTTTTCTTTTTGTTTGTTTCTTTGTTGTTTCTTTTCTTCTTTTCTATCTTTCTTTTTTCTTTCATTCTTTCTTTCTTCTTCTTTCTTTCTTTCTTTCTTTCTTTCTTTCTTTCTTTCTTTCTTTCTTTCTTTCTTTCTTCTTTCTTTCTTTTCTTTCTTTCTTTCTTTTTTCTTTCTTTCTTCTTTTTTCTTTCTTTTTTCTTTCTTTCTCTTTCTATCTCTTCTTTCTTTTCTTTCTTTCTCTTCTTCTTTCTTTCTTTTCTTTCTTCTATCTTTCTTTTCTGTCTCTTTCACTTTTCTTTCTTTCTTTGTTAGTTTTTCTCTCTGTCTCTCTTTCGTTCTTTCTTTCTTTTCTTGTTTGTTTATTTTTCTTCCTTCCTTCCTTCCTTCCTTTCTTTCTTTTAATTCATTTCGAGGCGGCTATAAACTGTTTGAGTAGCTCGATTAAAAATCTCTGCCTGTCACTTGTATTAGACGATCAGTGTAAATTGGCCTTAAAATCGTATTGACCTCAGCTTTTCGTGCGGAGATTTATTCATAGATTCCAACTGTTTCAAACCCGTTTCTCCTTCTTAGATGACATGCAAACTTTTTAAAAATTTAAAAAAGCATTTGTGTGACACATTCAAACTATGACAAACAAATGACGCAGGTGATTGACCCTTCCCATGATGCCCACCATACAAAGAAAAAATAGCCTTTAAAAAAGAAAACTAGAAGTTTGAAATATATATATATATATATATATATATATATATATATATATATATTATATAATATAATATATAAATATAAGTTTGAAATAGTGCAAATAATACATAAATATCTATATTTGAAATATATAGAAGTTTGAAATATATATAGTTTTCTATATATATATATATATATATATATATATATATATATATATATATAAGTTTGAAATAGTGCAAATAATACAAATAAATCTATATTTTGAAATATATAGAAGTTTGAAAATATATATAGTTTCTTTTTTAAAGGCTATTTTTTCTTTGTATGGTGCATCATGGGAAGGTCAATCACCTGTGTCATTTGTTGTCATAGTTTGAATGTGTCACACAAATGCTTTTTAATTTTTTTAACGCTTGCATGTCATTAAGAAGGAGAAACGGGTTGAAACAGTTGGAATCCTATGAATATCTCCGCACGAAAAAGCTGAGGTCAATAAAAACGACTTTAAGGCCACATTTACAGTGATCGTCTAATACACACACAACATATATATATATATAATTATATATAATATATATTTGTGTGTGTGTGTGTGTGTGTGTGTTGTAAGTTGAAAAAACGAATGAATCCGAAAATATGCTGAAAAAGGATAAATAAAGAAAAGAACATGTTGAATGGATAAAATTAGTTTGATGAATTACCAACACGTGTTTCGGGTCGGGAGTTTGTTCATGTACACATTGTATTCTTTATTATTTTAGATATGAATTAAAATACTAATACTATTTCTCTGAATGTTTGAGATGAGGCTTGAAGATTAGTATTATTAGCGTTAATCGGACTATTGTCTCCATCTTCATTGTTATTTGTACAACGTTTCGGCCGATATACCCTCCGACCTTCTTCAGGTATTAAATACTATTAATTATTAATAGAAAAGTATAAGATATTTAAGCATACAAATAAAACGGCCTTCTTCAGGGTAAAATATAGCAAATTACATTATATATATATGTGTGTGTGTGTCTGTGTGTCTGTGTGAGTGTGTGTGTCTGTGTATGAGTGTGTGTGTGTGTGTATCTATTTGGTATATTAATGAATAGACACCCGGTCGGCTGGGGTTGTAGAATATACCAACTGCACCTCTGCAAATAGGTAAAATCCCCTCAATGGGGCCACCTGTTGGCCGTGGGTTTGCAACCTGTGATGAATAGAATCCTGATGGTTGAGCAGTCCATGACATGCAACACTAATTTGTGTGTTGTTTCTTTTTTTGTGCACAACGTCCTATCGAATAATTTTCGAGCAGATTTATTTGACCTATAAATGGGACTCTGACAGTTGATACAAGTCCGGGTCAGAGAGATCCTGGGGGTAATGTATATGAAGGGGTACTCCACATTCTTTATGGCTCCAGAATTGTTCAAATTGGGCATTTACTATGATGATAATGTTCTTGTCAAATGAATTTTAATTTTGTAACACCCAAAAATGGTTTTTTATTTCATCTCCAAAAATACTTCGAGAAAATTCTCATACAATCTTTTTTTATCATCATTACTAGCAAATATATGAACCCTCCGGGTGAAAGTATTTAAGTTTTACTGTAATAAAATATAATATTAAATTAGAAAGGCTAATGAAACTAAATAAGAATGCAGCAAAAATATTTGAAAAGGAGAGGGTATAATAAAAAAAATATAACAACTGAAACTTACTCTTCCATCACTCCCGTCTTTCATTGTTAAATTTTCCTAATTTAACCATGTACTTACAATAGGAAGCAAATAATAGAATTACAGTTATTTCTTCTCGTTAATGGATTTCTTTTAAGATTTATCCCCGAGATTTTTGTTCATATTCATTAAGATAAAACCAAACAATTAGAAATCAATAATACTAAGCACATATTTATTAAAATTAAATTTTTAATATCAATATGCAAATTAGCCTTCCCGTTCATTCTGTAAACCGCTGTTTTGTTGTATATATGAATAAGATTGCATGTTATTAGTATGTTGATATGGTCAACAGTATTAATGATGTAAAACAATTTTATTAATAATTGAGGTTTACATAAAATTAAAATCATGGAGAATGTGACCTAAATAACATAAGGGAATCCTGACTTGAGTAGTGATATAGTTTCCGGTACAGACAGAAAAACACGCGATCTATATTATGATAAGATTTAGAGAAAATAAAATGATAATAGAATATTAACCTCCTAGAAACTGTACAGAGACGTGCAACCAGGCGGATACCCTCCATCAAGCATCTACCATACTCTGAACGTCTCGCAGCCCTGGTAATGGATTCGCTGAAATTTCGGCGTCTGGCAACTGACCTGGTAAACGCTCATAAGGTCATTAATCATCTTAACAACAGCAACCTTGAGCACCTTTTTGATCTCCATCTTTCCAACACACGTGGGCATGCCTACAAAGTCATAAAACAGCACTGCTCACGTGACTTTCGGAAACATTTTTTCACGCTCAGAATTGCGGAGACATGGAATAAACTTGCCTGCGTCTTTTGTAGGCTGCCGAAGCACTGAATCTTTCAAAGCCTCCATGCTTCCTGTGGTCCGCCGACACTGTACCTGATGCCGCTCTCCACATACATATGCACACATACATGCATATTCCTACTGTAAACTGTTCATGTTCCTGACACTACATTATTCTGTGTACTTGACATGAGACTTTGATGAGTTGTGGTGCACCTGTACACAATAAATTTAATTATTATTATAAAATATCACCTTTTTTGGCAGTTCTGAAAAAGAATTTTAATCTTCAGATAAACATGAATTAATATCTAAATAATTGGCAAGAATTTAGAAAATATACAAATGAACAAAATGAGAAGTCATAAATTGTGAATGTACCCGTAAGTTAGTTTTAAATAAAGTTCGTTAGATTTAAAACCGGAGATGGGTAATTTTCCATAACCGTTGGAGGTTATGACTTCCGGTACAGAGACGTGAGAATAGTTAGTTAGTCAAGCAGATTTGACCCGATTTTAAAGGAGAGCAGACGCGATTGTCATCTCTCCTGGGTTCGGTCTCATTCTTGCGGCGGAGTCAATTATGGTTTAATAAAACTTGATCAAGTAAAACCAAGTCTATTAGTTTGTTAAATAATTAAAGTAGCAGAGAATTAGCAAGGAAGAAAGTCAACCATCAGCAGCTGTTTCTAGATTGGAGTCAGCCCAAGGCAAATGGCGACCGAAATAGAAGCAGTTAGCAGCAACGAGTCAGCAACAATTAAGAAGAGGAGCAAGTAAGTTCAACCATCTCAAATATAATATGTCTCTTTCCCCCTCTCTCACTATTACTATCTCTCTTACTCTCTCTCTCTCTCTCTTTTCTCTCTCTCTCTCTTTTCTCTCTCTCTCTCTCTCTTTACTCTTCTTCTCTCTCTCTCTTCTCTCTCTCTACTTTCTCTCTCTCTGTCTCTCTCTCTCTTACCTTTCTCTTCTCTCTCTCTTTCTCTCTCACTCTCTTTCTCTCTCTCTTTTCTCTCTCTCTTTTCTCTCTCTCTACTCTTTCCTCTCTCTCTTTCTCTCTCTCTCTTACTCTTTCTCTCTCTCTTTCTCTCTCTCTTACTTTCTCTCTCTTTTCTCTCTCTCTCTTACTCTTACTCTCTCTCTTTCTCTTTCCTCTCTCTTTCCTCTCTCTTACTCTTTCTCTCTTTTTCTCTCTCTCTCTCTCTTACTCTTTCCCTCTCTCTTTATCTTTCATTCTCTACTCTTTCTATATCTCTCTCTCTCTCCCCTCTCTCTTCTTTCTCTCCCCCTCTCTCTCTCTCTCTCTCTCTCTCTCTCTCTCTCTCTCTCTCTCTCTCTCTCTCTCTCTCTTATATACCTGGGAATGATAGAAGGGTATATATGTCTATATAACAAAAATTTTAACCAGATTACGAATACAATTTATACCCAATGCCAGTGAAATTTGACATACTAACTGAAATGATAATCAGAATCTTTCACTCATTTCTAAATAGAAGCATCAATATCATCATGGACTGTGGGAACCCAAAAGGATCGCTGATCGTCTATTGATAAATTGCTAATACTTTTAACCAAATAAACGAGGGAATTATTTCTCTAAACAAATAAGACGTAAAAATGAAATAATAAATTGTGGAGTTTTTGTTAAACATAATCAGTTTAAACTCTTGTCTCGAGTGAAGAGATTTTCCTCCTCTTAAATCTTCATCAGACTCAACTTTTGTTTACCAAAAAAAAAAAATCAGCTAAAATAAACAATAATAACAACAACAAACAAAGATGGGGAAAACCTTAGTAAAAGCGGGAAAAAATGAAATAAAAAACAAAGATGTCGGCTTAAAGAGGTTTAAGATTAAGTTATCTGTTTAGCTTCGTTAAGACAACAGAATACTCCAAAAAAAAGAGAGAGAAATGTTTAATGAAATTATTTTCTTCGTTCGTTTTGTGTCCGGTGACGGCCAAAGGCACGGATCAGGACGTGGAATTAGAACATGAACACTTTGAGTTCAATTTCTACGGCAATAAATCTACAGATGTTTTTGTCAACCACCCACACCCACACCCACACATCCGTCGCAATAAAATGTTTTAATACTGCGGATTTGCAAAGAAAGGCTTTTCGTCGATTCTTGCATGTAATTCTATTTGGGTCAACCGTTGATTTATCCTCACAAAACATTAATTTTATGGAATTAGATTTTATGGAATTAGATTTTAAAGCAAAGCGTTTAATACTGTACACATTCGTGTATAGGTCGATCTGGTTAAATCGAACTTAACGGACCTAAATTTCACCATCGTATGTCACCCCGCCGAAAGAAAAAATACCCAAAATCATGGGAATTAACCGAATTTAATGAAATTTTCAGTGTTGATATATTAATGAATAAAAAATATAATGCACCAGTTATTTTATTTAAAAACATTTACATTTTTTCAGGCCAGTTAACTTTGAATCATGTATCTTTGAGAATCTGTGTTACGCCTCAAATATACGTCTGTATTTAAGCTACGCTATTCCACGAAATGTAGCACTGAAAATCCACTAAAATCCTTGTTTTCTAAAGGCTAAATTTTGCGAAAACGAGAATTTTAGTGCATTTTAGTAGACGATCTTTGATGCTATTTCCTCACCCAATGGTGTAAGTAAAAATATGTAATTTTTGGTATAATTATTCAGTTATACAACACAGAACTTTTGCATAGATGGACAATTGATTATTTTCAAAAAGCGAAAAATCGACCTACCCAACGAGAGGACAACCAGTCCTTCGTTTTCAGTTGACGGCTGAATATCTGTTAAGGTTAGAGGTCCTTCTTCAAATGAAGAAGGGTCATTCTTTAAGTAGAATCTGTTTTGAAGTTACCATCAACATTGCAGACATTCTCTATTTATATACATATATTTCACGTACTTAACCAAAACTCGAAGGCCAGAATCTCTTATTATATAGGGTGATCCAAATAGAAGACGTTTTTTTGAAAGTCAGTTCTGTTTTGTGGGGTAACCCAATATATATATATATATATATATATATATATATATACTATATATATATTATATGGCTCTGTGCATCAACCGATCGGATTTTCAATTCCGGTTGTAGGTAGCTTACAAAATGTCTAGCCCACCTGAGGAGACTTGATAAGTCGAAACACGTGTCTGTGGATGACCATATATATATATATATATATATATATATATATATATATATATATATATATATATATATATAATCCAAAAGTCCAGAGAAGAAATCTTCCTTACGACACAAGAGTTTTATTTTAAAAACTTGTCGCAGTTTGAGAGCTCAATGTGTGCTCTTAATGTTTAGAGTCACAGAGGAAAATATAAGTAAAGAAATAACAAAAGACTTAGAGATTTAGCATTATAGTCTATTTAAGGGAGCTTAGACAAGTGTCTAACCTCCTGACTCATCAGATGCGAATGAGGAAATTATATTACTTTAAAGGCATTTGAAAACAGATTGTTTAATTTTTATTTTTTTAATTTTTATAGTCCTGTGATATGAATTCCAAACGAAATCCTTGATGTTGCAAAAAAAAAAAATTCTATGTTGTAGTTTCAAATATGAGCACTTCTGCCACAAAAATCTCGTTCAACAAAAAATGTATCTCTTAATGTATCTCTTATTTTGACATATTCAGAAAAAGAAAACATATTCTAAATTCGTCACCAGACAATTCACCTTTAAACCAATATGTATATAAAATCGTTGACGGCAAGCAAGCAACGGATATTATATATATAGATAGATGTAGGCTATCCAAAACTTGGTAGTGTAAGGTGATTCTATATGTGATTTCTAAGATACACTGTATTATTTATGTATGACCAGTATGTATAAAATACAGTGAATCTTTAAATCCTAAAGAACTCAATGTATAATAAACTTTTTAGATTATATACAGAGCAATAGTTTATCTTTGAAAGGAAGGAAAAAACTCAACACCGTAATTCCATAATACATTTATTTCGACCAAAATTGGGCCTTTATAAATCTAAGCTGCATTTAATATAGCCTCCCCAAATCCAGTCTCATTGGATGGAAGATAGGCCCCAATTTTGGCCGAAATAAATTTTATCTATGACATTACGTGTTGAGTTTTTCCTTCCTTTCTCCAATATATATATATATATATATATATATATATATATATATGAAGATCCAGGTTGGAGTAAAGTCCGACATTATAAGGTAAGGTTAAAGAGAAAAGGTGAACAAAAATAATGACTCAAACAAGTAGAAGTAGGAATATTTCGTCCTTCTTACGCGAAAGAAAAAAAACTTCCCCAGCCAACTACATTAAATATTGACTACCTAACCCCATTTCATCTCGTCTCTCCCCCCTCCACTTTATATGATGTTATTCTCTGTTCCATCCAAATCCTCTCTTACACCCCCCTACCCCTTCGAATTTCACCACGAACTCACCTTTCTCTTCTATAAATACCAAATATACCTACTTTGCTTTAATAAATTAGACTGATTGATGGTTTCTTCGCGTAAAAGAAGAACGAAAATATTTCTCTTTACTTCTACTTGTTTGAGTCATTATTTTTGCTCCACTTTTCCTTTTACCTTTTTCAATATATATAATATATATATATATATATATATATATATATATATATATAAAGATAAATCTATTCTCCTAGCGGTTATATGAATATATATATATCTTATATTACATATAATATACATATAAATTGTTTTTTCTTTGCCAAATACTGTACCAATAGATTATTTTTGTTGTGTACGACTATCTTGGACTTTTCTTTTTTTCAAATATCTTTTCTCCCCGGTTGATGCTTTGGTATATATTTTTACAATCAAACTATTTGCTGGGTTTTCTCACCCAAGGATTTAACCAACACGCTTGGTATATTAAATTATATATATATATATATATATATATATACACACATGGTGACCAGAAGAGCAGACCTGACTTGTTCAAAAAAGTCTGTTGTTTTTGATCACTCTGATTTTCCAAAAAGTTGCCGGTGAAACACATGAAAGAAATAAAAAAATACTATAATCAAATGAAACCGGGAAATCTCCTTACACAATTTGAAATAATTCGGATCGATTTTATTAATATAGTTAGAACAGTCTGGTTACTTAACTAGGATTCTTCAAGTAAAAAGGGTTTCTTTATTTATTTGCAATCCGATTATATCGTTCGCAATCTTACGAGATGAAATAAAAGAGTTAATGCCATTTTGTTTCAGGACAGTTATAATTACCAACACAGGAACATGCTATCATACATCAAAATAAAGCTGGCCTCTGTGGATCACATCACTACTTCGTCCATATAGGTTTGGCTTCAAAGTAAATGCCCATTTTGTTTAGGACAGGTATAATTACTAACACGGAACATGTATCATACATCAAAATAAAGCTGGTCTGTGGATTATATCCCACCTCCACATAGTGCCACTTGTTTCTCTCAATAAGCAATGTTCCACGTTGATAAATTATGTTTCAGCGTTCTTTGGGCCAATTCTTCACTACACATTTCAGTTGCAGGAAAGAGAGTTTGAGAGGCAGCAACGGATTTATTTTACGCAACATCATTCCAGTACGAGGAAGTGTTCTTGAGCACTTCTTCACTACAGATTTTCAGTTTCATCCGTCATGAAATAACCTCGCATCTTCGGCCCCAGGAAAGAGAGTTTTGAGAGGCAACAACGGGATTTTTTGCAAACATTAATCCATGACGAGGAAGGAAATCGTAGTTAAAGAAGTGCCTCAAAGAATAGGTCAACAGAATTACGAAGCAGGGATACATTGGCTTCAGTCAATAACATTGCTATTGAAACGAAACGATGACTATGTAGAGAAGGTAGGGATGTGATCCAAGAAGATCAGGTTTCATTTTGAAGTATGATATATGTTTCTGTTTCGGTATATTAAACCTGCCTAACAAAATAGCATTACTTTTTTACTTATCCTCGGTAGAATGACACCTAAGTTGGTTGCGAAGAAATGTCTATGAAAATTAAAAGATGGTGAAAAAAAAAAAAATTGCAAACTAGATATTAACTGGAGGACCTGTGATATACCACCAAGATTAATAATTCAATTATACAATGTTTGATATGTTTACTAAAAGCGATTGCCATATAGTTCAATGTGTAAAAAGTTTTATAAATAATCTTGATTAACTCTCTCTCGCTCTTTTTTCTTTCTTTATTTTCATATTGTAGATGTTCAATTTGAAACTGATTAGCGTTATCGCTCCTGCTCACTCACCCCCTTCTCGTTCTATCGCGTACTCTCTTTTTTTGTTGTTCTATACTGTTTTATGTGTAGCATGTACTTTTTCCGTTTCTTTCTTTATAATAAAAAACGGATGCGTACATATTGTTAGCTGAAGTGACGACACTATAAGAATCGTAGAAAGCGGATACAAGATAAATCAGGATTATATTATTTCATTTCATCTTTATTTTAACCAAAGTTGTTGAAAGCATGTAACGTTCGTTACTTTTTAAGGAACACAAGGATTAAACATATAGATACTTAATTCGCAATATCTGGG
>CM042163.1:82104812-82136943 GCA_023376005.1 Doryteuthis pealeii | reverse complement strand
AAAAAGAAGACACAACAGGAAGATTTTCCATTCCCCAGCAGCAAGTCCCATTGGTCCAACGTCCATTGTCCCACGTCGCCAACCCACTAGCCACAGCGAGTAAGAAAAAAATAAAGTCAGAAGTTTCTACCATACACATGTGTTTTCGTGATTTTCTGAAGACCAAACTACTTACAATATAACGTTTTTGGTACGTGACTACCCGCTACGTAACAGCATGACTTGAATTTTTTATACAAAACATCCAAGACTACCAATGTTAAATCGGCGCTAGAAACCTAGACGGAGTCCCGTGGAGACATAGGGAGACTTGCTGTTACACATAATCCAGTGAAAGACCACTAGTAACGCGAAAATTTGTTTTAGATAAAATGGGATGACCAAATCCGCGAACAGACATAACCAGACATGTTGTTAATTAAACCAGAAGCAAATTAATGTTAAAAAGAATCTTGGGACCTTTGTGAACCAATGAGGATGACGGTTATACCAATTATTTGTTGGTGCGCACCTGGAACAGTTTTCTAAGGTTTTGCAAAAAGGCTGGAGCATCGAACATCATAGGAAGAATCGAGACCCATTCAGACCAACAGCTTTTGTTAAGATTCAACTAAAATACACAGAAGATCGAGAGACATGAGGGAGACTTGCTGTCACTCCAGATTCCAGTGAAAGACCACAGCAGCTAAGGCTGGTGTGAAAACTATAATAATAAATGAATAATAATAATATGAGTAATAATAGATACCTGGACTTGTCAGAGAATTTGAAACAGCTGTGAATATAAGGTCAAGTCCATACCAAATTGTAGTTTGTAACTTGGAACGTGTCCAAACAGCCTGAAAAAAAAGACTGGGGGGTCTGGAAAATAAGAGGAAGAATTTAAAGACGCATCCAGACTATGCATTATTGGCAAATCGCTAGAATACTCGAAGAGTCATGGAGACCCGAGGAGACTTTTGACACCCAGATCCATGAAATACTATCAGTCTACACGCTGGTGTGAAAATTCTCATATATAATAATAATAATAATAATAATAATAATAATAATAATAGTCCTTAGATATGTAAATGAAAAAGCTTTGAAGTAAATGGATAATTATGAATTTTTTATCCGTGCTGAAATCTTTTGAAGTAAATAAAAAACACTAAGAATTGCACAAGTCAATTGCTGATCTTCTAACTGATTTTGCAACAAAGAATTTCTTTGGTGATATTTGCACGAATAGTCTCAACTTTTTCAAAATTATCCCCCCCCAAAAAAAATCAATCAGGACTGAAAACAAAAAACAACAAAAATAAAAAAAAATAAAATAAAAAAAAAACACAAGAAGATTTCCCCTGTCCCGAACTTTCAAAAGAACTCAAATATTGCTGAAATCATTCATTGTTAAGACTTTTTGAGCCAAAATACATTAATCTGCAATCAGGTGAGATGAAAATCTCTTCTGAGTTAAAAAAAAAAAAAAAAAAAAGAAAAAAAAAAAGACACCGTGAAAATTGGCCCTCAGTGTATAACCAAGGTGCTTGTGTGAGTGTATCATAGAAAGAAAAGAGAAAAAAAAAACAAAAAAAAACAAAAGAAAAAAAACAAAAAAATACAAAAAAAAAAAAAAGAAAAAAAGAAAAAAAAAAAAAAAAAACCGAAAAAAACAAAAACAAAAAAGAAACAAAAAAAAAGAAAAAAAAAAAAAAACAAAAAAAAAAAAAAAAAAACAAAAAGAAAAAAGAAAAGAAGAAAACACAAACAACAAAATAAAAAAGAAAAAATTAAAAAAAAAAAAAGGAAAAGGAACAAAAAAAAGAATGGAATAAAAAACGAAAAAAAAGAAAAAAAAAAAAATGGACGGGTCAGGAGCGATCTAAAGAAAAAAGAAAAAAAAAAAAAAAAACCAACCAAAACAAAAAAAAAAAAAACAAAAAAAGAGAAGAAAAAAAAAAAAAGAAAAAGAAAACAGAAAAAAAAAGAGAAAAATAAGAAAAAAAAAAAAAAAAAAAAAAAAAAGAAAAAAAAACAAGACCAAAAACCCGAGGGAAAAAAAAAAAAAGAAGAGAAAAAAAAGAGGAAAAAAAGAAAAAAAAAAAAAAAAAAAAGACAAGATGATGGTTGGATGAACGAGCCGTGAAAATTTATTTACAGCTGCTTAACAGGTGGGGTAGGTTGATTTTGCACCACATAAGCAAAAAAAGGGGTGGGGTCATTTCTTTTTTTGGAAGGGTGAATATCTCTCAACTTTTCGTTTCTTTTACACTTTTCCAGATTCTTTCCTACTGGAAATTATTTCACATCTGTCTGTCTGTCTGTCTGTGTCTCTCTCTCTCTATGTCTCTAATATATATATATATATATTATATATATATAATGTGTGTGTGTGTGTGTGTTGTGTGTGTGTGTGTGTGTGTGTGTGTATAAATTCATAACTTATAGTAATCAAATGCACACAAATTATAAAATTGATGACAATATAATAAAAAACATTAATTAAGAAAATATACTCCCTACTGACCCTAGTAAAAAAATTAACTTATTGTGTACTATAGAAAATTTAAATTTCAAACTTAATAATAACAATATCCTTCCCCTCAATTGAAACCGTTACCAAAAACAAATGTAGTATATATCAATTTAATGCCCTGGGGAGAAATATCTCCAAAAAACAATATATACATCGGTGTAAACGACAATTATCCTTTCCAGGCGTCTTAGCAATGACCTTAAGATGACACTAAGCTAATATCCAACATTAAAAACACCTCTTGTCCCCAAAATAAACTAAAAATTCCGAAAAAATCTCACGACAACACCACCATTATAGAAACACAAATATGAAACAACTAAAGATTTTAAGAAGCACTGCATAATTAGGCAGCAAAATCCGAACTAAACAAATAAACTTTGATAATAGCACTAATGTTCTAAAATTGCCTAAAATTAATTTAACTAATTTATAAATGATAATGATATAAAAAGATAATAAAACAATAATAATAACACTAATAATAACAACAACCAATAAATAAACACAACCTATATATATATATATATATATATATTATATTGTTGGTACTTTATCCCGTCACTAAGGACGATGGTGAGGTGTCCAAATTTTTTTATCTGCATCTGCGTAATTGACTCTACAGACCATTCCCTGAGTGACAGTCTTTGGTGGCATGAATGCACGCAAACTGGGTATTCTTTTGAGCTGCCTGTCTTTTCTTCCCTCTTTTCTGGCTCTCTTTTGCTGTCGATTCAACTCTCTCCGCTTTCATCCCCTATTCTGCTTTTGCTTAACGTTAAGGCGCCCAGGCGCTGTATTTTTGCATCTACGTTCCCCGTGTTTGTTGTAATATGGCATATTCCTCATGTCTCTCCTGTAGACATCTTTTAAATCGTAAGGCGTGGTCTACCTACTGATTGGGAGCCTTTTTTACTAATTTGCACATCATAATATATATATATATATATATATATATATATATATATATATTATAATATTAGGTAATGCCATAAAAGTATAAAGTTTGAAGCTGTATTACCAGAAGAAATAAACATGAATGGAACGTTAATTTTTTTCAGAATAGAAGGTGTGTCCAAAAAGTACAGAATATCGATACCTTTTTTGACACACCTTGTATAATCTTAAGATAGCCGAAAATCTTGGAGTCGGAAAGTTTTTTCGGCTTTAGCTGCACGATGTAAACCACTTTCAAATATAGAACGCTATACTTTATCTCATCTAATTTATTGCTGTAATGGGCAACCTGACCAGTAAATCTTTTCAATAACGGGGATGTCTGTTAACCAAGGAACAAGCATTAAATGTAGCGTGGTCTACCTACAATCGGGGAGCCTTTTACTAATTCGCTGTAAATATAATATATATGTTTAAAGGCCGGGTTAGCTCAGTCGTAGAGCGTTGCGGCTTGAACCAGAAGGTTCCTAGTTTCGATACCGGCTCTCGCCAACTCAGCGTATGAGTAGCACAGGGATCTGTGTGGTAAAGTAAGGAGCTGATGGCAGAGAGTAGCGTCCGCCTCAGACGCAAAACAATCTCCTTAGTCTAGCGCTATTGAAAAGGGATAGACTTCCCTCGCTGATGCTGATGCGACATTAGGCCGCCGCCGATGACTTTACTTTACTTATATATATATATATTATACAATGTGTGCATAAAAAGTATCGAGATTGAGTTGTATTTACCACGGTAGAAATAAACAATGATGGAATGCTATTCTTTTTTCAGAATACAAGGTGTGTCAAAAAGTACAACAAAATTCGATACGTTTTTGACACACCTTGTATATCTTCATTACAGTCATGTGATCGTCGAAGAAAATGAAATCGTCTTCTTGTGTTTTCCCTTTATACGCAGTTTTCCAACTCTATAGAGGGTCAAACAATAATATGGGGGGGGGGGGGTCTTTTTGAAAGAGTGAGATAAATAATTGAAGCGGAAGTGTTTTTTTGTTGTTGTTGTTTCTATATAGATTCTACGTTATAGATATCATCATCATCATCACATGCATGTCGTCTCACCACGGATATCCATGACTCTCTATCTCTCTCTCTCTCTCTTCTCTCTCTCTCCTCTCTCTCTCTCTCTCTCTTGATATAAGGACCGGTTTACTAGTCGGTAGAGCGTTCGGCCAGGAATACACAAGGTTCTTGGTTCGATACGGCCTCCGCCTACTCAGCGTATGAGTAGCACAGGGATCTGTGCGGTAAAGTGAGGAGCTGATGGTAGGTTTGGACGCCCCACCTTAGACGCTGAAATAGTCTCCTTGGTTTAGGCGCTATTGAAAAGGGGAAATACTCCCTCGTTGTATGGCTGGTACCGATATTAGGTCGACCCGACGACATATATATATATATATATATATATAATATATATAAGAGAGAGTTTCATAATTTGCTTGAAGCTTTGTGTATGTATTGGTTAGGAGGTTGATTTAGAAGGCTATCACAATGCAGTTTGGAATAAATAAAAAAAATAATAATACGGTAACAATGGTGTTGTGTTTGACCTGTATTTTTTATTATTTCTTGAATTTTCGAGGTAATACCTCTTTATCAAAGAATTGAACTGAAGCAGTCCAGCTATATACACACACGCACGAAAAACATACCCACATCCACAATGGAGAATTAACTAATGAAACAAATCTACAACGAGAAGAATAATACGAAACACACGCACTTAAATCTATAGCCCAACATCCCGCCACACATACAAACACACAAGCCATTGCACACTAGTTGTTAAGGAAAAAAAATTAAATAAATTAAATATATATATATATATATATTTTAAAAATATTATAAAATATAAAAAGATAAATTGAATTAGATATAAATAAGTAAATAACAAATAAATATATAATAATAATAATAATAATAATAAATAATAATAATAATAATAAATGATTAAATTGATTTTACATCCAACAGGAAACATCACATGGTCACAAAACACAAATACACTTTTTTCATTCGCACATACACACGTACAAAATCCCGCGCTAGGATACAGTCTTAACGTCACAACCAACACGCATTTTCAATGTCACGCGCATTACAACATACACACACGTACAAACAAAAATAAACGCATTCACGCTCACACGAGAATACAGTTATTTCAAAAATAACATCATTTTCAAAAAAAAAAAAATCATTTGGGAAGAAATGCCATAGCTGGACTACTTCAGTTCAATTCTTTTGATAAAGAGGTATTACCTCGAAAATTCAAGAAAGAATAAAAATACAGGTCAACACACAACACCATTGTTACCGTATTATTATTTTTTTAATTTATTCCAAACTGCATTGTGATAGCCTTCTAAATCAACCTCCTAACCAATATATATATTATATAATATATATATATATATTATATATATATAATATATATATGTGTGTGTTTTTGGGGAACGTTTTTGGTTACATTAGAAGCATAAAAAATATAAGAGGAACAAAGCAAAATTCTAAAAGCTGAACGTTGTATTGTTTTTTGTTTCTTTTATTTTATTATATCGGTTTAGCTCAGTCAGTAGAGCGTTCGCCCAAGAACAGCAAGGTTCCTGGCTCGATATCGGTCCGCGCCAACTTAGGGATCTGTGCGGTAAAGTGGGGATATGCTATCGATAACGTATCGATATCGACTCTCGTCAACTTTGTAAAGTGAGAAGCTGATGGTAGGTGTGGCGCTCCATCTCAGACGCTAAAAGAAACAATCACCTAGGTCTATCGCTAGTGAAAAGGGGATATACTTCCTCGCTCTCAGGCTGATACCGACATTAGGCCACCTCAACGACTTTACATTATTTATATCCAATATATCGGGTGGCATCTACCCTTTTTCAAAAGCTTCTGCAGAGAGACTCAAAAGACTTTTAAATATTGGATACAATAAAATAAAATAAAAAGAAATTAATGCAAATTTCATCCTTATAATTTTGTTTTGTTGTTCCTCTTATATTTTCCGATGATTCTTTATATATATATATATATATATATATATATTATATATATATATATAGAGAGAGAGAGAGAGAGAGAGATAAATGAGATCTACATAAACTATCCTGTTTTCTCTTTCCTGTAGTGTAGTCTCCGTTTTTGTTAATAAATGCATTTTTATTCTGATGTCGCTAGACCACGAAGGACTCTGAATTTCCAGACTGTCCATTTTCCACCCATCGATGACTGCATATATATATATATATATATATATATATATATATATATATATATATGTGTGTGTGGGGGGGGGTAAAATAGTAGGGTAGACTGAGCTCTTTAACCTTGGGTAGGTAACCAGTCTAGGAGAGGGAAAACTCTAAACTCAAAATTCCTGAGGTCAGTCGTTGATTGGGTTTGTGGCATTCGTGCACCAATTCTTTCCTATCGACTGTGCCAAAAAGTGCGGAATGGTCCAACACAAGCCTTCACTACTATAAACAAAATACTGTGTTGGTTGTTCATTGATGAACACTCATGCATCGAAAATAGACGAGAGAGTCCATTTTTTAAAAAAAATATACATATTCAATCTATTTTCAGAAGTTTTTTTCATCGATGTAAATTCTGCATTGTCTGGAATTGGTTTATAGCAACAAAAAAATATTTTAATTTCACATCTCATATCGAAGAAGCAATTCAAAAATAGTGACAATTCAGAAAAAGTTTTCCCCGATGTAACAGACGCATTTTGATTGATTTCGAAAAAAAAAGTTTTTCAAACTTCTTTATCTCAGAATTTATGAGATGAGGCTTAATAATTAACATTATTTGGATTATTCGGACCATTGTACTCATTTTCATTGTTATCTGTAGAACGTTTCGGCCGATGTGCCCTCCGGCCTTCTTCAGGTATTTCTTGTCGGATACACCCACCTGGACTGAATTAGGTTCAAAGTTCCGTAATGGCTTCCAATTATGACAAGAAGGTACACGAGTTCAAATAGAAGGTTCCTGGGTCCGAAAAAGGTCACGAGTCTGAAAAAGTTCGCGAATCCGACTGCATTGATTTCTTACCTATCCTTTGGACCAGAGCGGCAGAGTGGAGAGGGGGTTCTGCTGCTTGAGCAACAGCACATCCTCCATATCAAACCACCCAGGCTATGTAGTTCCACTACCCCCCCTACAAAAAAAAACCACCTTTGGACACTACTCCATTGTCTTTCGCAGACGTAAGGATTCCAACCAAAGATTAAGAATTAACTTGATGTGGATAGAATGAAAAGAAGCGTCGGAAAGTGAGAAAGCGAAAGATTCCAGTCTCTTCTGATTCTTATCCAATACATCCAATTTAGGTTTGGCGCCAATTTGGTCTGAGAGTAGCCAGTGGGCAATCGGCCCACACAGTTTCGATTTCAACCTTCAGCTTGCAGCAATTTCACCGCCCCTCCCACTGATTAAATGTCTGAGTGCTTTGGTATTTCTTACTACTAAGGGCTTTTTGCTTTTAAAAGTGACTGCGATCTCAATTTGAAGAAGAAATGCACCTGTTGTGCTGCAAAGTGAAGAATTTAGCATGATCCGCTAATGGAACAAGCGAAATGGTTCGCGTACGTTTTGCCAGGTCAAGCATAAGGCTATTTTTAGTGAGACTTTCTGGATTCAATTTAATCTCACTGCCCTTTTCAAACACCTTGTTAGGCAAAAGAGAAAGTTTTTTCATGAAATGTCAAGTGTCTTCGGTGTTTCTTATATAATTCTTATAAGTTTGAAGACGCGTGGTGTAATGGTTATAGTCATAGGAAATGAACTCAGACACCCGAGTTCAATTCCTGAAGGTTTCTGTTTGCATTTCACATGGCGCTAATACCTTGGGAAGGTATAAATCCAATTCTCCCCCAGCTATGGATAACTAGCAGGGTAGATTGGACTCTTTAACCATGGCTGGGTAACCAGTTTAGGAGAAGGAAAACACTGAATTCAATCCTGTTAAACTCCGCTTAAAAATTGACCTTGTGTCACATCCTGTTCATGCGGGAGGGATTGGTAAATATTTATATAATTCTATAAGTTGGAGACGCGTGGTGTAATGGTCAGAGTTGTAGGAAATAAACTCGGCCACCCGAGTTCAAATCCTGGACGAGGTTGTTTGTATTTCACATAGCGCTGATACACTTGGGAAAGGTATGCATTCACATAACTCTCTCTCCAGCTGTGAGAATAGTAAGACCGACTTGGTCTCTTTAACCTTGGCTAGGTAACCAGTTTAGAAGGAAAACGCTGGATTCAAACCTGTCAAACTCCGCTTAAGAAATTGAACTTGTGTCACATCCTGCTCCGACGGACGGGTTGATAAGTAAAAGAACACTTTATATGTTGTCCACAAATATAAAGTATGATCATTTAAAGTAAAAAAGAAATGCATACAACTAACCCACCTCCATCTATGCGTAAATAGTAGGACAGACTGGGCTCTTTAACCATGGCTAGGTAATCATTATAGGAGAAAGAAGCAGAACACACACACACACACACACACACACACATACACACGCACACATACACACACACACACACATATATATATATATGAGGAGGGCGATATATATATATATATATATATATATACATATGTACAATTGTGTCTGGTGAGTGTTTGTGTTTGTGTGTGTGTGTGTGTAACATAGAAGAAAGAAAGAAAAAAAGAAAGAAAGGAAGAAAGAAACAAAGAAAAAACTAAGACGTTAATTAATGAACAAAGAAAAGAGGAAGAAAGAAATATGACTGCTGATCTGGATGAAGAAAGAAAGAAAGAAAGAAAGAAAGAAAGAAAGAAAAGAAAGAAAGAAAAGAAAGAAAAAGAAATAAATAAAAATCTTATATATTTCCCTTTATGTATAGGAAGTTCTTCGAAAAGAAGAAAGTAAATAAAAGTATTCCCGGGTGGAAAAGCGATATCAGAATTTAGGTATTGAATTAAGGAAAGTAGGAATGAAGGAAGAAAAGAGAAAAAAAGAGGGACGAATAGAAATGTACTAATTAAACTAACCGATAATCTAAGCGAATCAAAGATGGAGGTGATCCTTGAAGATTTAAGTGCTCATCTGTCCTCATCAGATGAGACGTCGTCGTTCAACTAAATAAAAGGAGATCTCCATTTTGTATTTCCATTCTAGCAAATTCCATGTTCTTCCACATTCCATTCCATTTCCACTTATCCAATAAATCCAGTGACAGAAAAGGGAAAGGAAAATCTACAGGTCGCCATTAGAAAAGAATCGAATAAGTTTAATCTGACACAAATAGAAATGGCGGGAACTTTTCCAGTCAAATCTTGAAAGTGGGCAAAATACAATGGCGACTTAAGGCAAACGAAAAATCCACAGTAGCTACACTGCCGATATTTTTCTAAAGAAAAAAGTTTACCTCTTATTAGACAATTGTGGGTTGGGGGTATCTAACACAAGGTACTATCTGTCTATTGCAGTGAAATCGAATTAAGTATCTATATGTTAATCTTTGTGTTCCTTAAAAGTACGACCGTTATCATCTTTCAACAACCTTTGGTTAAAAATAAAAGATGAAATGAAAAATATAAATCCTGATTATCTTGTGTCGCTTATCTACCGATTTCTTATGAGTGTCGTCACTTCAGCTAAATAATGTACCATTCCGTTTTTATTATAAAGAAAGAAACGGAAAAAGTACATGCTACACATAAAAATATAAGAAAGAAAAAAGAGAGTATGCGATAGAACGAGAGGGGGTGAGCGCACAGAAGCGATAACGCTAATCAGTTTCAATTGAACATACTACAAATATGGAAAGAAGAAAGAGCGAGAGAGAGTTAAATCAAGATTATTATACTTTTTACACATTGAACTATATGGCAATAGCTTTTAAGTAAACATATCAAACATTGTAATAATTGAATTATTAATCTGTGGTATATCCACAGGTCCTCCCAGTTAATATCTAGTTTTGCCAAGTTTTTTTTTTTTCATCTTTTAATTTTCAATAGACATTTTTCTTCGCAACCAACTTTAGGTGTCATTCTACGAGGGTAAGTAAAAAAGTAATGCTATTTTGTTTAGGGCAGGTATAATTACCAACACAGAAACATGTATCATACTTCAAAATGAACCTGATCTTCTGTGGATCACATCCCTACTTCTCTACATAGTCATCGTTTCTCTCAATAGCAATGTTCCACCTTCGAATGAGAGCATGTATCCCTGCTCCGTAAAATTCTGTTGACTATTCTTTGAGCCACTTCTTTACTACAGATTTCACTTCCTCGTCACTGGATTAATGTTTGCAAAAAACCCCGTTGTTGCCTCTCAAACTCTCTTTCCTGGGGCCGAAGAGAGAGGTTATTCCAGTGACGATGAACTGAAATCTGTAGTGAAGAAGTGGCTCAAAGAACGCTTCCTCGTCACTGGAATATTGTTTGCTAAAAAATCCCGTTGTTGCCTCTCAAACTCTCTTTCCTGCAAACTGAAATTTGTAGTGAAGAATTGGCTCAAAGAACGCTCAACATAATTTATCAACGTGGAACATTGCTATTGAGAGAAACAGTGACTATGTGGAGGAGTAGGGATATAATCCACAGAGGACCAGCTTTATTTTGATGTATTTTACATGTTCCTGTGTTTGTAATTATACCTGTCCTGAACAAAATGGCATTACTTTTTGACAAACCTATATGAAGAAGTAGTGATGTGATCCACAGAGGACCAGCTTTATTTTGATGTATGATACATGTTCCTGTGTTGGTAATTATACCTGTCCTGAACAAAATGGCATTACTCTTTTACTCATGCTCGTAAGATTGCGACGATATAATCGGATTGCAAATAATAAAGAAACCCTTTGTACTCGAAGAATCCTAGTTAAATAAACCAGATGTTCTACTATATGTAATAAAATCGATCCGAATTATTTCAAATTGTGTAGGAGATTCCCGGTTTCATTTGATTATAGTATTTCTTTTATTTCTTCATGTGTCTCACCGGCAAACTTATTTGGAAAATACAGAGTGATCAAAAACAACAGATTTTTTGAAAGTCAGGTCTCTTTGTTCTGGTCACCCTGAGTATATATATATATATATATATATATATATATATATATATATATATGAGGAAAGGTAAAGGGCTAAAGTGGACAAAAAATAATGACTAAAACAATTAGAAGTAGAAGAGAAATATTTCGTTCTTCTTTACGCGAAGAACATCATCAGTCTAACTAAGTACGTACATTGGTATCTATAGTAGAGAAAGTGAGTTGTGGTGAAATTGAGGGGTAGGGGGGTTAGAGAGGATTTGATGGAACAGAGAATAACATCATATAAAGTGGAGGGGGGAAGAGACGAGATGAAATGGGGTAGGTAGTCAATATTTATGTAGTTGGCTGGGGAAGTTTTTTTTCTTCGCGTAAGAAGGACGAAATATTCTACTTCTACTTGTTTGAGTCATTATTTTTGTTCACTTTTCCTTTTACCTTACCTCATACTGTCGGACTTTACTCCAACCCTCCTATCTTCATATATATATATATATATATATATATATATATATATATATATTAGAAAGGAAGGAAAAACTCAACACCGTAATTCCATAATAAATTTATTTCGGCCAAAATTGGGGCCTATCTTCCATCCAATGAGACTGGATTTTGGGGAGCTATATTAAATCAACTTAGATTTATAAAGGCCCCAATTTTGGTCGAAATAAATGTATTATGGAATTACGGTGTTGAGTTTTTCCTTCCTTTCAAAGATAAATATTGCTCTGTATATAATCTAAAAAGTTTATTATACATTGAGCTCTCTTTAGTGATTTAAAGATTCACTGTATTTATACATACTGGATCATACAATAATAATACAGTGTATCTTAGAAATCACATATAGAATCATCCCTTACTAAAAGTTTTGGATACCTCCATATATATATATATATATATATATATATATATATATATATATTATATATATGATGGGCCGAGTGTTGCTTTTAAACCGTCAAGAGAATTAGGCCCCGAAACGGTTTGCACTTTCTCTTCTGATGAGCCTATTTCAGTTGTAACATCGTTTGTTTTTTCATTATATCTTATTCATATATATAATATATATATATATTATATATATATATATATATATATATCCGTTGCTGGCTTGCCGTCAACGATTTATATACATATTGGTTTAAAGGTGAATTCGTCTGGTGACGAATTTAGAATATGTCTTTCTTTTTCTGAATATGTCAAAATAAGAGATACATTAAGAGATACATTTTTTGTTGAACGAGATTTTTGTGGCAGAAGTGCTCATATTTGAAACTACAACATAGAATTTTTTTTTTTGCAACATCAAGGATTTCGTTTGGAATTCATATCACAGGACTATAAAATTAAAAAAATTAAAAAAATTAAAATCTGTTTTCAAATGCCTTTAAAGTAATAAATAATTCCTCATTCGCATCTGATGAGTCAGGAGAGTTAGACACTTTGTCTAAGCTCCCTTAAATAGACTATAATGCTAAATCTCTAAATCTTTTGTTATTTCTTTACTTATATATTTGCTCTGTGACTCTAACATTAAGAGCACACATTAAGCTCTCAAACTGCGACAAGTTTTTAAAATAAAACTCTTGTGTCGTAAGGAAGATTTCTTCTCTGGACTTTTGGATTATATATATATATATATATATATATATATATATATATATATGCACAGAGCCATATATATATATATATATATATATAAATATTGGGTTACCCCACAAAACAGAACTGACTTTCAAAAAAAAACGTCTCTATTTGGATCACCCTATATAATAAGAGATTCTGGCCTTCGAGTTTTGGTTAAGTACGTGAAATATATGTATCTAAATAGAGAATGTCTGCAATGTTGATGGTAACTTCAAAACAGATTCTATTTAAAGAAAGGCCATTCTTCATTTGGAGAGGACCTCTAACCTTAAACAGATATTCAGCCGTCAACTGACAAACGAAGGACTGGTTGTCTCTCGTTAGGGTAGGTCGATTTTTCGCTTTTTAAAAATATCAAATTGTCCATCTATGCAAAAGTTCTGTGTTTGTATACTGAATAATTATACCAAAAATTACATATTTTACTTACACCATTGGGTGAGGAAATAGCATCAAAGATCGTCTACTAAAATGCACTAAAATTCTCGTTTTCGCAAAATTTAACCTTTAGAAAACAAGGATTTTTAGTGCATTTTCAGTGCTACTTTTCGTGGAGTAGCGTAGCTTAAATACATACGTATATTTGAGGCGTAACATTGATTCTCAAAGATACATGATTCAAAGTTAACTGGCCTGAAAAAATGTAAATGTTTTTAAATAAAATAACTGGTGCATTATGTTTTTTATTCATTAATATATCAACACTGAAAATTTCATTAAATTCGGTTTATTCCCTGATTTGGGGTATTTTTTCTTACGGCGGGGTGACATACGATGGTGGAATTTAGGTTCGTTTAGTTCGAATTAACCAGATCGACCTATACACAAATGTGTACAGTATTAAACACTTTGCTTTAAAATCTAATTCCATAAAATCTAATTCCATAAAATTAATGTTTTTGTGAGGATAAATCAACGGTTGACCCAAATAGAATTACATGCAAGAATCGACGAAAAGCCTTTCTTTGCAAATCCGCAGTATTAAAACATTTTATTGCGACGGGGTGTGTGGGTGTGGGTGTGGGTGGTTGACAAAAACATCTGTAGATTTATTGCCGTAGAAATTGAACTCAAAGTGTTCATGTTCTAATTCCACGTCCTGATCCGTGCCTTTGGCCGTCACCGGACACAAAACGAACGGAAAATAATTTTCATTAAACATTTCTCTCTTTTTTTGTTGTTGAGTATTCTGTTTGTCTTAACGAGCTAAACAGATAACTTAATCTTAAAGCTCTTTTAAGCCGACATCTTTGTTTTTTATTTCATTTTTTCCCGCTTTTACTAAGGTTTTCCCCATCTGTGAATTTTTGTTTGTTGTTGTTATTATTGTTTATTTTAGCTGATTTTTTTTTTTTGTAAACAAAAGTTGAGTCTGATGAAGATTTAAGAGGAGGAAAATCTCTTCACTCGAGACAAGAGTTTAAACTGATTATGTTTAACAAAAACTCCACAATTTATTATTTTATTTTTACGTCTTATTTGTTTAGAGAAATATTTCCCTCGTTTATTTGGTTAAAAGTATTAGCAATTTATCTATAGACGATCAGCGATCTTGTTGGGTTCCCACAGTCCATGATGATATTGGTACTTCTATTTAGGAATGAGTGAAAGATTCTGATTATCATTTCAGTTAGTATGTCAAATTTCACAGGCATTGGGTATAAAATGTATTCGTAATCTGGTTAAAACTTTTTGCTATATAGACATATATACCCTTCTGACATTCCCGGGTATATAAGAGAGAGAGAGAGAGAGAGAGAGAGAGAGAGAGAGAGAGAGAGAGAGAGAGAGAGAGAAGAAGGGTAAGAGAAAGAGAGATATAGAAAGAGTAAGAGAGGGAAAGAGAAAGAGAGAGGGAAAGAGTAAGAGAGAAAGAGAGAGAGAGAGAGAGAAAGAGAAGAGAGAGAAGAAAGAGAGAAAGAGAGATAGAGTAAGAGAGAAGAGAGAGAGAGAGAGAGAAAGAGTAGAGAAAGAGAGATATAGAAAGAGTAAGAGAGGGAAATAGAAAGAGAGAGGGAAATAGTAAGAGAGAGAGAGAGAGAGAAAGAGAGAGAGAGAAGAGAAAGAGAGAGAGAGAAGAGAAGAGAGAGAGAGAAAGTAAGAGAAGAGAGAGAGAGAGAGAGAGAAAAAGAGTAAGAGAGAGAGAGAAAGGGAAAGAGAGATAAAAGAGAGATAAAGAGAGAGAGAGAGAGAGAGGAGAGAGAGTAAGAGAGATAGTAATAGAGAGAGGAGAGGGGGGAAAGAGACATATTATATTTGAGATGGTTGAACTTACTTGCTCCTCTTCTTAATTGTTTGCTGACTCGTTTGCTGCTAACTGCTTCTATTTCGGTCGCCATTTGCCTTGGGCTGACTCCAATCTAGAAACAGCTGCTGATGGTTGACTTTCTTCCTTGCTAATTCTCTGCTGGGCTGAGCTGTCATTATCTTAATTATCTAACAAACTAATAGACTTGGTTTTACTTAATCAAGTTTTATTAACCATAATTGATTCCGCCGCAAGAATGAGACCGAACCTAGGAGAGACGACAATCATGTCTGCTCTCCTTTAAAATCGGGTCAAATCTGCTTGACTAACTAACTATTCTCACGTCTCTGTACCGGAAGTCAGTTGAGTCATCTAAAATGTCAATCATAACCCCAACGGTTATGGAAAATTACCCATCTCCGGTTTTAAATCTAACGAACTTTATTTAAAACTAACTTAATGGGTACGTTCACAATTTATGACTTCTCATGAATTGTAAGATTTTGTTCATTTGTATATTTTCTAAATTCTTGCCAATTATTTAGATATTAATTCATGTTTATCTGAAGATTAAAATTCTTTTCGGAACTGCCAAAAAGGTGATGTTTTATAATAATAATTAAATTTATTGTGTACAGTGCTCAGGTGCACACAACTCATCAAAGTCTCATGTCAAGTACACAGAATAATGTATTAGTGTCAGGAACATGAACAGTTTACAGTAGTAATATGCACGTGTGTGCACGTGTGTGCATATGTATGTGGAGGGCGGTATCAGGTACAGTGTCGGCGGACCACAGGAAGCATGGAGGCTTTGAAAGATTCAGTGCTTCGGCAGCCTACAACAGACGCAGGCAAGTTTATTCCATGTCTCCGCAATTCTGAGCGTAAAAAAATGTTTCCGAAAGTCACGTGAGCAGTGCTGTTTTCTGACTTTGTAAGCATGCCCACGTGTGTTGGAAAGATGGTGATCAAAAAGGTGCTCATGGTTGCTGTTGTTAAGATGATTAATAACCTTATGAGCGTTTACCAGGTCAGTTGCCAGACGCCGAAGTTTCCAGCGAATCCATTCCCAGGGCTGCGAACGTTCAGAGTATGGAGATGCCTGATGGAGGGTATCCGCCTGGTTGCCCGTCTCTGTACAGTTTCTAGGAGGTTAATATTCTATTATCATTTTATTTTCTCTAAATCTTATCATAATAAAGATCGCGTGTTTTTCTGTCTGTACCGAAACTATATTACAACTCAAGTCAGGATTCCCTTATGTTATTTAGGTCACATTCTCCATGATTTTAATTTTATGTAAACCTCAATTAATAATAAAATTGTGTTAACATTATTAATACTGTGACCATATCAAACATACTAATAACACATGCAATTTTATTCATATATACAACAAAACAGAACGGTTTACAGAATGAACGGGAAGGCTAATGTGCATATTGATATTAAAAATTTGATTTTAATAAATATGTGCTTAGTATTATTGATTTCTAATTGTTTGGTTTTATTCTCGGTGACAAATCTGAAAAGAAAATCCATTAACAAGAAAGAAATAACTGTAATTTTATTATTTGCTTCCTATTGTAAGTACAATGGTTAAACTAGGAAAATTTAACAATGAAAGACGGGAGTGATGGAAGAGTAAGTTTCAGTTGTTTTATTTCCGATTATACCTCCTCCTTTTCAAATATTTTTTTGCTGCATTCTTATTAGTTTCATTAGTCCTTTTCTAATTTAATATAATATTTTATTACAAGTAAAACTTAAACACTTGCACCCGGAGGGTGCATATATTTGCTAGTAATGATGATAAAAAAAGTTGTATGAGAATTTTCTCGAAGTATTTTTGGAGATGAAATAAAAACCCATTTTTGGGTTTACAAAATTAAAATTCATTTGACAGAACATTATCATATAGTAAAATGCCAATTTGAACATTCTGGAGCCATAGAGTGTGGAGTACCTTCATATACATTACCCCCAGGATCTCTCAGACCCGGACTGGTATCAACTGTCCCATTTATGGGTCAAATAAATCTGCTCGAAAATTATTCGATAGGACCTTGTGCACAAAAAAAGAAACAACACACAAATTGTGTTGATGTCATGGACTGCTCAACCATCAGGATTCTATTCATCACGGGTCGCAAGCCCACGGCCAACTGGTGGCCCCATTGAGGGGATTTTACCTATTTGCAGAGGTGCAGTCGGTATATTTCCACAACCCCAGCCGACCGAGTGTCTATTCATTAATATACAAATAGATACACACACCAAACACACTCATACATAGACACATCACACTCACAACACACACACACACACACACACACACACACCACACTTTATATATATATATAATGTAATTTGCTATATTTTCTCTGAAGAAGGCCGTTTTATTTGGATCTCTTAAATATCTTATATTTCTATTAATAATTAATAGTATTCAATACCTGAAGAAGGCCGGAGGGTATATCGGCCGAAACGTTGTACAAATAACAATGAAGATGGAGACAATAGTCCGATTCACGCTAATAATACTAATTTCAAGCTCATCTCAAACATTCAGAGAAATAGTATTAGTATTTTAATTCATATCTAAATAATAATAGAATACAATGTGTACATAACAAACTCCCGACCGAAACACGTGTTGGTATTCATCAAACTAATTTTATCATTCAACATTTCTTTTCTTATTTATCCTTCAGCATATTTTCGGATTCATTTCCGTTTTTCAGCTTACACACACACACAAACACACACACACCAATGGTAATATATATATATATGTGTGTGTGTGTGTGTGTGTGTGTGTGTGTGTGTATTAGACGATCCTGTAAATGTGGCCTTATTCATTTATTGAACCTCAGCTTTTCGTGCGGAGATTATTCATAGGATTCCAACTGTTCAAAACCCGTTTCTCCTTCTTAGATGACATGCAAATTTTTTAAAATTAAAAAGCATTTGTGTGACACATTCAAATATGACAAACAAATGACGCAGGTGATTGACCCTTCCCATGATGCACCATACAAAGAAAAAAATAGCCTTTAAAAAGAAAACTAGAGTTTGAAATATATCTATATATATATATATATATATATATATATATATATATATATATATATATATCATATATATATATAATATATATATAAATTTGAAATAGTGCAATAATACAAATAATCTATATTTGAAATATATAGAAGTTTGAAATATATATAGTTTTTCTTTTTTTAAAGGCTATTTTATTTCTTTGTATGGTGCCATCATGGGAAGGGTCAAATCACCTGCGTCCATTTGTTTGTCATAGTTTGAATGTGTAAAAATGCTTTTTTAATTTTTAAAAAGCTTGCATGTCTCTAAGAAGGGAAAACGGGTTTGAAACAGTTGGATCCTATGATCAAATTCGCCACGAAAGCTGAGTCAATAAACGCTTTAAGGCCACATTTCAACATGATCGTCCTAATACAAACAGGCAGAGATGTTTAATCGAGCTACTCAACAGTTTTATAGCCGCCTCGAAATGAATAAAGAAAGAAGGAAGGAAGAACTAAAACAAACAGTACAAGAGAAAGAAAGAAAAACGAAAGGAGACAGAGAGAAAAAAACTACAAAGAAAAGAAGAAAAGTTGAAAGAAGAAGAAAGAACAAGAAGAAGAATGAAGAAAGAAAGGAAGAAAGAAAGAAAAGAGTAGAAGATAGAAGAAAAAGAAGAAAGAAGAAGATTAAAGAAAGAAGAAAAAGAAAGAAGAAAGGATAAGAAAGATAGAAGAAAGAAAGAAAGACAAGATAATAGAAGAGAAAGAAACAAAGAGAAACAAGAAAGAACAAAAAGAAAGAAAAAAGAAAGATAGAAGAAAGAAAGAAAGAAAGAAAGAAAAAAGAACAGAAAGAAAAATGAAAGAATAAAAGAAAAGATAGAAGAGAAAGAAACAAACAACCAAAGAAGAAGAAGAAAGATAGAAAGAAAGAAGAAAAAAGAAAGATAGAAGAAAGAAAGAAAGAAAGAAAAAAGAAAGAAAGAAAGAAAAATGAAAAGAAAAAAGAAGATAGAAGAAAGAATGAAGAAGAAAGAAAGAAAAAAGACAAAAAGAAAGATAGAAGAAAGAAACAAGAAACAAAGAACAAAGAAAAGAAAACAAAGAAACAAAGAAAAAAGAAACAAGAAAAAAGAAAGAAAAAGAAGATAGAAAGAAAGAAAGAAAGAAAGAAACAAAGAAAAAAGAAAGACTCTATTAGAAAGAGAGAGAGAGAGGGGAGAGAGGAGAGAGAGAGAGAGAGATTGAAAAGACAAGGGAAAAATTTACAAATGCAAATTAAACAAAAAGATTGCATGTTGATGTAGATGTTCTAATGTGTTTCAAACCAGGTCTGTATTATTTGCTATTGTCCTCATCAATCCTTGTTATCTGTCAACGTTTGGCCGATGTGTGCCTCCGACTTCTTCGGTATTTCTTGTCGGAACTCGGGAATCTTCTCGGATTCAGGAGACTTCTTGTCATAATACGGAACCTTTTTGTTTTAATCGGGGCCATTAACGGAACTTTGAATCCTAACGACAAGAAGGGGCCCGATTACCGACAGAGTTCCCGAATCCGAGATGCTTCCAAGTCCGAGAAGGTTCGAGGGCGGAAAATAAGGTTTCCCGAGTCCGACAGAATACCTGAAGAAGGCCGAGGGCACATCACCGAAAACGTTGCACAGATAACAATGAAGATGAGCACAATAGGTTTTGGAATAATCTAAATAATCTATTATCCAGCCTCATCTAAAAAAAATTACCAGCGCTCATCTCAAAAAATTCAGAGAATTGTGGAAAAAAGGTTAATTATTTTTTTGTACGGAATATAAATAAATAGAAGTCAACGCGCAGTTCTCCAACAGTGTGAATAGTTAATCGACTCGTAGTGATTCGACTATACGACTACTACTATGTAACTCGACTGAATAACTTCACGAAGGTAAATATATTTTGAAGGGTAAATATTTCCTTTACAATAAAAGATACTATTTCTTATGAATTTTGAGATGGGGATTGATAACTTTGTATTATTGTCCTCTTGTACATATAACAATAAAGATGAGGACAAATAGTCCGAAATAATCAATGTACAATAAATTGAACGTATTTGAAATATTGAATGAAAAACTTTTTTGTTATCCCACCGTTCCGTCGTTTTTGGCCGTTTCATACATTATTCATGACCCCCAGTCAAACTCCCCCACAATCCCCGCGGAAATATTGTTGAGGGTAAAAAGTTTAATTGGGGATTATTGTTTAAAAAGTGGATGCGAACATTTCACTTTCGAATTGTCTTCAATGAAACCATTTTCGTTCACTGGACAGCAGAAGAATCGTTTCTTACATCAAATTGAACGCGTCACAGAAATAGAAATGTTCGTCCCACTTTTAAACAGATAATCCCCAATTAACTTTTTACCCTCAACAATATTTCCGCGGGTGTATGTGGGGGGAGTGAGGTTGGGAGTGGGGGTCATGAATTAATGGATGAAACGGCCAAAAACGACGAACGGTGGATAACAAAAAAGTTTTTTCATCAAATATTTCAAATACGTCAATTTATTGTATCAATTGGATTATTCGGACTATTGTCCTCATCTTTATTGTTATATGTACAAGAGGACAATAATACAAGTTATCAATCCCCATCTCAAAAATTCATAGAAATAGTATCTTTTATTGTAAAGGAATATATTTACCCTTCAAAATATATTTACCCTTCGTGAAGTTATTCAGTCGAGTTACATAGTAGTATTCGTAGTCGAATCACTACGAGTCGATTAACTATTCACACTGTTGGAGAACTGCGCGTTGACTCTATTATTTATATTCCTGTACAAAAAATAATTAACCTTTTTTCCACAATTTCTCTGAATTTTTGAGATGAGGCTGGATAATTTTTTAGATGAGGCTGGATAATTAGTATTATTTAGATTATTCCAACTATTGTGCTCATCTTCATTGTTATCTGTGCAACGTTTCGGTTGATGTGCCCTCCGGCCTTCTTCAGGTATTTCTTGTCGGACTCGGGAACCTTTTCGCACCCTCGAACCTTCTCGGACTTGGGAAGCATCTCGGATTCGGGAACTTTCTTGTCGTAATCGGGCCCCTTCTTGTCGTTAGGTTCAAAGTTCCGTAATGGCTCCCGATTAAAACAAGAAGGTTCCGTATTATGACAAGAAGTCTCCTGAATCCGAGAAGATTCCCGAGTCCGACAAGAAATACCTGAAGAAGGTCGGAGGGCACATCGGCCGAAACGTTGTACAGATAACAATGATGATGAGGACAATAGTCCAAATAATACAGACTTGGTGAAACACATTAAACATCTACATCAACATGCAATCTTTTTGTTTAATTGCATTTGTAAATTTCTCCCTTGTCTTTTCAATCTCTCTCTCTCTCTCTCTCTCTCCTCTCTCTCTCTCTTTCTCAATAGAGTCTTTCTTTTTTCTTTGTTTCTTTCTTTCTTTCTTTCTTCTATCTTTCTTTTTTCTTTCTTTTTTCTTTGTTTCTTTTTTCTTTGTTTCTTTGTTTCTTTCTTTGTTTTCTTGTTTCTTTGTTTCTTTCTTCTATCTTTCTTTTTTTCTTTTTCTTTCTTTCTTTCTTTCATTCTTTCTTCTATCTTTCTTTTTCTTTCATTTTTCTTTCTTTCTTTCTTTTTTCTTTTTTCTTTCTTTCTTCTATCTTTCTTTTTTCTTTCTTTCTTTCTTTCTTTCTTTCTTTCTTTGTTTGTTTGTTTCTTTCTTTCTTCTATCTTTCTTTTTTCTTTCATTTTTCTTCTTTCTTTTTCTTTCTTTCTTTCTTTCTTTCTTCTATCTTTCTTTTTTCTTTCTTTCTTTGTTTCTTTCTTTTTTCTTTCTTTGTTTCTTTCTTTCTTCTATCTTTCTTTTTTTTCATTTTTCTTTCTTTCTTTCTTTTTTCTTTCTTTCTTTCTTTCTTCTATCTTTCTTTTTCTTTCTTTTCTTTTTTCTTTTTCTTCTTTCTTTCTTTCTTTCTTTCTTTTTTCTTTCTTTTTTTCTTTTATCTTTCTTTTTTCTTTCTTTCTTTTTTTTTCTATCTTCTATCTTTCTTTTTTCTTTCTTTCTTTCCTTCTTTCTTTCATTTTCTTCTTTTTTCTTTCTTTCTTCTTTCACTTTTTTCTTTCTTTTCTTTGTTAGTTTTTTTTTTCTCTCTGTCTCTCTTTCGTTTTTCTTTCTTTCTTTTTCTTTGTTTGTTTGTTTAGTTTCTTCCTTCCTTTCTTTCTTTAATTCATTTCGAGGCGGCTATAAAACTGTTTGAGTAGCTTCGATTTAAACATCTCTGCCTGTCACTTGTATTAGACGATCAGTGTAAATGTGGCCTTAAAATCGTTTATTGATCTCAGCTTTTCGTGCGGAGATTATTCATAGGATTCCAACTGTTTCAAACCCGTTTCTCCTTCTTAGATGACATGCAAACTTTTAAAAAATTAAAAAAGCATTTGTGTGACACATTCAAACTATGACAAACAAATGACGCAGGTGATTGACCCTTCCCATGATGCACCATACAAAGAAAAAATAGCCTTTAAAAAAGAAAACTATATATATTTCAAACTTCTATATATTTCAAATATAGATTTATTTGTATTATTTGCACTATTTCAAACTTATATATATATATATATATATATATATATATATATATATATATATATATATATATATATATATATATATATATATATATATATTTCAAACTTCTAGTTTTCTTTTTTAAAGGCTATTTTTTCTTTGTATGGTGCATCATGGGAAGGGTCAATCACCTGCGTCATTTGTTTGTCATAGTTTGAATGTGTCACACAAATGCTTTTTTAATTTTTTAAAAAGTTTGCATGTCATCTAAGAAGGAGAAACGGGTTTGAAACAGTTGGAATCCTATGAATAATCTCCGCACGAAAAGCTGAGGTCAATAAATGAATTTAAGGCCACATTTACAGTGATCGTCTAATACACACACACACACACACACACACACACACACACATATATATATATATATACATTTGTGTGTGTGTGTGTGTGTGTGTGTGTGTAAGCTGAAAAACGGAAATGAATCCGAAAATATGCTGAAAGGATAAATAAAGAAAAGAACATGTTGAATGGATAAAATTAGTTTGATGAATTACCAACACGTGTTTCGGTCGGGAGTTTGTTCATGTACACATTGTATTCTATTATTATTTTAGATATGAATTAAAATACTAATACTATTTCTCTGAATGTTTGAGATGAGGCTTGAAGATTAGTATTATTAGCGTTAATCGGACTATTGTCTCCATCTTCATTGTTATTTGTACAACGTTTCGGCCGATATACCCTCCGGCCTTCTTCAGGTATTGAATACTATTAATTATTAATAGAAAATTATAAGATATTTAAGCATACAAATAAAACGGCCTTCTTCAGAGTAAAATATAGCAAATTACATTATATATATATATATATGTGTGTGTGTGGTGTGTGTGTGTGTGTGTGTGTGTGTGAGTGTGTGTGTCTATGTATGAGTGTGTGTGTGTGTGTGTATCTATTTGGTATATTAATGAATAGACACTCGGTCGGCTGGGGTTGTAGAATATACCGACTGCACCTCTGCAAATAGGTAAAATCCCCTCAATGGGGCCACCAGTTGGCCGTGGGCTTGCGACCCGTGATGAATAGAATCCTGATGGTTGAGCAGTCCATGACATGCAACACTAATTTGTGTGTTGTTTCTTTTTTTGTGCACAAGGTCCTATCGAATAATTTTCGAGCAGATTTATTTGACCCATAAATGGGACAGTTGATACCAGTCCGGGTCTGAGAGATCCTGGGGGTAATGTATATGAAGGGGTACTCCACACTCTTTATGGCTCCAGAATTGTTCAAATTGGGCATTTACTATGATGATAATGTTCTTGTCAAATGAATTTTAATTTTGTAACACCCAAAATGGGTTTTTATTTCATCTCCAAAAATACTTCGAGAAAATTCTCATACAATCTTTTTTTTATCATCATTACTAGCAAATATATGCACCCTCCGGGTGCAAGTGTTTAAGTTTTACTGTAATAAAATATTATATTAAATTAGAAAGACTAATGAAACTAAATAAGAATGCAGCAAAAATATTTGAAAAGGAGGGAGGTATAATCGGAAAATAAAACAACTGAAACTTACTCTTCCATCACTCCCGTCTTTCATTGTTAAATTTTCCTAGTTTAACCATGTACTTACAATAGGAAGCAAATAATAAAATTACAGTTATTTCTTCTTGTTAATGGATTTCTTTTCAGATTTGTCACCGAGATAAAACCAAACAATTAGAAATCAATAATACTAAGCACATATTTATTAAAATCAAATTTTTAATATCAATATGCACATTAGCCTTCCCGTTCATTCTGTAAACCGTTCTGTTTTGTTGTATATATGAATAAAATTGCATGTTATTAGTATGTTGATATGGTCAACAGTATTAATAATGTAACACAATTTTATTATTAATTGAGGTTTACATAAAATTAAAATCATGGAGAATGTGACCTAAATAACATAAGGGAATCCTGACTTGAGTTGTAATATAGTTTCGGGTACAGACAGAAAAACACGCGATCTTTATTATGATAAGATTTAGAGAAAATAAAATGATAATAGAATATTAACCTCCTAGAAACTGTACAGAGACGGGCAACCAGGCGGATACCCTCCATCAGGCATCTCCCATACTCTGAACGTCTCGCAGCCCTGGGAATGGATTCGCTGAAACTTCGGCGTCTGGCAACTGACCTGGTAAACGCTCATAAGGTTATTAATCATCTTAACAACAGCAACCATGAGCACCTTTTTGATCACCATCTTTCCAACACACGTGGGCATGCTTACAAAGTCAGAAAACAGCACTGCTCACGTGACTTTCGGAAACATTTTTTTACGCTCAGAATTGCGGAGACATGGAATAAACTTGCCTGCGTCTGTTGTAGGCTGCCGAAGCACTGAATCTTTCAAAGCCTCCATGCTTCCTGTGGTCCGCCGACACTGTACCTGATACCGCCCTCCACATACATATGCACACACGTGCACACATACGTGCATATTACTACTGTAAACTGTTCATGTTCCTGACACTAATACATTATTCTGTGTACTTGACATGAGACTTTGATGAGTTGTGGTGCACCTGAGCACTGTACACAATAAATTTAATTATTATTATAAAACATCACCTTTTTTGGCAGTTCCGAAAAAGAATTTTAATCTTCAGATAAACATGAATTAATATCTAAATAATTGGCAAGAATTTAGAAAATATACAAATGAACAAAATCTTACAATTCATGAGAAGTCATAAATTGTGAACGTACCCATTAGTTAGTTTTAAATAAAGTTCGTTAGATTTAAAACCGGAGATGGGTAATTTTCCATAACCGTTGGGGGTTATGATTGACATTTTAGATGACTCAACTGACTTCCGGTACAGAGACGTGAGAATAGTTAGTTAGTCAAGCAGATTTGACCCGATTTTAAAGGAGAGCAGACATGATTGTCGTCTCTCCTAGGTTCGGTCTCATTCTTGCGGCGGAATCAATTATGGGTTAATAAAACTTGATTAAGTAAAACCAAGTCTATTAGTTTGTTAGATAATTAAGATAATGACAGCTCAGCCCAGCAGAGAATTAGCAAGGAAGAAAGTCAACCATCAGCAGCTGTTTCTAGATTGGAGTCAGCCCAAGGCAAATGGCGACCGAAATAGAAGCAGTTAGCAGCAACGAGTCAGCAACAATTAAGAAGAGGAGCAAGTAAGTTCAACCATCTCAAATATAATATGTCTCTTCCCCCCTCTCTCTCTCTCTATTACTATCTCTCTTACTCTCTCTTCTCTCTCTCTCTCTCTCTCTTTTATCTTCTTTATCTCTCTTTCCCTTTCTCTCTCTCTCTTACTCTTTTTTCTCTCTCTCTCTCTCTCTCTCTCTCTTACTTTCTCTCTCTCTCTTACTCTTTCTCTCTCTCTTTCTCTCTCTCTCTCTTTCTCTCTCTCTCTCTCTCTTTCCCTCTCTTCTATTCTTACTCTTTCTATATCTCTCTTTCTCTTACTCTTTCTCTCTCTCTCTCTCTCTCTCTCTCTTACTCTATCTCTCTTTCTCTCTTTCTCTCTCTCTTACTCTTTCTCTCTCTCTCTCTCTTCTCTCTTTACTCTTTCCCTCTCTCTTTCTCTTTCCCTCTCTTACTCTTTCTATATCTCTCTTTCTCTTACCCTTTCTATCTCTCTCTCTCTCTCTCTCTCTCTCTCTCTCTCTCTCTCCTCTCTCTCTCTCTCTTATATACCCGGGAATGTCAGAAGGGTATATATGTCTATATAGCAAAAAGTTTTAACCAGATTACGAATACATTTTATACCCAATGCCTGTGAAATTTGACATACTAACTGAAATGATAATCAGAATCTTTCACTCATTCCTAAATAGAAGTACCAATATCATCATGGACTGTGGGAACCCAACAAGATCGCTGATCGTCTATAGATAAATTGCTAATACTTTTAACCAAATAAACGAGGGAAATATTTCTCTAAACAATAAGACGTAAAATAAAAATAATAAATTGTGGAGTTTTTGTTAAACATAATCAGTTTAAACTCTTGTCTCGAGTGAAGAGATTTCCTCTCCTTAAATCTTCATCAGACTCAACTTTTGTTTACAAAAAAAAAAAATCAGCTAAAATAAACAATAATAACAACACAAACAAAAATTCACAGATGGGGAAAACCTTAGTAAAAGCGGGAAAAAATGAAATAAAAAACAAAGATGTCGGCTTAAAGAGCTTTAAGATTAAGTTATCTGTTTAGCTTCGTTAAGACAACAGAATACTCAACAACAAAAAAAGAGAGAAATGTTTAATGAAATTATTTTCTTCGTTCGTTTTGTGTCCGGTGACGGCCAAAGGCACGGATCAGGACGTGGAATTAGAACATGAACACTTTGAGTTCAATTTCTACGGCAATAAATCTACAGATGTTTTTGTCAACCACCCACACCCACACCCACACACCCGTCGCAATAAAATGTTTTAATACTGCGGATTTGCAAAGAAAGGCTTTTCGTCGATTCTTGCATGTAATTCTATTTGGGTCAACCGTTGATTTATCCTCACAAAACATTAATTTTATGGAATTAGATTTTATGGAATTAGATTTTAAAGCAAAGTGTTTAATACTGTACACATTTGTGTATAGGTCGATCTGGTTAATTCGAACTAAACGAACCTAAATTCCACCATCGTATGTCACCCCGCCGTAAGAAAAAATACCCCAATCAGGGAATAAACCGAATTTAATGAAATTTTTCAGTGTTGATATATTAATGAATAAAAAAACATAATGCACCAGTTATTTTATTTAAAAACATTTACATTTTTTCAGGCCAGTTAACTTTGAATCATGTATCTTTGAGAATCAATGTTACGCCTCAAATATACGTATGTATTTAAGCTACGCTACTCCACGAAAAGTAGCACTGAAAATGCACTAAAAATCCTTGTTTCTCAAGGTTAAATTTTTGCGAAAACGAGAATTTTAGTGCATTTAGTAGACGATCTTTGATGCTATTTCCTCACCCAATGGTGTAAGTAAAATATGTAATTTTTGGTATAATTATTCAGTATACAAACACAGAACTTTTGCCATAGATGGACAATTTGATATTTTTTAAAAGCGAAAAAATCGACCTACCCTAACGAGAGACAACCAGTCCTTCGTTGTCAGTTGACGGCTGAATATCTGTTTAAGGTTAGAGGTCCTCTCAAATGAAGCATGGCTTTCTTTAAATAGAATCTGTTTTGAAGTTACCATCAACATTGCCAGACATTCTCTATTTAGATACATATATTTCACGTACTTAACCAAAACTCGAAGGCCAGAATCTCTTATTATATAGGGTGATCAAATAGAGGACGTTTTTTTTTGAAAGTCAGTTCTGTTTTTGTGGGGTAACCCAATATTTATATATATATATATATATATATATGGCTCTGTGCATATATATATATAATATATATATATATATATTATATATATATCCAAAAAGTCCAGAGAAAAAATCTTCTTACGACACAAGAGTTTTTTTTAAAAACTTGTCGCAGTTTTGAGAGCTTAATGTGTGCTCTTAATGTTAGAGTCACAGAGCAAATATATAAGTAAAGAAATAACAAAAGATTTAGAGATTTAGCATTATAGTCTATTTAAGGGAGCTTAGACAAAGTGTCTAACTCTCCTGACTCATCAGATGCGAATGAGGAATTATTTAATTACTTTAAAGGCATTTGAAAAACAGATTTTAATTTTTTAATTTTTTTTAAATTTATAGTCCTGTGATATGAATTCCAAACGAAATCCTTGATGTTGCAAAAAAAAAAATTCTATGTTGTAGTTTCAAATATGAGCACTTCTGCCACAAAAATCTCGTTCAACAAAAATGTATCTCTTAATGTATCTCTTATTTTGACATATTCAGAAAAAGAAAGACATATTCTAAATTCGTCACCAAGACGAATTCCACCTTTAAACCAATATGTATATAAATCGTTGACGGCAAGCCAGCAACGGATATATATATATATATATAATATATATATATATATATATATATATATATATGAATAAGATATAATGAAAAAACAAACGATGTTTACAACTGAAATAGGCTCATCAGAAGAGAAAGTGCAAACCGTTTCGGGGCTATTCTCTGACGGTTTAAAAAGCAACACTCGGCCATCATATATATAATATATATATATATATATATATATTATATATATATATATATATATATGAGAGGTATCCAAACTTGTTAGTAAGGATGATTCTATATGTGATTTCTAAGATACACTGTATTATTATTGTATGATCCAGTATGTATAAATACAGTGATTCTTTAAATCACTAAAGCGAGCTCAATGTATATAAACTTTTTTAGAATTATATACAGAGCAATATTTATCTTTGAAAGGAAGGAAAAACTCAACACCGTAATTCCATAATACATTTATTTCGACCAAAATTGGGGGCCTTTATAAATCTAAGTTGATTTAATATAGCTCCCAAAATCCAGTCTCATTGGATGGAAAGATAGGCCCCAATTTTGGCCGAAATAAATTTATTATGGAATTACGGTGTTGAGTTTTTCCTTCCTTTCTAATATATATATATATATAAATATATATAATATATATATATTATATATATGAAGATAGAGGGTTGGAGTAAAGTCCGACAGTATGAGGTAAGGTAAAAGGAAAAGTGAACAAAAATAATGACTCAACAAGTAGAAGTAGAATATTTCGTCCTTCTTACGCGAAGAAAAAAAACTTCCCCAGCCAACTACATAAATATTGACTACCTACCCATTTCATCTCGTCTCTTCCCCCTCCACTTTATATGATGTTATTCTCTGTTCCATCAAATCCTCTCTAACCCCCCTACCCTCAATTTCACCACAAACTCACTTTCTCTACTATAGATACAATTACGTACTTGTTAGACTGATGATGTTCTTCGCGTAAAGAAGAACGAAATAATTTCTCTTCTACTTCTAATTGTTTTAGTCATTATTTTTTTCCACTTTAGCCCTTTACCTTTCCTCATTATATATATATATATAATATATATATATATATATATATATATACTGCAGGGTGACCAGAACAAAGAGACCTGACTTTCAAAAAATCTGTTGTTTTTGATCACTCTGTAATTTTCCAATAAGTTTGGCCGGTGAGAACACATGAAGAAATAAAAGAAATACTATAATAAATGAAACCGGGAATCTCCTACACAATTTGAAATAATTCGGATCGATTTTATTACATATAGTAGAACATCTGGTTATTTAACTAGGATTCTTCGAGTACAAAGGGTTTCTTTATTATTTGCAATCCGATTATATCGTCGCAATCTTACGAGCATGAGTAAAGAGTAATGCCATTTTGTTCAGGACAGGTATAATTACCAACACAGGAACATGTTTCATACATCAAAATAAAGCTGGTCCTCTGTGGATCACATCACTACTTCTCTCATATAGGTTTTGTCAAAAAAGTAATGCCATTTTGTTCAGGAAGGTATAATTACAACAACACAGGAACATGTAAAATACATCAAAATAAGCTGGTCCTCTGTGGATTATATCCCTACTCTCCACATAGTCACTGTTTCTCTCATAGCAATGTTCACGTTGAATAATTATGTTGAGCGTTCTTTGAGCCAATTCTTCACTACAAATTTCAGTTTGCAGAAAGAGAGTTTGAGAGGCAAACAACGGGATTTTTTAGCAAACAATATTCCAGTGACGAGGAAGCGTTCTTTGAGCCACTTCTTCACTACAGATTTCAGTTCATCGTCACTGAATAACCTCTCTTTCGGCCCCAGGAAAGAGAGGTTTGAGAGGCAACAACGGGGTTTTTTGGCAAACATTAATCCAGTGACGAGGAAGTGAAATCTGTAGTAAAGAAGTGGCTCAAAGAATAGTCAACAGAATTTTACGGAGCAGGGATACATGCTCTCATCGAAGGTGGAACATTGCTATTGAGAGAACGATGACTATTGTAGAGAAGTAGGGATGTGATCCACAGAAGATCAGGTTCATTTTGATGTATGATACATGTTTCTGTGTTGGTAATTTATACCTGCCCTAAACAAAATAGCATTATTTTTTTACTTACCTCGTAGAATGACACCTAAAGTTGGTTTGGCGAAGAAAAATGTCTATTGAAAATTAAAAAACGATGAAAAAAAAAAAAAACCCTTGGCAAAACTAGATATTAACTGGGAGGACCTGGGATATACCACAGATTAATAATTCAATTATTACAATGTTTGATATGTTTACTTAAAAGCTATTGCCATATAGTTCAATGTGTAAAAAGTATAAATAATCTTGATTTAACTCTCTCTCGCTCTTTCTTCTTTCCATATTTGTAGTATGTTCAATTGAAACTGATTAGCGTTATCGCTTCTGTGCGCTCACCCCCTCTCTCGTTCTATCGCATACTCTCTTTTTTCTTCTTATATTTTTATGTGTAGCATGTACTTTTTCCGTTTCTTTCTTTTATAATAAAAACGGAATGGTACATTATTTAGCTGAAGTGACGACACTCATAAGAAATCGGTAGATAAGCGACACAAGATAATCAGGATTTATATTTTTCATTTCATCTTTTATTTTTTAACCAAGGTTGTTGAAAGATGATAACGGTCGTACTTTTAAGGAAACACAAAGATTAACATATAGATACTTTAATTCGATTCACTGCAATAGACAGATAGTACCTGGTTAGATACCCCAACCCACAATTGTCTAATAAGAGGTAAACTTTTTTCTTTAGAAAAATCGGCAGTGTAGCTACTGTGGATTTTTCGTTTGCCTTAAGTCGCCATTGTATTTTTGCCCACTTTCAAGATTTGACTGGAAAGTTCCGCCATTTCTATTTTGTGTCAGATTAAACTTATTTTCGATTCTTTTTCTAATGGCGACCTGTAGATTTTCCTTTCCCTTTTCTGTCACTGGATTTATTGGATAAGTGGAAATGGAATGGAATGTGGAAGAACATGGAATTTGCTAGAATGGAAATACAAAATGGAGATCTCTTTTATTTAGTTGAACGACGACGTCTCATCTG
>CM042163.1:82092312-82099812 GCA_023376005.1 Doryteuthis pealeii | reverse complement strand
AGAGAGAGAGAGAGAGAGAGATAGAGAGTCATGGATATCCGTGTTGAGACGACGATCATGATGATGATGATGATGATATCTATAACGTAGAATTATATAAGAAACAACAACAACAAAAAAACACTTCCGCTTTCAATATTTATCTCACTCTTTCAAAAAAGCCCCCCCCCCATATTTATTGTTTGACCCTCGTATAGAGTTGGAAACTCGTATAAAGGGAAAACACAAAGAGACGATTTCATTTTCTTCGACGATCACATGACTGTAATGTAAAGATATACAAGGTGTGTCAAAAACGTATCGAATTTTGTTGTACTTTTTGACACACCTTGTATTCTGAAAAGAATAGCATTCCATTCATTGTTTATTTCTACCGTGGTAAATACAACTTCAATCTCGATACTTTTATGTCACACATTGTATATATATATATAATATATAAGTAAAGTAAAGTCATCGGGGCGGCCTAATGTCGGCATCAGCCAATCAGCGAGGGAGTCTATCCCTTTTTCAATAGCGCTAGACTAAGGAGATTGTTTTTGCGTCTGAGGCGGAGCGCTACTCCTGCCATCAGCTCCTTACTTTACCACACAGATCCCTGTGCTACTCATACGCTGAGTTGGCGAGGAGCCGGTATCGAACTAGGAACCTTCTGGTTTCAAGCCGAACGCTCTACCGACTGAGCTAACCCGGCCTTTAAACATATATATATATTACAGCGAATTAGTAAAAGGCTCCCGATTGGTAGGTAGACCACGCCTACGATTTAATGTCTTGTTCCTTGGTTACAGACATCCCCGTTATGAAAAGATTTACTGGTCAGGTTGCCATTACAGCAATAAATATAGATTGAGATAAATATAGCGTTCTATATTGAAAGTGTTACCATCGTGCAGCTAAAGCCGAAAACTTTCCGACTCCAAATTTTCGGCTATCTTAAAGATATACAAGGTGTGTCAAAAAGGTATCGATATCTTGTACTTTTTGACACACCTTCTATTCTGAAAAAAATTAACGTTCCATTCATTGTTTATTTCTATCTTGGTAAATACAGCTTCAAACTTTATACTTTTATGGCATACCTTATATATATATATATATATATATATATATATATATATATATATATATATATGATGGCAAATTAGTAAAAGGCTCCCAATCAGTAGGTAGACCACGCCTACGATTTAAAGATGTCTACAGGAGAGACATGAGGATATGCCATATTGACACAAACACGTGGAACGTAGATGCAAAAAATACAGCGGCCTGGCGCCTTAACGTTAAGCAAAGCACGAATAGGGGTGAAGCGGAGAGTTGAATCGACAGCAAAGAGAGCCAGAAAGAGGGAGAAAAGACAGCAGCCTCAAAAAGAATCCCAGTTTGCGTGCATTCAGTGCACCAAAGACTGTCACTCAGGAATTGGTCTGTAGAGTCAATTACGCAGATGCAGATAAAAAAAATTTGGACACCTCACCATCGTCCTTAGTGGACGGAAAGGTACCAACAATATATATATATATATATATATATATATATAGGTTGTGTTTATTTTATTGTTGTTGTTATTATTAGTGTTATTATTATTGTTTTATTATCTTTTTTATATCATTATCATTTTATAAATTGTTAATGTAATTTTAGGCATTTTAGAACATTAGTGCTATTATCAAAGTTTATTTTGTTTAGTTTCGGATTTTTTGTGCCTAATATGCAGTGCTTCTAAAATCTTTAGTCATAGTTTACATATTTGTGTTTCTATAATGGTGGTGTTGTCGTTGAGTATTTTTCGGAATTTAGTATTGGGACAAGAGTGTGTTTTTAGATGTTGGGATATTGAGCTAGTGTCTCTAAGTGCATTGTAAGACGCCTGGAAAGGATAATTGTCGTTACACCGATGTATATATTGTTATTGGAGATATATTCTCCCAATGGGCATTTAAATTGATATACTACATTGGTTTTTTGTAACGGTTCAATTGAGGGGAAGGAATTATTGTTGATTATTAAGTTTGAAGATTTAAATTTTCTATAGTACACAATAAGTTTAATTTTTTTACTAGGGTCAGTAGGGAGTATATTTTCTTAATTAATGTTTTTATTATATTGTCATCAATTTTATAATTTGTGTGCATTTGATTACTATAATATGAATTTATACACACACACACACACACACACACACACACACACACACACACACATATATATATATATATATATATATATATATATAGAGAGAGAGAGAGAGAGAGACAGACAGACAGACAGACGACAGATGTGAAATAATTTCCAGTAGGAAAGAATCTGGAAAAGTGTAAAAGAAACGAAAAGTTTGACGAGATATTCACCCTCCAAAAAAGAAATGACCCCACCCCCTATTTTTTGCTTATTGTGCAAAGTCACCCCACCCCACCTGTGAAGCAGCTGTAAATAATTTTCACGGCTCGTCATCCAACCATCATCTTGTCTATGATACACTCACACAAGCACCTTGGTTCATACACCTTGAGGGGCCAATTTTCACGGTGTCTTTTTTTTTTTTCTTTTTTTTTTTTTTTTTTTTAACTCAGAAGAGATTTTCATCTCACCTGATGCAGATGTATGTATTTTGGCCTCAAAAGTTCTTTAACAATGAATGATTCAGCCAATATTTGAGTTCTTTTGAAGTTTCGGGACAGGGGAAATCTTCTGTGTTTTTTTTTTTATTTTATTTTTTTTTTATTTTTGTTGTTTTTTGTTTTCAGTGCTGATTGATTTTTTTTGGGGGGGGGGATAATTTGAAAAATTGAATATTCTGTCTGCAAATATTCACAAAGAAATTCTTTTTTGCAAAATCAGTAAGAAGATCAGCAATTGACTTGTGCAATTCTTGTGTTTTTTTATTACTTTCAAAAGATTTCAGCACTGATAAAAAAATTCAAATTATCCCATTTTCACTTCAAAGCTTTTTTCATTTACATATCTAAGGACTATTATTATTATTATTATTATTATTATTATTATTATTATTATTATTGAGAATTTTTCACACCAGCGTTAGCTGATAGTATTTCATTGGAGTCTGGGTGTCAACAAGTCTCCTCGGGTCTCCAGGACTCTTCTGAGTATTCTAGCCGATTGCAATAATGCAGTAGTCTGGATGGTCTTAATTCTTCCTCTTATTTCCAGACCCCCCAGTCTTTTTTTTCAGGCTGTTTGGGACCGTTCCAAGTACAACTACAATTGGTATGACTTTGACCCTTATATTCCACAGCTGTTTCAATTCTCTGACAAGGTCCAGGTATTATTATTATCATCATTATTATTATTATCATTATTATTATAGTTTTTCACACCAGCCTTAGCTGCTGGTCTTTCACTGGAATCTGGGTGACAGCAAGTCTCCTCATGTCTCTCGGACTCTTCTGTGTATTTTAGTTGATCTTAACAAAGCTGTTGTCTGAATGGTCTCGATTCTTCCTATGATTTCGAATTCCTCCAGTCTTTTTTGCAAACCTTTAGAAACCGTTCCAGTGCACCAACAATAATTGGTATAACCGTCATCCTCATGGTTCACAAGGTCCAAGTATTCTTTTTAACAAGTTATTTCTTCTGGTTAATTAACACTATGTCTGGTTTTCTGTTCGGGATTTGGTCATCCATTTTATCTAAAACATTTTCGCGTTAGCTAGTGGTCTTTCACTGGATTATGTGTAACAGCAAGTCTCCCTATGTCTCCACGACTCGTCTAGGTATTCTAGCCGATTTTAACATTGGTGAGGTCTTGGATGTTTTGTATAAAATTCAAGTCATGCTGTTACGTAGCGGGTATGGTCACAGTACCAAAAGCGTTATATGTAGTAGTTGGTCTTCAGAAAATCACAACACATGTGTATGGTAGAAACTTCTGACTTTATTTTTTCTTACTCGGCTGTGCTGTGGGTGGCGAGCGTTGACAATGACCGTTGACAATGACTGCTGCTGGGATGGCTAGCGTTGGTGAGGGCTACGTGCGTCTCACAGCCTCTCGGCCGTAACCGGCTATCAGTTCACTTGTTATCTGTTCCGACTCTTCTGTCTGACTAACTGCTGGGACTTTCTGACTTTTGTTTATGTGTATAAGCCGCCTACGCATTTTCTTTTGTTATACATATCATCGGAAAAATCTATTTCCGAATTTATTGTTATACCCTTCCTTCTTTGTTCGCGTTACCCGTAAAAAGTCATTTTTTATTTTTTTCGTCTTTTCTTTGTTTCGGTTTAAACGGAAAATCCTACTTCCGCCCGTACAATATGCAACAGTGCTGTCTGGAAACTAAAAACCAACACAGGTATACTACAATGTGTCATTTAGTTACTTACATACACGACATCGACTTTTATTTGAATTTACAAGGCATGCTAATTTTCATCTGGAGACTCAAAGAACTAAAATTACGAAGGTGAGTCAAAAACGTAATGTCATTTTGTTCAGGACATGTATAATTACCAACACAGGATGTATCATACATCAAAATGAAGCTAGTCCTCTGTGGATCACATCCCTACTTCTCCACATAGGTGAGCCAAAAAATAATGCAATTTTGTTCAGGACATGTATAATTACCAACACAGGAACATGTATCATACATAAAAATGAAGCTGGTCCTCTGTGGATCATATTCCTACTTCTCCACATAGGTGAGTTCAAAAAGTAATGCCATTTGGTTAGGACAGATATAATTACCAACACAGGAACATGTATCATACATCAAAATGTAGCAGGTCCTCTGTGGATCACATCCCTACTTCTCTACATAGTCACCGTTTCTCTCAATAGCATTGTTTCACGTTCGAATGAGAGCATGTATCCCTGCCGCGTAAAATTCTGTTGAGTGTTCTTTGAGCCACGTCTTCACTACCAATTTCACTTCTTCGTCACTGAAATAATGTTTGCATCTCTTCGGCCCCATAAAAGAAGGTTTGAGAGGCAAACATATGGTATAAAAAGACTGGAGTTTCTGGAAATCAGTGTACTGTGCTGCTGCAATCGGCTTGAATACTCAGAAGAGTCCTGGAGAACGGAGTAGACTTGTTGTCACACAGACTGTCACACAGACTCCAGTGAAATACCATCAGCTAATACTCAAAAGGAGTGAAAATAATAATAATAATAATAATAATAATAATAATAATAATAATAATAATAATGAGAAGAAGAAGAACAACAAGAACAAGAAGAAGAAGAAGAAGAAGAAGAAGAAGAAGAAGAAGAAGAAGAAGAAGAAGAAGAAGAAGAAGAAGAAGAAGAAGTGTTTGATCATAGCAACGGGATTCTTTAGCCCGATAATCCTAGTTTCACGTATGGGCAAAATTAAAAATTCTGTATCGATTTTGATTTTTTTTTTTCACTTTTTTTTTCAAATATTAAATTAGTTACAGGCAAACAGGGAGATGCTAATTAGATCGTAGTCAGATGACTAAAAAACACATTTAATGAATATTTAGGATCAACAGAGATCAAACATTGAATCAATAAATATATGAGAAAGAAAAGAGAGAGTTTTTTTTAAGAGCAAATATTGGAAGATATTTATTTTTAATGATTAATACATGATTTTAGGTGATATTAGAGGAGCCCAACAAAATTCGTTTAAATTTCAGATGATTAAGAGTTGAAATCAAGAGAGGAAAAATGGAAGATTTAATTATAAAAATGATATGAATAATTTAGAAGGAAAGACTGCCAACATTTTCTGATCATTCAAAAGAAAGAAGATCCATAAAATAATGCAAAAAGCATTTGTATCAAATCCATGTGTGACACATAAAACCAAAATTGGAAATCAATTTTATGCATTCATCATCATCATCATCATCATCAGTAATTTTACACTTTTTCTTTACCAATTATATTGTTCGGGTATGAGGCCTTCGAATTAGTAAAAGTCAGACTGAGGAGGCAAAGAAATACGACATAAATTTATATCTGTACCAAGGTATCCATTTATATATTAATGGACGTGGGGGCTGGAAGGAGGAGAATTGGCGAGAAAGGTGCTATAGGCATTTTAGAATGTGTGTACTGCATTGAAAATTAATTTTATTTAAGGATGGTTTGTATTGTTTTATGTATAAAGCTTCCAGTATTTGGAGTTTTTGTTTATTTTTTTCCTTGTGAAGAATGTGTGTATTTTCCGTTAGAATATTTCGGTAATTAGAGTGGGGGCATGAATGTAATTTTAGGTGTTGTGAAATGGGGCTATAATCTGTTAAATGGAGAGTTAGACGACGTGACAATGTCGTTGAGATAAAAACCGATGTAGGTATTTTCATTTTCTGGGAGACAGCAATCTCCCAAGGGACATTTAAATCTGTATACTACATTGGTCTCATTAAGCCGACTTGTCTGGGGAGAGGAATTGTTGCGGACAACGAGGTTAGTTGTTTTGAATTTTGTATAATAAATAATCAATTTTACCTTATTATCAGGCGTGGTTGCAACACCTAAAATTACATTCATGCCCCCACTCTAATTACCAAAATATCTTAACGGAAAATACGCACATTCTGCACAAAAAAAATAAACAAAAACTCCAAATACTAAAAGCTTTATACATAAAACAATACAAACCATCCTTAAACAAAATTAATTTCCAATGCAGTATACACATTTTAAAATGCCTATAACACCTTTCTCATCAATATATATATATTATATATATATATATATATAGTATATATGTGTGTGTGTGTGTGTGTGTGTGTGTGTGTGTTTGTGTGTGTGTGTGTGGTAAAGAAAAGGCTAAGAAATTGGTCATTTTGCGGTTATATATCTATTTCTACCCACTGGTATCAGTATATACCCTATGAGTATCATCAGGCCACTTATAGGTATACACTGATATCTGTGGGTAGAAATATATCTATAACCGCAAAATGATCGATTTTTAAGCCTTTTCTTTACCAATTATATTGCTCAGTTCAATAATATTGAACATCAAGCTCTCAATTTTGACCTGAACAACTCTAACATTTCGCTGTTGGAAGAAAGGCCCATTTTAAAATCATCCTAATACCAACTGACTTAGTAACTGTAACAATTTTGTGGCCATCCTTTAGACTTCAAGCAAGAGCGTTTGTTAAGCAGAGCGCGATCCTTAGTAAAGAATCCTTTGGTTGTTCCTTGGTGCTCCTCAGTCTGGCAGGTCCTTTGTCAAGGATTGAAAATGGACGTCTGTGAGTATCACACGTTAAGTAGTTAACAACCACGTATTCGGGCTGTTGATTTGTTGAGGTGTAAACCATGTGACCTCGCCTAATCCATAAATTTAAGTGGTAGATTAGAGCACGGCTTATATACAAAAAATAATAACGTATATATATATATATATATATATATATATATATATATATATATATATATACGTTTTAAAAAAATGGCTTAAAATATTCCAACTGCAGTTTCTCGCAGTACGCGAATCTTCAGGGAATTGATTTGTACACCTATCTGTATTTATAACTGGGTTGTACCCATTC
>CM042163.1:82069812-82084812 GCA_023376005.1 Doryteuthis pealeii | reverse complement strand
GAGCAGAGAGGGTGTTTTGAAAGATCAGTTTTACTATCTTAAGCTGAAAACAATTCCAGAATTAAAGAATGCAATTTCAGATGAATTTCATGAAATTACCATTGTAATGTGTCAAAAAGTTTGTAAAAGTGTTGCTGGTAGAGTTCAGAATTGTATGGAACATGAAGGGGAACATTTTGAACGTCTCAAATAAATGACTAAATTCTAAAAGTTTATATATTTTGTAACTTTTTTTTTTAAATTTAGTTTGATTTCATTTGTATTGAACATTATTAAACCGAATAAGCATTATATCAATTTTGTTAATATATTATAATAATTCATTAACCTGTGGCAATACATTCATGTTCGAAAAAATAAAAGATAATCAAAAAGGCTTTAATTTGTTCCAATTAAACAGGGGGGAGTTACTTATGCCACACCCTCTGTGTGTGTGTGTGTGTGTGTGTGTGTGTGTGTGTATATATATGTGTGTATCTATATATATATATATATATATATATATATATATATGTGTGTGTGTGTGTGGGAGTGATAATTGATTTAAGCTTTAAACTTGAAAGAAGAAAAACTTGAAACACGGTCATGTTGGCAGATCTCTCTCTCTCTCTCTCTCTCTCTCTCTCTCTCTCTCTCTCTCTCTCTCTCTCTCTCTCTCTAAGTAATTTTTTTAGAAAGAAACGATAAAAAAAACCCTCTTTTATTATTCTCACGAGATAATCTTTCACAAAAAAGATGTCATGAAATATTATTTTTGTCACACAATATAAGATGGCTGCTGTATGTATCCCATGATGCCTCAGAACCGCCGACCTCAATAGATGTCTTTCTCTCTTGTGTAAAATCTCTGACAGAACGGAACATTGAATAAGATCAGTAAAAAGGCTGTGCATTTAGAACGGAACGAAATAAACGGATGTCATCTTAACGGAGATGTTTTCAAAGACTTTTCTTAATACACGCGCTTATCACGTGACCCTAATTGACTTTTAATGAATCAAAATTAGATGCGTGTGTGTGTGTGTGTGTGTGTGGTGTGTTAGTGTTAATGTGTTAACGTTAAGTATTACCGTCTAGTTGAGGAGGAAAGAGAAGAAGAAAAAGAAGTTGCGCTTTTAAAAATACTCGGTTGAACGACTAATCAGAATCTCGCATATAATCTATATCAGAAGTCTATTTGTCCGTTCGTTTATTCGCACATCCACATATCCTCCCGAAGCTAAGTGGGATATTCTTTCACCCTCATCTTCAATGAATTGGAATATTCTTAAACGTCGAATCTTAACTTGTTTCCAGGTTTAATATTGCCAATAAAATACCGTTTTGGGGGTAGAAATTTGGGGTTATTATTTGCTCCTTTTGAGTTTTCACTTCATCAGTATTAGCTGATGGTCTTTTACTGGAGTCTGAGTGACAGCAAGTCTCCTCAGGTCTCCAGGACTCTTCTGAGTATTCTGGCAGATTGCAGCAGTGCAGTGTTCTGAATGGTTTCAATCCTTCCTCTTATATCCAAACTTTCCAAACCCTTTTTCCAATCCTTTTGGGACTGTTCCAAGTGCACCAACTACAATTGGTATCACTTTCACTTTCATATTCCATAACTTTTTCAGGTCTCTGGCAAGGTCCAAATATTTATCCATTTTTTCATTTTCCTTTAGCTTCACCCTGTGATCTGCTGGCACTGCAAAATCCACCAGTTGACAAGTTCTTTCTTTTTTGTTTATCAACAGTAGGTCTGATCTTCTTGCTGGGATAAGGTGATCCGTTTTTATTTCAAAGTCCCAGAGAATTTTATGCGTTTCATTCTCAAGAACAGATTCTGGTTTATGCTTATACCATTTTGTTGTGTGGTCAAAATTTAATTTTTTGCATAATTCCCAGTGGATCACCTTCCCAACCCAGTCGTGTCTAGTTATTATTATTATTATTATTATTATTATTATTATTATTATGATTATTATTATTGCTACTATTATTATTATTATTATTATTATTATTATTATTATTATTATTATTGCTATTATTGCTATTATTATTATTATTATTATTATTATTATTATTATTATCAATAAACATATCAATCATTGTAATAATTAAATGATCATACTGTGGTATACCCACAGATGCTGATAGAGAGTTAAATCAAGATTTTTATACTTTTTATATATTGAAGTATTTAACAATAGCTTTTAATTAAAAATTGTAATAATTAAATTATCATACTGTGGTATATCCACAGTTTCAGTGAAAGAGTTAAATCAAGATTATTATACTTTTTATATATTGAAGTATTAGCAATAGCTCTTAAGTAAATATATAAATCATTGTAATAATTAAATTATACTGTGGTATATACACAGGTCCTGCTAGAGAGTTAAATCAAGATTATTATACTTTTTACATATTGAAGTATTTAACAATAGCTCTTAAGTCAACATATCAAACATTGTAATAATTAAATTATCATACTGTGATATATCCACAGGTCCTGTGAGAGAGTTAAATCAAGATTATTATACTTTTTACATATTGAAATGTTTTGTAATAGGTCTTAATTAAAATATCAAACATAGTAATAATTAAATGATCATACTGTGGTATATCCAGAGGTACTGTTAGTATTCCTTAATTTGGTTTTACCAAAAGAGAGGGAATTTGTGTTTAAAACCGAAGGAAAGTGACAGATTTATATTCAGAAACATTCACAGAGAAAGATATAATTCATACACACAAACTCATGACAAAAATTTTAAGAAAAAAAAACAAAAAACCACGAACAAAAAAAAATGAAAACAAAAACAAAAACAACCCCAACCATACTCTCATTTTTTTTTCTCCAGCGTGTCGACCGGTTCATTTGCCGGTTTCGTTCAGGTGGAAAACCGTTCTTTGTCAGTTGAGGGTTCCGAAGCAAGAAGATAAGATTTATTCAGTGGAACAAATGATAAGAATATGTGCCAAATAAAGGCTTCGAACAACACGATCGTATTTAGATGCACAAGATATAAACAAAATGCTTCATCATATGACCGGCCTCCTGTACAGAGGCCAAAATGAAACCGTTGTAGCGTCACAGAAACGAATGAGTAATTTCAAGTCGGCATGCTTTTTCGGTTTTTAAGGAAAAGCACAATACTGACACAAAAGATATATATATATATATATATATATATATATATATATATGTATATATGTGTGTGTGTGTGTGTGTGTGTGGATGACCCTATATATGCTCCCTATCCCCTAGGGTTGAGCACTCTGGGGGTGGGATCTCGCTGATGGCCGCCATCTCAAGCGTAAACGCAACGCTGTTCTATATAAGGAATGGAGCACTCTGTAATAGCCTTTACACACTAAGCGATGTGTGTATTAAAACAGTTAATATCCCCTTCCCATTCTGTAAGTGAAGACAGCCTAATGGTTAAGGTGCCGGACTGGCATCCAATCGATCGGATTTCAATTCTGGTAGCTTACAAAATGTCTAGCCACACTGAAGAGACTTGATAAGTCGAAACACGTGTCTGTGGATATATACATTTTGTTTAGGACAGGTATAATTACCAACACAGGAACATGTATCATACATCAAAATGAAGCTGCTCCTTTGTGGATCACATCTCTACTTCTCCACATAGGTGAATCAAAAAGTAATGCCATTTGTTTTAGGACAGGTATAATTACCAACACAGGAACATGTATCATACATCAAAATGAAGCTGGTCCTCTGTGGATCACATCTCTACTTCTCCACATAGGTGAATCAAAAAGTAATGCCATTTTGTTTAGGACAGGTATAATTACCAACACAGGAACATGTATCATACATCAAAATGAAGCTGCACCTCTGTGGATCACATTCCTACTTCTCCACATAGGTGAATCAAAAAGTAATGCCATTTTGTTTAGGACAGGTATAATTACCAACACAGGAACATGTATCATACATCAAAATGAAGCTGCTCCTTTGTGGATCACATCTCTACTTCTCCACATAGGTGAGTCAAAAAGTAATGCCATTTTGTTTAGGACAGGTATAATTACCAACACAGGAACATGTATCATACATCAAAATGAAGCTGGTCCTCTGTGGATCACATCTCTACTTCTCCACATAGGTGAATCAAAAGTAATGCCATTTTGTTTAGGACAGGTATAATTACCAACACAGGAACATGTATCATACATCAAAATGAAGCTGCACCTCTGTGGATCACATTCCTACTTCTCCACATAGGTGAATCAAAAAGTAATGCCATTTTGTTTAGGACAGGTATAATTACCAACACAGGAACATGTATCATACATCAAAATGAAGCTGCTCCTTTGTGGATCACATCTCTACTTCTCCACATAGGTGAATCAAAAAGTAATGCCATTTTGTTTAGGACAGGTATAATTACCAACACAGGAACATGTATCATACATCAAAATGAAGCTGCTCCTTTGTGGATCACATCTACTTCTCCACATAGGTGAATCAAAAGTAATGCCATTTTGTTTAGGACAGGTATAATTACCAACACAGGAACATGTATCATACATCAAAATGAAGCTGCACCTTTGTGGATCACATCTCTACTTCTCCACATAGTCAACTTTTTTCTCAAAAGCAATGTTCTACCTTCGAATGAAAGCATGTATCCCTGTCCCCGTAAAATTCTGATGACTTTTTTAAGCCACTTCTACACTAAAGATCTCAGTTCCTTTTCACTAAAATAATTTTTGCTTCTCAAACCGTCTTTCATGGGCCGAAGAGATGATAGTGATTAAATCTGATGAGTATGGAGGATGCGATAAAGTTGTCCACCCGAATTAGGCGATTTTCTACCTTGAACTGATGCTTGTGTGTAGTCGAGCATTGTCATACAGAAAAAGGACATTATCAATTGGCAAGTTGGGTCTTATTCGTCGGATTCTTGCTCTCAGCCTCGTTAGGGTCTCAATGTAGGCCTTAGTTTTAGTTTAAAAAAACTTCACATGAAATAAAGAAAATGGCATTAATTTTTGACTCACACTATATATATATATATATATATATATATAAGAGAGTTTCATAATTTGCTTGAAGCATTGTGTATGTATTGGTTAGGAGGTTGATTTAGAAGGCCATCACAATGCAGTTTGGAATAAATAAAAAAATAATAATACGGTAACAATGGTGGTGTGTGTTGACCTGTATTTTTTTTATTATTTCTTGAATTTTCGAGGTAATACCTCTTTATCAAAAGAATTGAACTGAAGCAGTACAGCTATGGCATTTCTTCCTAATATATATATGAAAGTAAACAGTCTGTTTGAGATGGCGATAGCCGAAAATTTTTTGGAGAATAATTGCTTAATTGAAGTCATACCTAATTAGTTGATAATTAATTGATTGATAATATATATATATATATATATATATATATATATATATATATATATATATATATATATATATATATAACTTTCATAGAAAGAAAAACTTAACAAACCGTCATTCCGTAATAATTTATTTCGACCAGAAACTCAAAATATTTTTTAAAATTCCCAAATTTTTTACAAAATTCCTAAGAGCCCAGCCTCATCAGACGGATTTTACAAAAATAATGAGATTCACTGAAAGAAGACGTTATACAAGCAGAAAAATCTTAATATTCACCAAATTTATGTCAGATAGCAATGATAAAGTTAAAAATTCTAAGACTAATAAAAAAAAAATACAATGTATATCTTAGCTTCCTGTTCAACTGACTTCATCAAAACAAATAAATTTTTAAAAAATTTTTAAATTATAAAAAGAACGCTAGTTTTTCATTCAACATTTTTTAAATAGACTGACCGACAAGGCAAAAGACTCTCACAGTTTTTTTATTCTCTGTGATAAATTTATTTTTCCTCAAATTAACGAAAGCCCTGATGAAGATCTATTGAAACAGATAGAAACACTGCAGCGTTGGCGAAATAAACATCACTTGAACTTGTATTTATTTTTTCAATGTTTCACTATATAACATACTGTCGAATTCACTTCCATTTTCTCTTCACATATATATATGAGAATATAAAATGTATTCCCAATCGAAACCATCCCAAAATATTCAATTTGTCTACTGGCAAATTAATCAATATCTTTTTCTATATTTGTCTGAAGAATTCAATCTAAATGTTGTTTATGTCTTGAAATTTCATTTATTTTCTGTTACACATGCAAATGAAATGAAACATCTTTATATTAATATTCGTGGTCCTTAATGATACGGATGTTATCATTTTGCAACACCCTCTTGTTTAAAATGAGACCGTCCAAATCGTTCAAGAGGAAATGCAAAAATGTAAATCCTGATTTTCTAGTGTCGCTTATCCACCGAATTCTTATTTCTCTTACGACAGTTGTCACCTCAGTTAAATAATAGACCATTCTGTTTATATTATAAAGAAAGAAAGGGAATTAAAATGACATGCTACACAGAAGAAATATAATAAGAAAGAAAGAAAGTTGAGGAAAGATAGAGAGAGAGGCTCTGCATGTGGAAGCGATAATTTTAACCTGTTTTAATCAAACAATGAAAAACAGACATTAAAAAATAGAGGGAAATAGAATTAAATCAAGATTATTTTCAGATATTGGAGTATTTTGCAATAGATCTTAAGTAAACATATCAAACATTGTAATAATTAATATACCATATTGTGGTATATTCACAGGTCCTGCTAGTATTCCTTAATTTGGTTCTACCAAAAGACGGGGGGATGATCAATATAAATTTTGTTTCTCGTAAACATTTTATCATAATTTCAAATAAGGTTACACAAACAACAAGTGTTTTATAATATTTCTAAATAAAAATAAAATAAAATATGAATGTAAAAGAATCACCTCCTATTTATATCTATACTTATATAAAGGTCAGTTTGTGTGTATGTATGTCCGGGGGAAACTACGTAATAAAACAATTAACAACAAAGTGAATATATATATATATATATATATATTGAAGAAATGGATACAATAGAAACCTACTCGAGTTTCATCGCTAGAATCATCAGGGTTAAACCCACTGAATTAATCGAGTTACCGATTAATTGCAGCTGATCACACGTATGTTCATTGAATAAGATTTTTCGAAACGAAATAAATCTAATAAATTTGCTCTACTTTGTATTGAACACTTTGTATTTGTTTTATCACGGACTTAACCCCTGGATCCTGTGCACCTCCAACGATCGTGCTCATATTCACCGGTAAGCCACTCTTTATATATATATATATATATATATATATATATATATATATATATATTAAATATCACCGGTTCCTGCCTTTTGTACAAAAAATATGAAGATTTCATTTATATTCGAAGATATTTAAAAATAGAAATAGCATTGAAATTCTACTTGAAAATGTCCAGCATTTGTAAATCTCAAAAATAAACAAATCAATACACCAGGGTTTTCTTTACCGCCACCTCTACCCAGGCAATGCTGGGTAGCCATTTCTAGTTATTCATATTTCAAGTTTTATTTTCGAGTAATTCCATGTTAAATCATCCAGAAAAAAGTAAAATTGTCACTCACCGTCTACAATTTTTCTGAAATTTTGTCCATGTGTGGATTATGTTAAAGTAAGACAATCTCAAAAATATGAGTTTCCAATTCCAAAGATTCACCGAGTTATGTCAATTTTTAGCTCTCCAAAAGGCGGGTGTGCGAAAAATGGTGGCTTCTTGTTATCTATCTTTTTCTGTAAAATGAGTTCTAGAGCTTCCTTACTCGCAAAAATGTGTTTATAAAAGCTTTTCGACCCAAGAAATCCAAAACTGCTATCCAAAAGTCTTAGAATTGACAATTTTTAAATTATCAATGATTCTATATTATATACAAATATATCCAACCATCAACATAATCCTGATCATTTCTATTGCACTCTGACAGTTATTTTGCTCCATATAGACCTTATTCAATAGCTGGAGGGAAACACTTAAGACATAAAAGTGCAAAACTTTAACTGATGCGGTAGCTTCGGTTCTGAGCAAAAACCAAACTATCTTTTTAATACAAATAACATTCAATATGTGTAAAAGAAAAATATAATTTTTTTGTCATTGATGCAATGCCACATTGGAATTTTCCCACCTATTGATCTTGCTATGAAAAAATCAGAAATCATTAATAACTTAAAATTTGGAGAGCTAAATATCCATATGAATCGTCCAATTTTCGGAATTGGAGACTCAAACTTTAGGGATTGTCTTGCTTTAAAATAATCTACATCTGGATAAATTTTCAGATAAATTGAATTAGTGGGTGACATGACCTGGATGATTTGACATGGAATTACCATTTTCTTTTTTAAAAAAAACAAAGGAAAGATCTCCACATTCGAGGATAAGACTCTAAAGCCAGTAGAACAATTCACATACTTTGGTAGTAATAACTCATCCACAGAAAGTGATGTTAATGCACGAATAGGGAAGGCATGAACAGATTATCAATCATATGGAAGACCGATCTCACTGACAAATTAAAACGACAATTCTTGCAAGCTGTGGCCGTGTCAGTGCTGCTGTATGGCTGTACCACTTAGACCCTGACGAGGCACCTGGGGAATAAGCTAGATGGGAGCTGCACAAGAATGCTGTGTGCAGTTTTCAACATCTCGTGGAAACAACACCCGACAAGGAAGCAGCTGTCCGACCGCCTGCTCCCTATCTCACAAACCATCCGAGTGAGACAGACAAGACATGCTGGACACTGCTGGAAGAGCGAGGACGAACGTTCCCCTATGGAAACCAACATATGGACATGCTAATGTGGGCAACCCAGTAAGGACATACATAGACTAACTTTGCGAGGATACTGGATGCTGCGCAGAAGACCTTTTAGGGACAATGAATGATAGAGAAGGTTGGCGTGAGATTGTCATGGATATCCGTGCTAATTGCGTGACATGATGATGATGATGAGGAGGAGGAGGATGGGATACAAGATTGCAAGCATGGAACATCCAGCAAGGATCGAACTCTCTTTTATACCCAACCTGTTCACCAGGAGTAGCGTGTGATACAAGGTCGCAAGTATGGAGCATCAAGTAATGATCGAATTCAGTAGTAATGTTCCTTCAGAGACTAGCTTGTAAACCATTACACAATGATAGAACACCCGACTCCTTAGTTAAGCATGTGCTGTGGAATAAATATGCAGAATGTTATGTGTTTTGGTTGGGACATGAACTTTTCAGCAATTTCTTGCAGGTATGAGTAGACTAAGAAAGATATGAATAGGTTTATATCGATTCGTAGTTTCAAATATATTTGTCTTTTGTATGACGAATTAGTAAAAGGCTCCCGATCGGTAGGTAGACCACGCCTACGCTTTGAAGTTGTCTGCGGGAGAGACGTGAGGATATGCCACATTGACACAAACATGTAGGAGGTGGATGCAGGAAATCGAGTGGCAAGGTACGCAGAAGGGGTGAGGTGGAGAGGAGAGTAGCCTCGACAGCAAAGAGAGCCAGAAAGAGGTAGAAAAGTCTGCAGCCACAGAAAGCATCACAGTTTGTGTGCAGTCAATGCACCAAAGACTGTCACTCAGAGATAGGCCTGCACAGCCACTTGCGCAGATACAGATAATTTATATATTTATTTATTTTGGACACTACGTCATCGTCCTTAGTTGAAAGGTGCCAACCAAGTTTCAAATATGCTGAGAATGCTAGACTGATTGCGACAGAATGTGGAATATATACGAGTGGGTAGTGGAAATATCCCGACTCAACCGAAAAAGGAATTACCTTATTGTCCGAAATATTTATTGATTATTTTTGGAAGATTTAGAGAAACCTGAAAAACGATGTGTCAAGTTTATTGGATCCGGAGTGTTTTCTAGAATGGACTGTACATTTCCTTCTTGGTCAAAAAGTGGGACATTTCAGCGTTGGACCCTCTGGGTAGGAGTTGATTTAGAAAGATATGAATGGACTCATATCGATTAATACATTCAAATATGCTGAGAATGAGAGATCGATAAATCTGGAATAGAGTGGGATAAATAGATATAAACAAATTCGGAAATATCTCGCTGGAATGAATGTAATGTCCAACTTTAGTAGAAGATATCATTTTTGGTTATTATATGCTCCCAAAACCCGGTAGAGCTCTCTAGGAGCGATTTTAATTGACGTTCACCACCAGCATAAAACAATGATCGTTGTTTGCAGATTTGATCTATCTGGGGAGCTAAATTCCACCATCGTATGTCACTCCACTGAAAGAAAAAAAATACCAAAAATCAAGGAATTAACCGAATGTAATGAAATTTTCAGTGTTGATATATTATTGAATAACAGATATAATGCACAAAAAACTTTTACATTTTTTTTCAGGTCAGGTAACTATGAACTATTTATCTTTGAGGCGTAATACAGATTCTAAAAGATACAGGGTTCAATGTTAAATGACCTGAAAAAATGTAAAAGTTTTTAAATAAAATAACTAGTGCATTATATATTTTATTTATTAATATATCAACACTGAAAATGTCATTAAATTCGGTTAATTCCCTGATTTTTTTTTCTTTCGGCGGGGTGACATACGATGGTGGAATTTAGGTCTGTTAAGTTCGGGTCGACGAGTCCATTTCCTACGAATAAAACCATTACACTACCCGCCTCCAAGCTGATATATGTATAGCTGGTTGGTTGATTGATTTTAACGGCATATCAACCCGTCTGGGGTTATGTCATGCCTAGCGGTTAGGAAGTAATATATGTTGTATATCTATATTTACATTTTTGTAGTAATTGTTTTTAACAATGTGTTAGCATCATTGGGGATCATGTTGTATGGTATTGATTAGGTTCATGTCTCTATTCTATGGTAAACTGTTATTTCCGTAAAAAAGGACTGAATATCTTCTATGTTGACTTTTTCAAATAAATCTTTCATATCATTTGCTTTAAAATAACGGTTTCTGATGTGAGCAAAACCCTGCATTCTGTGAATAAGTGTTTAACATTCAAAGGTGTTTGACATGTTTCACACTGTGGTTGTTGTTCTTGTTTGAGTATATTGGAGTGCGTTATTCTTATGGGACCAACTACTCTCCCTCCAGTTATGGGCTCTTTAACATTGGTTAGGCAAACAGTCTAACAGAAGGAAAAGTCTGAATTCAAACCTGTTAAACTCCACTTAAGAAATTGACCTTGTGTCACATTCTGCTCGTGCGGATGGGTTATATATATATATATATATATATATATATATATATATATATATATATATATATATATACATAGAGAGAGAGAGAGAGAGAGAGAGAGAGAGAGAGAGATAAAAAAGGAAAGAAAATGTTGAATGGATAAAATTGATTTGATATGAGTTTACTAACACATGTTTCGACCAGGAGTTTTTTCATGTACACATGTATTCTATTTATTACTATTCTAAATAGAAAATAGAATTATAATAATAGAAAATTATATCCATTCAACATTTTTTCCTTTATTTATTTATCCTTTCAACAAATCGTCAGATTCATTTCCATTTTCAACTTACGTATATAATGGCTGTCAACTCGTTTTCGAGTAAGACCATTTCCTGTTTTTTGGTTTTTTGGTTTTTTTTATCATCCTGGTTGGGTGCCAGTAGCATTTGACACTCTATCCTTGTGTTTTCTCAGATGACTCACCAGGCCAGCCCTGGAGAGACATACTCTTCCACATAAAGTACATGTTGGAACTTCTCTACTTTGAATGTTGCTGGGCTGAAAATTATCCTTTCTAATAGCCCGCTTCAGTTTGTTGTGTTTAATTCGGTTATATATATATATATATATATATATTATATATATATATCTTATTATAATGGAGATTGTGGGTTTTTCTGTCTGTAACCGAAACTATATTACTATACAAGTCACAATTCCTTTCGTTATTTACATCACATTTACCATGATTTTATTTTTATTTATACCTCAATTATTAATAAAATTGTTTTATATTACTTATACTGTTGACCATATCTACATTCTAATAACACGCAATTGTATTTATATATACAACAAAATAGCGGTTTACAGTATGAATGGGAAGGCTAATTTGCATATTGATCTTAAAAATTTGATTTTAATAAATAGGTGCTTAGTATTATTGATTTCTAATTGTTTGCTTTCATCTTAATGAACATGAGCAAAAATCTCTTCAATAAATCTTAAAAGAAATCCCTTAACAAGAAGAAATAACTAATATTATTCTTTACTTCCAATTTTAACTAAACAGTTAAATTAGGAAAATTTACCAATGAAAGACGGGAGTAACGGAAAATGATGGAAGAGTTAGTTTCAAAGTTGTTCTATTTTTCAATCATACCCCCTCTGTTCCAAATCTTTTTATCTACATTCTTATTCAGTTTCATTAGCCTTTCTAATTTAATATGATATTTTATTATATTAAAACTTAAATACTTGCACCCGGAAGGTGCATATATTTGCTAGTATATATAAAGGTACTAAAAGACCGGCACTCGCCTCAAGTAAGTAAAGGATGTTGCGCATATAACGCAGTATTTGTTTTAATAAACTACAAACGAATAAAGCAGAAAAAAAAAGGCGGTACAAAGGGTGCAAAAAAGTTCGGTGTGTCTGTGAAGTAATGAAATATGATTACAATGAACGGAAGTTCTTTTCTCTTTCATACAATCGTCAAAAAAGACTTTTGTTTCATCTTTGCTTCTCCATTATCGATTGATTCTGTTAATCTAATTGGGAGAGGAAGAGAAAAGCGAAACACTTTTAACCTTTCTTTTATTTTGTCGGATTGCATTCAAACTTGCATTTGTTGCTCCTTTCAGCCATTTTCTTTGTCTTTTGAAAATGCTGAACATTAGTCAGATATTATTGAGGGTGTTGCCCTAATTATCATTGGTTCTTTTTGAAACTATACTTATCTTCAATCGTTGAATCAAGCACACAATTATCAATTCCAGTTTATTCATCTCTCTCTCTCTCTCTATATATATATATATATATATATATATATATATATATATATATATTATATAATATATATAATATATATATATATATATATATATAGATATAGATATATATATATATATATAAATCTATTCATATCTATCAATCTATGTAAACCTATTCATATAAATCAATCTCTCTATGTATTTAAACCACTTCAAATCTATCTATCTGTCTATTTATCTATCTAAAACTTAGTCAGATTTTATTGAGGGTGTAGCCCTAATTATCATTGGTTCTTTTTGAAACTATACTTATCTTCAGTCGTTGAATCAACCACACAATTATCAATGTATTCATATCTATTCTATCTATCTATCTATCTATCTATATATATATATATATATATATATATATATATATATATATATATATATATATAATATATATCAATCTATGTCAACCTATTCATTTCAATCAATCTATCTATGTATTTAAACCAATTCAAGTATATATATATATATATAATTATATATATATATATAAGACTAAGGCTCTTACTCTGATTATTATGTATATGTGTGTGTATATGTGCGGATGCGGTATGTTAGTCTGTTCATATGCATTCAAGTTTTCTAATTATATATATATATATATATATATATATATATATATATATATATATATATATATATACACGCTTTTCTCTAAGCGCCTCTTTAGAGTCAAAATGTTGCACTGATACAAACATAACTTGAAATATATGCATGTATATGTGTAATGGTGTGTGTGTGTGTGTGTGTGTGTGTGGTGTGTGTGGTGTGCCTTTCAGTCTGTTTCTATTTATCTATTCATCTGTCTATATTAGTCTTCTCATTATATGTGTATATGCGTGTATTTCACACACACACACACACACACACACACACATATATATATGTATATATATATATATATATATATATATGTATATGCCCACACTAAGCTTGAAACGCACTACTCCCAAACCTAATAAAAACCTCATTAGCTTGATACCTTCACCATAGAGACATATGCATATAAAAATGCAATTGACAATAATGTACCCAGAAGATGCTTTCCACTCAACAAATTGATCTACAAGGTCATCAGTACATTTTTTGTGGGTTCTCTTGGGGTAAACTAGCTCCTTTGAAAACTTTTTTTAAAACTTTCTAAAAACATTTTTCCACAGAAACTGACGATGACTTAAGGTCGAAACTATTTGAGAACAAAAATAATGATAAAAATGAAAAGGCCTAAACTACAAGAGACCAAAAAATGAATAACATAGAAGGAATATTCCTATTTTGTCTTATCACTTTGTTCATCATTTATATATATATATATATTTATATATATATATATATATATATATATATATATATATATATATATATATGACGATAGGAGGATTGGAGTAAATCCGACAGAATGTAGTAAAGAATAGAGGGAGAAGTGTGAACAAAGGAACAAAACATATATATATATTTCGCCGTGCATTGAGCCCGGTTTCATTTGATCCTTAAAGCATCATACATGTGTTTTATAGAAGAGAAAGTGGACGGGGGAAGGGTGACTTCATCCCCAAATTCAACCCTCTCCCATCCACTTTCTCTTGTATAAAACACATGTATGATGCTTTAATGATCAACTAAGCGACTGATGAAGCCGAGCTCGATGCACCGCGAAATATATCTCCTACGTATACTTGTCTGAGTTTTGTTCCTTTGTCCACAATTCTCCCTCTATTCTTTACTATGCATATATATATATATATATATATTATATAATATATATATATTAAGCGGAAAGACTCAACGGAACAAAAAAAAAAGAAAAAAAAGAAAATCCGATAAATTTAGACTGTTAGAAAAAGCAAAGCAAAATCAACCGGAGAGTCAGGTTAATAAATAATGAAAAGTGCTCAGCACTAACTTGTAGAGCCGGGTTAGAGAACCGTATAAGTGACAGAAGTTAACTACCCAGGTTTCACCGAGAAGGATCGTCAGGCTAATTATGTGTGCGTGT
>CM042163.1:82059812-82067312 GCA_023376005.1 Doryteuthis pealeii | reverse complement strand
ATATATATATATATATATATATATATATATTATCTATTATCTATCTATATATATATAATATATATATATATATTATATATATATATACAATATATACATTATATATAATATACATATATATTATACATATATATACATTATACATAATATATATATCATTATACATACATACATATATATATATATGTGTGTGTGTGTGTGTGTGTGTGTGGTGGTGTGTGTGTGTGTGTGTTGCATGTTTGAGTTAGAATTTTATCAGACCTATGCACTTTAAATGCTTGAACGCACGACATCAGTTTTTCAGTCAGACAGGTTATCGACAGAACCAAGATAACTATGAAATGCTAAATAGGATCATTCCCTCCTTCCTAAATAGAAGCATCAATATCATCATGGACAACTGTTAACTATGAAATGCTAATTAGCATATTTCACGCTGTCCTAAATAGAAGCATCAATATCATCATGGACAGGTATGAACTATCGAATGTTAATAGGAATCTTTCACTCCTTCCTAAATAGAAGCATCAATATCATCATGGACAGCTGTTAACTATGAAATGCTAATTAGAATGCTTCCCTCCTTCCTAAATAGAAGCATCAATATCATCATGGACAGCTGTTAACTATGGAATGTTAATAAGAATTGTTCACTCCTTCCTAAATAGAAGCATCAATATAATCATGGACAGTTGTTAGAAAGGGGAAGCCAACGGGTTCACAGTTTTGTTCACGGGTTTGTTTAGCAATTAAATATTTCTGTGTACTAGATGAGGTAACAAGTAAGAGAGAGAGAGAGAGGGGGAGAGAGAGAGAGAGAGAGAGAGAGAATGTGTGTGTGTGTGTGTGTGTGTGTGTGTGTGTTCTTGACGCCAGTTTTACACAAACGGTTCCATGCTGAAATATGGAGCGAATTTCTCAAAGAGTGCTTTCCGACCTTCAGCTATTTAATTCCAAAGTTAATAAGTGACTCATTGGTTGTTAGACACCTGCGCCATTCCCGATCCACACATGCTTCCATATTCCCACTTTTACTCATATCCATACTCTTCTATAACTCTTCCTCTTTGATTGCTTAGAATATGTCTCATTAAAAATGAATTAATAAACCTGCTGAGTGTTTAAATGGGTGAATGCAAATACCAGATCATGATTAAAAAAAACCTTCCTCGTTGAAGCTAAGCAACAATGACCCTGCTTAGTAATGAAATGGGTGACCACTTAGTACCAGAAGTTTTCGCAAGAACTCAGATGATGGGGCCTTGTGACAGACTAAACAAAGCTTAGTAAATTCCAAAATTAACCACGCGTTTCCATAGTTGTTATATGACAGGGATTGAACACCGAAATCAAATCAAATTCTTAAGTGTCTCACACACACATATGGGCAAGGCAGACACACACATAACACACACATACTAAACACATATGGACACACAAAAATCACACAGGCACAACAATATACATAGCACACATAAAAATTATGATGCAGGTGGGCCTGAGGATCACACACACACATAAACAAATAAACAAACCACAAAACAGCTGAGACCTACCTCACCCCAAAAGGATAGGCCAAATGTAAACAAGATAAATACACAAACATACACAGGAAAGTCCAACACAAATGCCCATACACATACACACAAACACATGCAAAATAACACACACACAGACAGACACACACATACAAGGAAAAAAATCTGAAATGAAATTAAGATATAAGACAAACAAACAATATCATATTCACCTCATTTTTTTTTACACTTGCATTGTCACAGCCTTCAAAACCAACCACCAAACCAATATATATATATATATATATATATATATATATATATATATATATGTGTGTGTGTGTGTGTGTGTGTGTGTGTGTGTGTAATATGGGGAAAATTTGAAAAAACACAGGTTCAAATAAAATGAGTGGTATTTATTCAACCAATGCTGCAGTGTTTCAATCTGTTTAGTAAATCTTCTTCAGGTCCTTTATGGATGTAAGGAAAACTAAAAACAATATCACAGAATAATAGGTGACTGTGATGGGTTTGTTTACAAAGTTTTGAATGGAAAGTCAACGTTCCCGGAAATAGATTCGAAAATTTATTAGACCCTATACAGTCACCTATTATTCTGTGATTAAATTTTTACTTTTCCTTATATCAACAAAGGCCCTGAAGAAGATCTACTAAACAGATTGAAACACTGCAGCGTTGGCCGAATAAATACCACTCATTTTATTTGAACCTGTGTTTGTTTCAGATTTTTCACTATATTACATACCGTCGGATTCACTTGCATTTTTTTCTTCACACACACACACACACACACACACACACACACATATATATATATATATATATATATATATATATATATATATATATATAATGTCAATAATATATATTGTTTGGGATTTAGTATGAAGCATATCAACCCGTCTGGGGTTATGTCATGCCTAACGGTTAGGAAATAATACATATCGTGTACTTGTATTTATACTTTTTAGTAATTGGTTTTAATAATGTGTTAGCATTATTGTGTATTATGTTGTATGGTATTGATTTGTTTCATGTCTATATTCTATGGTATAATTTTATTTCCCTAAAAAAAGAGAGAATATCCTCCATGTTGACATTTTCAAACAAATCTTTCATATTGTTTGCACTAAAATAACGGTTTCTGATATGAGTAAATAACCTGCATTCCATGAATAAGTGTTTAACTGTCAAAGGCGTGTGTTTTCCATGATTAAAAATATAACCTTTAGAAATAAATTTACGTTGTTTTCTTTTACACTTGTAGTATATTTTCACTATTCATTTTCTTTTAAAATTTCAATGATAAAATAATTATATGTTTATATACTGATGGTGTACCTCGATCAATTCATTGTACAGTTCACTGTGCTGTGAGATGAAAAAGGTTGAAAACCTAGGCGAGGAAAAGTGTAAACGATTCAAAAATTTAAGAACTAAAAAAGAAAGATAACAGAGGAAATTGGGATAGTCACATGATGGAAGAATACTGATGGTCTATTCAACGTTATTGACCTGGGGCATCTCACCAAGAGAAGTCTTTTAAAACTACGCTTTTTAAATGTCTGAGTTGATGGACAGTGTATCAGTGATAGAGTTCTATGCTTCTTTTCGTATCTGATTTTATGGTGTAATCTATATCTATATATGCATATATAAGGGCAGTTGTGTGTGTGTATGTCCGGAGGAAATGACAAAAATAAAACAGTTAACAATAAAGTAAATGTATATACGCATTCACTGTTATTGAGTCCAGCTTTCTGTGCAAAAATTATAAAGATGGCTTTGATGTCTTTGTAGAGCATCATTATAGCGATAACTGTTTCTTGGTAGAGATCGTATGCTAGTAGTATTTGCTCTATTTTCCCTCTGTGTGTGGAGTCAAATGCCTTGGAGCAGTGAGAATTATTCCCTTGTAGTTGTTAGGGATGTTACTTTTTTTGTGTATATGTATTCACCAACCCCTCCGCACGAGCATGATGTGACACAAGGTCAATTTCTTAAGCGGAGTTCAACATGTTTGAATTCAGAGTTTTCCTTCTCCTAGACCGGTTGCCTAACCAAGGCTAAAGAGTCCAGTCTGCCCTACTATATATCCATAGCTGGAGGGAGAGTAGGATTCATACTTTCCAAGGGTATTAGCGCTAAGTGAAATGCAATTACACGTCCAGGATTTGAACTCGGGGCGACGAGTCCATTTCCCATGACTTTAACCATTACACGACGCACTTCCTACTTTTTTGTGTGTATAGGCGATCCGCAATAAATACCTTCGGTGGCCTCGGATTCAGTTAATGTTTTGTCATTTGAAATGGTTCAGAAAATCGCGACTGATTTAATTAAGTTGAATTAATTGCTGCTTTTTGGTTTTACGATTTGTTTTCTGGTCGCTTATCTCCTCTGTTGGTGAATTTGTGTTCGGGTCATATAAATAAGCCCGGCTAGGTCGTTTCCGACTTTTAATGCAATCGAATAGGTTTATCTATTCGAGAAGAATTTTCTGGGTTTTTTTTTGTTTGTGTTATTTGATTTCCATCAAACAAAACTAATTGAATTGTTTTAATGGGGAAACGGTTGTAATTAGATGAGGAGAGGGGAGAGGTAGAAAGAGAGGATAAGAAATAGTAGAGAGGGATAAAGAAAAAGAGGGGGGGATGAAGTGAAAAAGAAGGGGAGGGAAATGAGGTTGAAAAGGGAGGGGAGTTATGAGGAAGGGGAGAGTAAGGTTGAATGGAAGAGGAGTGAAGAGAAAGAGGGAGGAAAGAGAGGATTAAAGAGGGGAGTGGGAGTGATGTGGAAAGTGGGGTTGAATGAGTGGAGGGAAGAAGGGAAGAAAGAAAGGAGAGGGAGGTAACGTAGAAGGGGAGAGAAGTGATAAAGAAGGAGAAGGGGTGAAAATGAATGGGGGGAATGAAGGGGAGGTGAACGAGGAAGAAAGACCGTCAGGTAGAAAGGGAAGAAGGTTAAGTGGTATGAGAGTGAGGATAAAGGAGAGGGGAGTGAGGAAGATGGAGAGAGAGGTGAGGTAGAGGGGAGGAAAGTGAAAAAGAAGGAAGTGATAAAGAAGAGGAGGTGTGAGGTTGAAGGGGAGGTGAGTGAGGAAGAATGATTAAGTGATACAAAAAACAAAGTTTAAAAAAAAACAATCGGCTCAAATAAAAAAAAAAGATAAATAAAAAAAAATACTTCTATTATTCTTTTATATTATCTATTATATTATTAATGGAGAGAAGAGATAAAGACGTGAGGAGAGGAGAGAGAGAGAAAGAGAGAAGGAGAGAGAGAGAGAAGAGAGATAAAGACGTGAGAGAGAGAGAAGAGAAAAAGACTGAGAGAGAGAGAGAGAGGGAGAGAGAGAGAGATAAGATGTGTGTGAAGAGAGGGAAGAGAGATAAAGACTGAGAGAGAGAGAGAAGAGAAATAAGACGTGAGAGAGAGAGAGAGAGGGAGAGAGAGAAGAGATAAAGATGTGTGTGAAAGAGAGGGAAGAGAGATAATGACGTGAGAGAGAGAGAGAAGAGAAATAAAGACGTGAGAGAGAGAGAGGGGAGAGGGAGAGAGAGAAGAGATAAAGATGTGTGTGAAAGAGAGGGAAGAGAGATAAAGAACGTGAGAGAGAGAGAGAAGAGAAAATAAGACGTGAGAGAGAGAGAGAGAGGGAGAGAGAGAAGAGAAAAGATGTGTGTGAAAGAGAGGGAAGAGAGATAATGACGTGAGAGAAGAGGGGGGGGAGAGAAGATAAAGTGTGTGTGAGAGAGAGATAGAAGAGATAAAGACGTGTGAGAGAGAGGGGGAGAGAGAGAAGAGATAAAAACGTGTGTGAGAGAGAGAGAGAAGAGAGATAAAGACGTGAGAGGGAGAGAGAGAGGAGGGAGAGAGAGATAAAGACGTGAGAGAGAGGGGGGAGAGAGAGAGATAAAAACGTGTGTGAAAGAGATAAAAAGATAAAGACGTGAGAGAGAGGGAGAGAGAAAAGAGATAAAGACTTGAGAGAGAAAGAGAGAGAAGAGATAAAGACGTGAGAGAGAGATAGGAGATAGAGAGAAGAGTGAAAAGATGTGTGTGAGAGAGAGAGAAGAGAGAGAGAGAATTGTCAAGCCCAGATGGTAAAAAAGAAAGAGGGACAGGGAACAGAGAGAGAGAGAGGAGAGAGAAGAGAGAGAGAGAGAGAGAGAGAGAGAGAGAGGAATAGAGAGAAAGAGAGCGAAAGAAAAGCAGAAATAAATAAAGAATGAATAAAAGAAAGGAAGGAAAGAATGAAAGAAATAAAGAAAAGGAGAGACCAGCAAGCATGAGTAAAAGAAAGAAAGAAAGAAGAAAGAAAGGAAGAATGAGAAAGAAAGAGAAGAAAGAAAAAGAAAGAAAGAAAAAGGAATAATGTAAGAAAGAAAGAAAGAAAGAAGAAAGAAAGAAAGAAGAATGTAAGAAAGAAAGAGAGGGAGGGAGAAAGAAAGAAGGAAAGAATGTAAGAAAGAAAGAGAGAGAAAGAGAAAAAGAAAGAAAGAAAACAAGAAAGAAGGAAAGAATGTAAGAATGAAGAAAGTGAAATAAAGAAAGAAAGAAGAAAGAAGAAAGAGAGAGAAAAAAGAAAGAAAGAAAGAAAGAATGTAAGAAAGAAAGAAAGAGAGAGAGAGAAAGAAGAAGAAGAAGAAAGAAAGAAAGAAGAGAGAAAAAGAAAGAAAGAAAGAAAGAAAGAAAGAAGAGAAAGCGAAAAAAGAAAGAAAGAAGAAAGAGAGAAAAAAGAAAGAAAGAAAGAAAGAAAGAGAGAAAGCGAAAAAAGAAAGAAAGAAAGAAAGAAAGAAAGAGAGAAGCGAAAAAAAGAAAGAAAGAAAGAAAGAAAGAAAGAAGAAAAGAGAGAAAGCGAAAAAGAAAGAAGAAAAGAAAAAGAAGAAAGAAAGAGAGAAAAAAGAAAGAAGAAAGAAAGAGAGAAAAAAGAAAGAAAGAAAGAAAGAAAGATAGATAAATGAAAAAATAATTAAACCAATTTTAGTTTCGCAACCTGTGATTTTTGCTTTTCTTTTTTGATTTCCGAATGAGCAAAGAGGAATTTATTTTAAGACCAAATTTTCTTCGATTTGCATTTTGTTTAGAACTTCCTTTATTCAAAAATAATTTCACTGCTCAAAGTTGTTTTGATTTCTAAACCATTCAATTCCCAAAATATAGGGAGTCTAATTTAATAATAATTAACCCAGTTAACTCGAACGGACAGTAAAATAAATATTCTTAAAAGATTGGAAATCGCAATGCCTCAAGATAGGATCAAGTTTTGATACGACTTATCACACAGGTAAATCTAAAGATTGTATAGCAACAACAGGTGCGTCGTTGCAGATCGAAAATGCAGGGAAAACAAAACAAAAAAAAACCCTTCATCGTTTGGTCGTTATCTTTTCTAGTGGACAAATCAGCAGAATCCGAGCTGGATTATTATCCCATGATTCGTTTTTAAATATCGCCCTTCTGAATCCTGAACATCAGAAATTCTCTGTGTTGCGTCTGTGGGTGGATGGGGTGGGGGGTTGGATGGTGTAGAAGAGATTCTATTTTCAACCTGAGTCGAGAGTACCCCCATCACATATGAGCTAATGTTGAAGAAAAAAAGAGAGAAAAAATGTCTGGATTTGACGTTAATCTCAAAATCTAGCCATTCTGCAACGTATCGCTCGGTCTAAGCGAGATTTGATAGCGAGACCGAGAAGAGGGCGTAAGAGTAGGAGGCGAAGGAGGAGGAGGAGGAGGAGGAGAGGGTTTGTGGGAGGGGGAGACGGTTGCTGCCGGTGAAATCTGTCAAGATAAGAACGGATTGCTGGTCACGTGTCGTTTCAATTGGCAAGTTGTTATTGTTTCTATAAACAGGTGGGTCAAATCAAAATATGGACGACTGCTGAAAAGATCTTGGCCCAACCAAGAATGTTAGGTCTTTAAAAAGAATATTTTATTGAATTCTTTTTAAAGGATT
>CM042163.1:82047312-82054812 GCA_023376005.1 Doryteuthis pealeii | reverse complement strand
GGGTTTGGTTTTTGAGCAAAAATAATAAAGATTTGATTCATATTCGTGAAGATAATTAAAAAATAAAATTTAAATGATAACAGCATGGTTTTTTTTTTTTAATTTAATATTTTAGATAGTAGACATTAACATTTATTTTCAGAGTAGCTGGTCAATACAAGGTCTATTTTTTTACATAGGGATTTAAATTGGGCATCCCACGAGGATTCAACTCACGATTCAGTAATAATGGATCTGCAGGACTAACTTCTAAAAATCTCCCTCTACCCAGGAGACGCCGGGTAGCCGCTGCTAGTCTTATATATTGTTTAGTTCATGTAAGTTTATATATATATATACCTGCAGTAATGTATCCGTTTTAATGAGTAATAGTTGAGCAGCTTTTTTAATAGCTAATAGTGAAATTTATTTTCATCGCCAGTTGAAGAGAATATGTATCATTTGGATTATTGGGATTATTGTCCTCATCTTTATTGTTATCTGTACAAAGTTTTAGCCGATGTGTACTCCAGCCTTCTTCAGGTATTTCTTGCCAGACTCGGGAGCCTTCTGGAACTTGAGAAAATTCTTTTCGAACCTGGGAACCATTATACCGTAATCGGTAGCCATCACGGAACTTTGAATCCAACCTTTTATTCGATCCACGGTGTCTTATTGGAATTGTTGAACAGATAATTAACGTTTCACGGGCTTTCAACAAATGATTGTCTTAAGCCAACAGGTGAGACAAAAGGTGTGACAACAGGTGAGACAACAGGTGTGGTAACATATAATCACCTTTCAAGTGGATGTTTATTTGCTGCAAAGACGACGCATGTTTTCGTGCAGTGAAAGCAGCACTCGACTTCCTTCATTCATCATTAAAAAGAAAAGAAAATTTTTTTTCCTTCAGTANCCACTCATAAACTACTATCTCATTATGCATTATCATAATACTCCCAAAAACCATCATAATCAAAAATAAAATAATTGCTGCAAACATCATTAATTACAATCATCATCAGAAGAACGAACAAATACATGACCTCATAACTCATCTAACCACTTCTAATATGATCACACCATGTCAAAAGCCTACATAAATTTCACCCTACACTCCTTTGACAAAAATGCACTCACCTCGTATCGTTAATCATAAACTAAAACAGCAAGCAATAAATTCCCGAATCACGTAAAACCATCATTAGCCACAACGTGTCACAATCATGTCATAAACACCGTGTATAATAATAAGATAAGCTGTTAGTCATCAGCATTTCTACAACAACAATTCAGCAACCTCCCCCCCACTCAGGTATATATTCAGTTGTACACAGGCTCGAAATAAGGAATGTATTATTGCCCACTCATGCTAAAATCTCTGGATGCTATGAATAAGATATCCCTCGGCTGCCAGGCATATACTAGGCCCCATTACACATACAAAACATATAATTACCTCCCTCCTATTCTGCATCGTTTAATAGCCAAACCACACATCTATTGGTCATTATAACCTTAATAGAGTAACTTGCCATCACTTCTTTATAAACTAACGCAGTATTTCAGAAAGCATCCCTACGAGATTTTTAGAGTCGTACCCCCCTCCCCCGCGAACACTCCATACGTGATCCTCTTACTTGACGTAATGATACCATTAAATACTGAACTATTATCTCAGTGTTCAGAAAATTCAATGTCCATTCCTCTCCATCATACTGAGCATAAATAGTTTTCATGCGCGATCCGCACCATATCCTATTCTTAAACTTTTTTTTATTTTGGCGTCTGATGCATAAACTTCTAATGGAGTCGAAAATTATGTCAGAAAACTAACGCTAATAATTGTAAAGGTATCATGATTTGAGAAACAATAAAACTCAACTCTACCTATTCTGTTAATTGTTTCAAAAATATAAATAACACTCTAAATTTTAAAAAAGAAAAAACCGACACACATGATACAATTTTACTCGCTCCTTAATTAGCATAGGATGCAGGACTGGGACCATTCAGCCATCGCTCAATTACAACTAATACCAATTAAGAAACTTATACACATTAAAAAGTGCGAGATATAAACAAAAATACTAAAGTTTGTCATAGAAGAACTAACTAGGAAGATGTAGGCTAAATACTACAGTACGTTGCCCAATTGGGAATGAACCCTTACAACGAAAAGCATCAATCTGACAAACAAAGGTATAACAAGTGGACCACAAACGGGATGGGGACACGTTACAGAAAAAGCTGGTACGGAACTAAGTGGACTGAGGAGAAGTGCACGGGTCAAGCTAGAAACCCACCGAGAAGGAAGAAAGAACTCACCGCACGTTTGAATGAGGAGCATGAATTCCCTGGCCCCTGTAAAAATGTCTGTTGATGTTTTCTTGAGCACGTCTTTTACTACCAATTCTCACTTCTTTCGTCACTGAAATAATGTTGCATCTCTTCTACGCCCTAAAAGAACGTTTGAGACCGGCCAAACAATGTTATAAAAAAGAACATGACGAGCTTTCTGAGAAATAGTCTAGTTACTGTGCATGCCTGCGAATCGCTTGAATACTCAGAAATCCTGGAGAACGAGTGACTTGTTTCACACAGTACTGATCACACAGAACTCCAGATACAATACCATCAGCTAGATACTGCAAAGGAGTGAAAATAATTATAATAATTATAATAATAATAATTGAATAACAACTAATAATAATAATGAGGAAGGAAGAAAAGAAGAAGAGAAAGATCCAGAGAAGAAAACGAAGATGTTTTGATCATAGCAAACGGCATTCTTTACGCCGATAACCTAGTTACACGCTGTGCGGCAAATTCAAAAATTCTAGTATCGATTGAATTATTTTTTTCACTTTTTATTTCAAATATTAACATTAGTACAGGCAAGCAGAGAGAGCGTAATTAATCTGAGTCAGATGACTTAAAAAAACACCATTTAACAGAATTAATTAGGAATTCAACAGAGATCAAACAGACACCAACTAAAATTGATAAAGAAAAGAGACACTTCTATTTCTAAGAGCAGAATATTGGAAGATAATTTCATTTTTAATGAGATAAACATGATTTTAGTGATTATTAGAAGGAGCCCAACAAAATTCGATTTAAACTTTCAGAATGTAAGAGTTGAGAAATTCAAGACGAGGAAAAGTGCAACGATTTAAATATAAAAAGAATTATGAAATTTAAGAATGAAAAGGACTGCCCAAACATTCCTCTGAATTCATTCAAAAAAAAGAAAGATCCATAAGAAAATTAATGCAAAAAAGTATGTTAGCAATAAATCCAGTGTGACACATAAAACCAAAATGTGGAAATCAATTTATGTAGTGCATGCATCAGTCACTCATCCACCATCAGTAAACTTTTACACTTTCTCTACCAATTATATTGTTCGGAGTATTCGAGGCTCTTCCTGACAATTGAGTAAAACAGATTGAGGAGGCAAAATAGAAGTTAAGACAAAATCTTATATCTTCACCATAGGATATCCATATATATTATTAATGGACTTGTGAGGGCTGGAAGGAGGGGAATTAGTGAGAAAGGGTGCTGATGAGCATTTAATTAAGAAAGTGTATACAAGCAGTGTGAAAAAAAATGTTAATTTGAAGAGACATGGTATTGTAAATTATAATTTAAATGCTATAAAGTTCTCCTAGAAGTATTTGGTGAAAAGTTTTTGTTTATTTTATTAATTTCCCTTGGTTTAGTATATGTGGTATTTTCCGTTAGATATTCGGTGTTAGATTTAGTATTTGGGCGCTATTGAGTAATTTTAGGTGTTGTGAAATGAGCTATAAATATGTTAATGGAAATTTAGACGACGTGCCGACGAATGGTAAAAGCGCGTATAAATGTCGCTTGACATAAAATCCGAGTGTAGGGGTAATTTCATTTTCTGCGAGACGTGCAACTCTTCTTAGAGGGAATTTATGACATCTTGTATACTAGCCAGATTAAATGGTCTCATTGAGACGCCCCGGACTTGTCTGGGGAAAAGGTAACCTAGTGCGTTTGACAACGGAGGTTAGTTGTTTGGGAGGGAAATTCCTTGCCCAGATATAATAAATAATCAATTTTACTACTTATCTGACGTTGTTTGACAACAACCTAAAAGTACATTCCCTTATGGCCGGCGTCCCCACACTCTAATTACGAAATGATCACCTAACGGAAAATACACACATCTGCACAAAGAAAAAAATAAAAACCAAAAACTCCAATACTAAGCTTAGTACAGAAAAACAATATTAAAACCATCAACCCCCTCAATAATGTTACGTACTGATTAAAAAAATTTCCAATTGCAGTTACACACATTTTAAAAAAAATGCCCGTTCATAGCTACCTCTCTCCGACTCACTATATTTATTATATAACCATAATATAATTACGCTATAATATATAAGTGGTAATAAAAAGTGTGTGTGTGTGTGTGTGTGTGTGTGTGCAAAATCGTTGCGTGTTTGTTAAGGTAAAAGAAAAGGCCTAACCAAATTCCGTCATTGTTGCGTTATATATCTATTTCTACCCACTGAAGATATCAAGCTATATACACTATGAGTAATTTCATCAAGGGCCACTTACTACGGGTATATCTAGTGATATCTATGCGAATAGAAAAATATATCGTATTAAACGCGCAACAACCAATGGAGTTCGGATTTTTATGAGCCTTGTCTTTACCAGAATTATATGCTCAAGTTTTCAGATAATATTGAACCATCAAGCTCTCAATTTTGACAAATCTGAATCAACTCTCAAACAATTTCCGCTGTGGAAGAAGGGCCCAACACTTGACCACATCATCTCCCGTGGTGAAGATACCCCAAGCAATGGAGAACTTCCGGAAGGGTCCCAACTCCATCCTGTAAAAGCACCTTTGTGGTAGGGGCCCCCCATCACTTGTAGACCTTCGCCAAACAAGGAGCGCTTTGTTAAAACAGAGCCCAGGGACAAAGAATCCGTTAGTAACCCAGATGAGCAAGATCCGTTTGGTGTTCCTTGAAGATGCTCCCCAGTTTGGCAGGTCCTTTAGTCGAAGGAGTTTGTGAAAATGGACATCTGTTATGTACAGCAGCGTTAAAGTAGAGTTTAACAACCACGATATTTCGGGTCTGTGGGATTTGGTTAGAGGTGTACAAAACCATGTGAGCCTCGGCCTAATCCCATAAAATATTAAGCTCCGAAGGCCAACCAACTAGAGTTAACATGCCCAGAGCAGACTAATATAAACAAACCAGAAAAGATACAGTAGCGGATAAAGGGAAAATGAATCACATATACCTATGAGTAATACAAACCTAAGATATAGGGAAATATAAAAGGGTCATAATATGCACGTATTAAAAAAGAATGGCTTGGAAAAGTGATTAGCCGGACTGCAGTGTACTACACGCATTAGCCCGCAATACGATCTGTCAGGAATTGTAAATTTGCATCCCACACCCAATCTGCTACTATAACTGGGTATATACCCCATTCATACCCAAGTCCACCCCACGACCCTCCGGGCAGTCATGGGGTTAGAAAAGAGGCCGGATGAGTGTGCTACCTACCCCCCCCTCAAACCCCCTACGTTTTGTCTTGATTTCTTAGGCAGAAGTCATGTTTTTGAGACCGTACACGTATTTGTTAGACTCTTGATCGGCGGGAGGCAAAATATCAACTCTGAAGGGAATCTCGCTGCATTCAGCTATTTTTTCCTCTTGTAGGCACGCATGCAGCGAGTTATCAGTTTCCTTTCCCACTCCGTGATGAGGAGCTTTACGTTGAGTAGTAATTCAATAACCACTCAACCTCTAAGGGATCATCTCTTATGCATTTTCTTGAAAACCACAACACTGATTTGCCTGAGGAAGTTAGTCGTTTCGCTATATTTTCATATTCCATCTCTAAATGATAACAACTTCGTGTCACTCCGCACATTTCCGATTTTTCTTCTGGCCCGATCACATATGATAGAATCTTAGTATTCTGTTTTTGGCTCTAAAAAAGGAAACCCAGGGAAAAGCAGGTAACGGGCATTACACTGCGTTTCAACAGCTCACAAATCTGTCTTCCTTAGCAATAGCAACCTTTTTCTGTTACCGGGCAAGATGTTGTGACCCCTACAATTACATGTGGTTTCATTTTTATTTATTTATCAATTTATTTATTTTGCTCTATTCCAGAACTTTCATTTCTGTGGCTTAGCTAATTATTTTTCTTACGTTGTTCGTGCAGGTGTTTTTTAGAACTCTACTTTTAAAATTATTTCTATTAAAAATAGCCTTTTGCTTAATTGTGTTGCCCATTACCGGCGTCCTACTGCAGATACATGCACCGGTCTCAACTTAGTAAATAGCCATTTGACGGACAAACGTTCCAAAAATGGAAGAGGGGGAGGACTTGCTTCCCGGTGGTTGAACGACAAGCTGAGTCCCCGTCACCAAAGGTACCATTAATTGTAAACAACCACTCCTGTCTTATTTTAACCAACCATCTGACGTGCCTTGGACTTCTTTTGACTGTTCCGGGCAACTAACATCAAACAACACAGCTTAACTACTACTAAATATATATATATACGTACTATTATATATATTCCCCATATATTATAATTTGAAGCACTCTGTGACGGCCTTTAGCACGACAAAGCGGATTGTTTCTATTAAAACATAAAACCCCTTCCTTTCTGTAAGTGAAACACAGCCTAAATGGTTACGGTTGCCGACAGACAGCCCAACCAACTCAATTTCATCCGGTGTAGTAGCTTACAAAATGTCTAGGCCGACACTGGATTCAGAGAACTTGATAAGTTCGCAAACACGTGTCTGTGGGAATGACCCTATATAGCTCCCCATTTCCACCCGAGGGGTTGAAGCACTGTGGAGGATCGCAATGACACCGCCAACTCAAGCGTTAACGCGACGCTCTTCTATATAAGGAATGGAGCACTCTGTGCGACCTCTTACACACAAAGCGACCCCTTGTGTCTATTAGAAATAGTTAAAATTCCCCTTCCCACTTCTGTAAGTGAAACAGCGCCTAAATGGTATAAGGTGGCTCGGCATTCGATTTCATTCCGGCTGTTGGTAGCTTACAACATGTGCTAGCCACACTGAAGAGACTTAATAAGCTCGAAACACATGTCTGTGATGACCCTATATATATAATATTTTAATATTTATTTAAAATTTAATATTTATGCAACAACAAGAAAGAAATAATTAACAGTCAATTATAGGCTCGGGAGAGAGTAACATTTCGGGTAATCTCAGAATTAAAGAGCGCTTGCTAATCGCTAGATACACCAGAGATCAATAACAGGAGTGAAACTCAGCGCCAGAAGTCATCATACAATAAACCCACAACCAACGCACACAGTAAACAGTATATGCAGCACACACACAAATACCACATACCCACATGCACAATGGAGAATTACTAATGAAACAAATCTACAACGAGAAGACTAATAACGAAACACCGCCACTCAAATCTATAGCCCAACATCTTCCC
>CM042163.1:82032312-82044812 GCA_023376005.1 Doryteuthis pealeii | reverse complement strand
CATGACTGCAACATTCTACTTAGACCTTACTTGCTAGACGGGCAGTCGGAGAGGCCCCCTCCAATCAATCGCGCTGTTCACGTCAAACCCTAGCACCTATATGATTGCCCCAACCCTATTGCCCTTATGACAAGCCCTAACTCTTTTCATCATATGGGTGCTAGAAGGCGGTAACCGAAGTCTATATGTTCTGGGAATTGATGTTAAACTCTATCTGATGGTGAGCTTCCAGTTTTGGAGGTTTGGGAATGTGGAGCACCCCTTTGTCCACCATTACTCCCTGGTTCCACTCTGACCCGGAGTGGTAGTATCTGTAAAGGTCACACCTATGAGTTGAATAGAAAAATATATTCATAAAAAAAAATTGTTGTACCATTTAAGAATTAATTTATTTCAAAAACTTTATCGGCATTAAATGACCCACTGAGGTTGATATGCCGTAAAATAAAACAAACTCCCCACCTCTAGATATGTTTAACTCTTTGCATACCAATTTTCTCCCATGGCTGTACCAATTTACCCCACGGTCTTCTTCAGGTATTTCTTGTCGAACTCAAGAGCCTTCTTGACTCGGGCACCTTCTTTTTGAACTCAGAGACTTTCATGTCGTAATCGGGAGCCATCATGGAATTCTAAACCCAACCCTTTATTCAATCCACTGGGGTACTGTTCTTATTCCGCTAACCATAGTTGGATACAGGTGTTAAGCTGTGTTTATAATTTTATGTTACTGTCGCCCTTAATCAGGATTGAACCTGCAGCCTAGAGATAACTGTCATTTAGAATTGTCCTAACCCACGCCTGTATCCAATACGCTATGTATCCAAATGGCAAATCGGTCGAAATGTTGTACAGATAACAATAAAGATGAGGACAATAGTCCAAATAATCCAAATGATAAAAATCATCAAGCCTCGAAAAAATTCAGAGAAATACCATCTAGACTATTTATTAGATACTAGAAGTAACTACCCAGCGTCGCCTATGTAGATGGGTGGTAAAAAAGGTAATCTTGCAGATCCATTATTGTTGAACTGCTAGTTGGATACTCGCATTATTCCCATTAAAAACCCTTATGTAAAAAAAAATCTTGCTTTGGTCCAGACACTCTGATAATGAAAATAATGTGTCCTTATTAAAGATACTTAATGCAAAAAATTTCTATCTGCTTTATCATTTAAATGTAAATTTTTAATCATTTTCACGAATATGAAATCAAATCTTCATTATTTTGTTTTCAAAAAGCAAGATCTGATGATAGTGAATGTGTATATATATTTAATTTTTCTTAATTGTTTTATTTCCTTAGTTTCTTCCGGACATAACATAAACACTAACTGCTCTTATATATTTACTAGCAGCGGCTACACAGCGTCGTCTGGGTAGAGGGGTATTTTAAAGTTAGTCCCGCAGATCGATTATTATTGAAATGTGGAGTTGAATCCTTGAGGGATTCTCCATTTAAATTCCTATGTAAAACAAATAGAACATTGATCCAGCTTAAATCAAATGTTCTTAGCTATTTCCTAAGTGTCGCGGTAAAAAATATGTGCACACTCATTCACCTGACCTATATATATATATATTTTTTTTTTTGCGGGGGGGGGTGAGAGGTATGCTGCTTAATTAAAGTCATAACCTAATTTGTTAATTAATTAACTATTAATTAAATGAATTAGGCGTGCATATCGTTTAATCACGCCTAATTCATTTAATTATAATTAATTAATTAACAAATAGTGTGACTTTAATAAGCAACATAATGTCTCCCAAGAATTTGTCGCCTTCGCCACTTTCAAACACATTGTTTGACCACTTCATATATATATGTATAATATAATATATAATATATATATATATATAGGAGAGGTATGTGCTTAATTGAAGTCGTACCTAATTTTGAAAATTAATTAGTTAATAATTAATGAATTTTAGGCGGGGATATATGTTCAAATCTAAGGCTAAAGATATCGAGAAAATGCCAATCCCTAATGTACATTTCGACCTATTAGGTCTCATCAGCAAGGTTATAGACATGGGAGACTGCTCAGTGTGTGACTCGAAACCTCGTCTGTCAAGCTGACAGGCGAAGTCTCTTACCGTTACATGAGCTTGCCAATTCTACATTCTTCGTTCGTTTTGAAACTTATTTATATTCCACCTTTTATTGACTTCTTACAGTCAGACAGAGAAAGAGACAGAGACAGAGGGTGAGAAAATAGATAGACATGAGCAGAATAAGTTAATGAGATAGAGACGAAGATAGAAGTGTGTAGAGGAGAGCAAGAGAGAGAAAAGAGGGAAAAGAGAGAAGAAAAGAGATGAGAAAGTAGAGAGGAAAGAGAGGAAGAAAGAGAGGGGAGAGAGAGAACGAAAAGGAAAGAAAGGAATAGACCCCCCCTTTGGTTATTTAATACTATATTGATAATTAGGTTATGCTTATTTATCTGAACTACCAATGAAAGATTTTACCGTATGTTTTTTTCTTTGTCCGTATCGTTTATTCTTCTGATTAGTTTGCGGTGACTGTTGGAGAGCTACAGCTGGTATATAAAGGTTCTTTTCAATTTCACCCCTAAATTATCTCAGATCATCTCTAGCTACGATTATTTAAATGACACAATCCTAAATGGAGTCAGTATTCCTCCATTTTAGTTTTTGATGGTGAAATTATGTGCCAAATATATATATATATATAATATATATATAGATATATATAATATATAGCAAATAGCATAAGTGTTTACAATCACTGCCGTCCCGTCACAACCTATAACCCCCACCAAACCAGAACCTATCCCTTTAGAGCCCTCAAATAACTCCATTTCAGCTGCAGATCACTAAATGATGCAATATGACATTATGAAGGACGCCCTTCCCGTTGTATCAAATGGCATCAATGATAAAATGTTATGCTTATGCACACCATAAGGATCTCTTAAGACCAGAAGCTGTTTTAGAAACTTTGTTATAGATTGCACAAGAACATATTCTTTGTTCCTAAGTTTGCTCCAGATGAAGATTTCCTATGATTGACATATCCAGCCCTAGAAAGCAGAATCAACCACATATTTGACATTTCCAACCCTCCATGTTCTCTCCAATATGACTGGTATACCCCTTTCGAAGTTTCATGCTCAATTCTTTCACTCTCAAAGCACATATATATACATACATACATCTAGGTAGAATTATGCCATTGATTGGTAAGTAAGGGATGATTCTATTTGGGATCATAAAAATATCACTGTACATCAATATTGTATGTTCATGTAGATGCAAACTTATAGATTCATACGAGAATTTTTATAAATCCCTAGGCGAGCTCAATGTATAATAACTAATAAATTAATTCTATACAGAGCAATATTTAACTTTCAAAGAAAGAAAAACTTAACAGTCATTTGATAATGATAAATTTATTTCGACCAGACACTCAATAATAGTCCAGTCTCACCAGATAGTGTTTACAAAAGACTATATATATATATATATATATATATATATAAATATATATATATACATACATACATACAGGGTACGGCATAGAACGTCCTTTTTAATTTCATATTTCTTAAAATGTATATTTTCTTTAATTAATTTGCAAAATCCATTTTTCAGATATTTTATACACCTATGATATTAACAAAGGAACAGAGAGGGTGTTTTGAAAGATCAGTTTTACAATCTTATGCTGAAAATAATTCCAGAATTAAAGAATGCAATTTCAGATAAATTTCATGAAATTACCATTGAAATGTGTCAAAAGGTTTGTAAAAGTGTTGCTGGTAGAGTTCAGAATTGTATTGAACATGAAGGGGAACATTTTAAACATCTCAAATAAATGACTAAATTCTAAAATTTATATCTTTTGTAACTTTTTTTCTTAAATTTGGTTGATTTCATTTGTATTGAACATTATTAAACGGAATAAAGCATTATATCAATTTTGTATATATTATAATAAATTCATTAAACCTGTGGCAATACATTCATGTTCGAAAAAAAAAAGATAATCAAAAAAGCTTTAATTTGTTCCAATTAAACAGGGGGAGTTACTTATGCCACACCCTCTGTGTGTGTGTGTGTGTGTGTGTGTGTGTGTGTGTGTGTGTATATATGTGTTGTATCTATATATATATTATATATATATATATATATTATATATATATAATATATATTATGTGGGAGTGATAATTGATTTAAGCTTTAAACTTGAAAGAAGAAAAAACTTGAAACACTCATGTGGCAGATCTCTCTCTCTCTCTCTCTCTCTCTCTCTCTCTCTCTCTCTCTCTCTCTCTCTCTCTCTCTCTCTCTCTAAGTAATTTTTTTTAGAAAGAAACGATAAAAAAACCCTCTTTTATTATTCTCACGAGATAATCTTTCACAAAAAAATGCCATGAAATATTATTTTTGTCACACAATATAAGATGGCTGCCGTATGTATTCCCATCATGCCTCAGCACCGCCGACCTCAATAGATGTCTTTCTCTCTTGTGTAAAATCTCTGACAGAACGGAACATTGAATAAGATCAGTAAAAAGGCAATGCATTTAGAACGGAACGAAATAAACGGATGTCATCTTAACGGAGATGTTTTCAAAGACTTTTCTTAATACACGCGCTTATCACGTGACCCTAATTGACTTTTAATGAATCAAAATTAGATGCGTGTGTGTGTGTGTTAATGTGTTAACGTTAAGTATTACCGTCTAGTTGAGGAGGAAAGAGAAGAAGAAAAAGAAGTTGCGCTTTTAAAAATACTCGGGTGAACGACTAATCAGAATCTCGCATATAATCTATATCATAAGTCTATTTGTCCGTTCGTTTATTCGCACATCCACATATCCTCCCGAAGCTAAGTGGGATATTCTTTCACCCTCATCTTCAATGAATTGGAATATTCTTAAACGTCGAATCTTAACTTGTTTCCAGGTTTAATATTGCCAATAAAATACCGTTTTGGGGGTAGAAATTTGGGGTTATTATTTGCTCCTTTTGAGTTTTCACATCAGCCTTAGCTGATGGTATTTCACTGGAGTCTGAGTGACAGCAAGTCTCCTCAGATCTCCAGGACTCTTCTGAGTATTCTGGCAGATTGAAGCAGTGCAGTGTTCTGAATGGTTTCAATCCTTCCTCTGATTTCCAAACTTTCCAAACCCTTTTCCAATCCTTTTGGGACTGTTCCAAGTGCACCAACCACAATTGGTATCACTTTCACTTTCATATTCCATAACTTTTTCAGTTCTTTGGCAAGGTCCAAATATTTATCCATTTTTTCATTTTCCTTTAGCTTCACCCTGTGATCTGCTGGCACTGCAAAATCCACCAGTTGACAAGTTCTTTCTTTTTTGTTTATCAACAGTAGGTCTGATCTTCTTGCTGGGATAAGGTGATCCGTTTTTATTTCAAAGTCCCAGAGAATTTTATGCGTTTCATTCTCAAGAACATATTCTGGTTTATGCATATACCATTTTGTTGTGTGGTCAAAATTTAATTTTTTGCATAATTCCCAGTGGATCACCTTCCCAACCCAGTCGTGTGTAGTTTTTATTATTATTATTATTATTATTATTATTATTATCAATAAACATATCAATCATTGTAATAATTAAATGATCATACTGTGGTATACCCACAGATGCTGATAGAGAGTTAAATCAAGATTTTTATACTTTTTATATATTGAAGTATTTAACAATAGCTCTTAATTAAAAATTGTAATAATTAAATTATCATACTGTGGTATATCCACAGTTTCAGTGAAAGAGTTAAATCAAGATTATTATACTTTTTATATATTGAAGTATAGCAATAGCTCTTAAGTAAATATATAAATCATTGTAATAATTAAATTATACTGTGGTATATACACAGGTCCTGCTAGAGAGTTAAATCAAGATTATTTATACTTTTTACATATTGAAGTATTTAACAATAGCTCTTAAGTCAACATATCAAACATTGTAATAATTAAATTATCATACTGTGATATATCCACAGGTCCTGTGAGAGAGTTAAATCAAGATTATTATACTTTTTACATATTGAAATGTTTTGTAATAGGTCTTAATTAAAAATATCAAACATAGTAATAATTAAATGATCATACTGTGGTATATCCAGAGGTACTGTTAGTATTCCTTAATTTGGTTTTACCAAAAGAGAGGGAATTTGTGTTTAAAACCGAAGGAAAGTGAAAGATTTATATTCAGAAACATTCACAGAGAAAGATATAATAATTCATACACACAAACTCATGACAAAAATTTTAAGAAAAAAAATAAAATAAAATAAAAAAAAAAGAACAAAAAAAAACTAAAACAAAAACAACCCTAACTCTCATTTTTTTTCTCCAGCGTGTCGACCGGTTCATTTGCCGGTTTCGTTCAGGTGGAAAACCGTTCTTTGTCAGTTGAGGGTTCCAAGGCAAGAAGATAAGATTTATTCAGTGGAACAAATGATAAGAATATGTGCCAAATAAAGGCTTCGAACAACACGATCGTATTTAGATGCACAAGATATAAACAAAATGCTTCATCATATGACCGGCCTGTACAGAGGCCAAAATGAAACCGTTGTTAGCGTCACAGAAACGAATGAGTAATTTCAAGTTGGCATGCTTTTTCTGTTTTTAAGGAAAAGTACAATACTGACACAAAAATATATATATATATATATATATATATATATATATATATATATATGTGTGTGTGAGTGTGTGTGTGTGTGTGTGTTGTGGATGACCCTATATATGCTCCCTATCCCCTAGGGTTGAGCACTCTGGGGGTGGGATCTCGCTGACGGCCGCCATCTCAAGCGTAAACGCAACGCTCTTCTATATAAGGAATGGAGCACTCTGTAATAGCCTTTACACACAAAGCGATGTGTGTATTAAAACAGTTAATATCCCCTTCCCATTCTGTAAGTGAAGACAGCCTAATGGTTAAGGTGCCGGACTGGCATCCTATCGATCGGATTTCAATTCTGGTAGCTTACAAAATGTCTAGCCACACTGAAGAGACTTGATAAGTCGAAACACGTGTCTGTGGATGACCCTATATATATATACATTTTGTTTAGGACAGGTATAATTACCAACACAGGAACATGTATCATACATCAAAATGCAGCTGGTCCTCTGTGGATCACATCCCTACTTCTCAACATAGGTGAATCAAAAAGTAATGCCATTTTGTTTAGGACAGGTATAATTACCAACACAGGAACATGTATCATACATCAAAATGAAGCTGCTCCTTTGTGGATCATATCTCTACTTCTCCAGATAGGTGAATCAAAAAGTAATGCCATTTTGTTTAGGACAGGTATAATTACCAACACAGGAACATGTATCATACATCAAAATGAAGCTGGTCCTTTGTGGATCACATCTCTACTTCTCCACATAGGTGAATCAAAAGTTAATGCCATTTTGTTTAGGACAGGTATAATTACCAACACAGGAACATGTATCATACATCAAAATGAAGCTGCTCCTTTTGTGGATCATATCTCTACTTCTCCACATAGGTGAATCAAAAGGTAATGCCATTTTGTTTAGGACAGGTATAATTACCAACACAGGAACATGTATCATACATCAAAATGAAGCTGCTCCTCTGTGGATCACATCTCTACTTCTCAACATAGGTGAATCAAAAAGTAATGCCATTTTGTTTAGGACAGGTATAATTACCAACACAGGAACATGTATCATACATCAAAATGAAGCTGCTCCTTTGTGGATCATATCTCTACTTCTCCACATAGGTGAATCAAAAAGTAATGCCATTTTGTTTAGGACAGGTATAATTACCAACACAGGAACATGTATCATACATCAAAATGAAGCTGCTCCTTTGTGGATCACATCTCTACTTCTCAACATAGGTGAATCAAAAAGTAATGCCATTTTGTTTAGGACAGGTATAATTACCAACACAGGAACATGTATCATACATCAAAATGAAGCTGCACCTTTGTGGATCACATCTCTACTTCTCCACATAGTCACCTTTTTTCTCAAAAGCAATGTTCTACCTTCGAATGAAAGCATGTATCCCTGTCCCCGTAAAATTCTGATGACTGTTTTTTTAAGCCACTTCTACACTAAAGATCTCAGTTCCTTTTCACTAAAATAATTTTTGCTTCTCAAACCGTCTTTCATGGGCCGAAGAGATGATAGTGATTAAATCTGATGAGTATGGAGGATGTGATAAAGTTGTCCACCCGAATTAGGCGATTTTCTACCTTGAACTGATGCTTGTGTGTAGTCGAGCATTGTCATACAGAAAAAGGACATTATCAATTGGCAAGTTGGGTCTTATTCGTCGGATTCTTGCTCTCAGCCTCGTTAGGGTCTCAATGTAGGCCTTAGTTTTAGTTTAAAAAAACTTCACATGAAATAAAGAAAATGGCATTAATTTTTGACTCACACTAGTTATATATATATATATATATATAATATATATATAGCCGAAAATTTTTTGGAGAAATAATTTCTTAATTGAAGTCATACCTAATTAGTTGATAAATTAATTGATTGATAATATATATATATATATATATTATATATATATATAACTTTCATAGAAAGAAAAACTTAACAAACCGTCATTCCGTAATAATTTATTTCGACCAGAAACTCAAAATATTTTTTAAAATTCCCAAATTTTTTACAAAATTCCTAAGAGCCCAGCCTCATCAGACGGGATTTTACAAAAATAATGAGATTCACTGAAAGAAGACGTTATACAAGCAGAAAAAATCTTAATATTCACCAAAATTTATGTCAGATAGCAATGATAAAGTTAAAAATTCAAGCCTAATAAAAAAAAAAAAAACAATGTATATCTTAGCTTCCTGTTCAACTGACTTCCTGAAAACAAATAAATTTTTAAAAAATTTTAAAATTATAAAAGAACGCTAGTTTTTCATTCAACATTTTTTTAAATAGACTGACCGACAAGGCAAAAGACTCTCACAGTTCTTATTCTCTGTGATGAATTATTTTTCCTCAAATAAAAAAAAGCCCTGATGAAGATCTATTAAAACAGATAGAAACACTGCAGCGTTGGCGAAAATAACATCACTGAACTTGTGTTTATTTTTCAATGTTTCACTATAATAAACATACTGTCGAATTCACTTCCATTTTCTCTTCACATATATATATGAGATATAAAATGTATTCCCAATCGAAACCATCCCAAAATATTCAAATTTGTCTACTGGCAAATTAATCAATATCTTTTTCTATATTTGTCTGAAGAATTCAATCTAAATGTTGTTTATGTCTTGAAATTTCATTTATTTTCTGTTACATATGCAAATGAAATGAAACATCTTTATATTAATATCCGTGATCCTTAATGATACGGACGTTATCATTTTGCAACACCCTCTTGTTTAAAATGAGACCGTCCAAATCGTCCAAGAGGAAATGCAAAAATGTAAATCCTGATTTTCTAGTGTCGCGTATCCACCGAATTCTTATTTCTCTTACGACTGTTGTCACCTCAGTTAAATAATGGACCATTCTGTTTTTATTAGAAAGAAAGAAAGGGAATTAAAAGGACATGTTACACAGAAAAAATATAATAAGAAAGAAAGAAAGTTGAGGAAAGATGGAGAGAGGGGCTTTGCGTGTGGAAGCGATAATGTTAACAGAAAGCATCACAGTTTGTGTGCAGTCAATGCACCAAAGACTGTCACTCAAGAATTGGCCTGCACAGCCACTTGTGCAGATGCAGATAATTTATATATTTATTTATTTATTTATTTTGGACACTACGCTATTGTCCTTAGTTGAAAGGTGCCAACCAAGTTTCAAATATGCTGAGAATGCTAGACTGATTGCGACAGAATGTGGAATATATACGAGTGGATAGTGGAAATATCCCGACTCAACCGAAAAAGGAATTACCTTATTGTCCGAAATATTTATTGATTATTTTTGGAAGATTTAGAGAAACCTGAAAAACGATGTGTCAAGTTTATTGGATCGGGAGTGTTTTCTAGAATGGACTGTACATTTCCTTCTTGGTCAAAAAGTGGGACATTTCAGCGTTGGACCCTCTGGGTAGGAGTTGATTTAGAAAGATATGAATGGACTCATATCGATTAATACATTCAAATATGCTGAGAATGAGAAATCGATAAATCTGGAATAGAGTGGGATAAATAGATATAAACAAATTCGGAAATATCTCGCTGGAATGAATGTAATGTCCAACTTTAGACTAGATATAATTTTTGGTTATTATATGCTCCCAAAACCCGGTAGAGCTCTCTAGGAGCGATTTTAATTAACGTTCACCGCCAGCATAAAACAATGATCGTTGTTTGCAGATTTGATCTATCTGGGGAGCTAAATTCCACCATCGTATGTCACTCCACTGAAAGAAAAAAAATACCAAAAATCAAGGAATTAACCGAATGTAATGAAATTTTCAGTGTTGATATATTATTGAATAACAGATATAATGCACAAAAAACTTTTACATTTTTTTTTCAGGTCAGGTAACTATGAACTATTTATCTTTGAGGCGTAATACAGATTCTAAAAGATACAGGGTTCAATGTTAAATGACCTGAAAAAATGTAAAAGTTTTTAAATAAAATAACTAGTGCATTATATATTTTATTTATTAATATATCAACACTGAAAATGTCATTAAATTCGGTTAATTCCCTGATTTTTTTCTTTCAGTGGAGTGACATACGATGGTGGAATTTAGATCTGTTAAGTTCGGGTCGACGAGTCCATTTCCTACGAATAAAACCATTACACTACCCGCCTCCAAGCTGATATATGTATAGCTGGTTGGTTGATTGATTTTAACGGCATATCACCCCGTCTGGGGTTATTACATGTCTAACGGTTAGGAAGTAATATATGTTGTATATCTATATTTACACTTTTGTAGTAATTGTTTTTAACAATGTGATAGCATCATTGGGGATTATGTTGTATGGTATTGATTAGGTTCATGTCTCTATTCTATGGTAAACTATTATTTCCGTAAAAAAGGACTGAATATCTTCTATGTTGACTTTTTCAAATAGATCTTTCATATCATTTGCTTTAAAATAACGGTTTCTGATGTGAGCAAAACCCTGCATTCTGTGAATAAGTGTTTAACAGTCAAAGGTGTTTGACACGTTTCACACTGTGGTTGTTGTTCTTGTTTGAGTATATTGGAGTGCGTTAATCTTATGGGACCAACTACTCTCCGTCCAGTTATGGGCTGCTTTAACATTGGTTAGGCAAAAAGTCTAACAGAAGGAAAAGTCTGAATTCAAACCTTTAAATTCGCTTTAAGAAATTGACCTTGTGTCACATTCTGCTCGTGCGATGGGGTTATATATATATATATATATATATATATAAATATATATATAGAGAGAGAGAGAGAGAGAGAGAGAGAGAGAGAGAGAGATAAATAAAAAAGGAAAGAAAATGTTGAATGGATAAAATTGATTTGATATAAGTTTACTAACACATGTTTCGACCGGGAGTTTTTTCATGTACACATCTATTCTATTTATTACTATTCTAAATAGAAAATAGAATTATAATAATAGAAAATTATATCCATTCAACATTTTCTTTCCTTTATTTATTTATCCTTTCAACATATCGTCAGATTCATTTCCATTTTCAACTTACATATATAATGGCAGTCAACTCGTGTTCGAGTAAGACCATTTCCTGTTGTTTTTTTTTGTTTTTTTTGTTGTTTTTTTGTTTTTTTATCATCATAGTTGGGTGCCAGTAGTATTTGACACTCTGTTCATGTGTTTTCTCAGATGACTCACCAGGACAGCCCTGGAGAGACATACTCTTCCACATAAATTACATGTTGGAACTTCTCTACTTTGAATGTTGCTGGGCTGAAAATTACCCTTTCTAATAGCCCGCTTCAATGTTGTGTTAATTCGGTTATTATATATATACTATATATATATATATTATATTATAATATATAGTCGTAGAAGAAGTTGTTTCCCCGACCGCGGTTTCGGTGTTACTCCAACACTTCATCAGGGGGATTGAGTGGATTTTTTTCGGGTTACTTTATATAGCTAGACTGATATCTTTTTAATTCTTCCTGAATTTAATCTTAGTAGGCTGCTAGTTTGTAGTTGGGGTTAAACTCCTATTTTGACCTACGTGGGTAGTAGCGCGCTGTAACATTATACTTTTATTACCCCTTACCACTATCTTAAACTTACTCTATTGACCTTTGTGGGGTCAGTTAGTTTGGAGTATGGCTAAGTTTTTTAAATTTTATTTCTTTATTTCTTCTAGTAGTTTTGTTACTGCTATATCATAATTTTACTGTATTATGCCCTTATTGATCAATTATATCTTATTGGTATTCTAATGCATTGCGTAATTTATGCATACATTTTCCTAGGAGATCATCCTTTTTATTGATTAAGTCATTTTTATTTGGGAATCAATTTATTTCTAACTTTTCCTGTAGACA
>CM042163.1:82022312-82029812 GCA_023376005.1 Doryteuthis pealeii | reverse complement strand
ATAGAGAGAGAGAGAGAGAGAGAGAGAGAGAGAACACTTTTTAATTTGTTGATCAATATTCGCGGTGCAATTTTACATTTATATTTTTGAATAGTTGTTTTCTTAAGAGCTCTTTTTGCACACATTTATATGATTTCAAGTATTCCTATCCCATTTGCACACAGCTGTATAATTTCAAATAGTCCTCTCTAATACTAATAATTATGTGGTATCAAGCAATTATTTTAATTTAATAATACCCATAATAATAGATTTAATAATTTACACACTTGTATAGTTTTAAGTAACTAATAATAATCTGTAGTAAACTGTTAGTAGCTTCAAGTAACTATTTTTGATACGAATAATTTATAATTAGGCAATATTCGAATATGCCGCCCTATCGGCTGGAGCGTTAGAATGCACCGACTGCACCTCTGCAGAGGGGTAAGACTCCCCTAATGGGGCCACCTGTTGGCCGTGGGTGGCGACCCGTGATGCTTAAGGATAGAGCCCAGGTGGATGAGCAGTTCATGACTTGCAATACTCCACTTTAGCCCTATCTTGGGCTAGACGGACGGTCGGAGAGGCCCCCTCCAATCAATCGGCTAGTCACGTCAAGCCCTAGCACCTATATGATTGTCCCAACCCTATTGCCCTTATGGCAAGCCCCAACCCTTTTTTCATATGGGTGCTAGAAGGCGGTGACTGAGGGTTTACATGTCCTAGGAATGACGTTAAACTCTATCTGATGGTGAGGTTCCAGTTTTGTAGGTTTGGTGAATGTGGAGCACCCCTTCATCCCCATTGCTCCCTGGTCCACTTTGAACCGAAGTGGTAGTACCTGTTAGGGTCCCATCTATGGGTTAAATAGAAAAATGTATTTATCAAAAAATTGTATTATCCATTAAGAATTGATTTATTTCAAAACTTTATCGGCATTAAATGACCCACTGAGTTGATATGCCGTAAAACCAAACCAAATCGAACTCGAGTTTGCTGTCATCATACATATATAAGAGTGCGCATTAAATAACCCATAGAGTTGGTATACCATTTAACCAAACAAATCAAAATCAAACTAAAACTATTGCATTAAGTACTACAAAGAAATTTCAATAGTTTAGATACACTTTGTCGAAAAGAGAGTTGATTTTTTTAAACCTCATATTTAAAGAAAAAAAAACCAGTAAAATATCAAATCTACAATTTGCCGCTGTCTGGTTGTCATGTCTAATTAGCTATTTTAACTGTCACATTATCAAGATAATGTAATTAACAATGAAAAGATTTAAAAATAAAACGTTTCCTTTCTTTTTTTGCTTCTTGTAAAATTAACAATTCAGCGCATTTGAATGTCAGATGATAATTTCACTGCCTGAAAAAAAATGTCAATATGCACCAAATTGGTCTTATTTTAAATAAAGTTTCCGTCTATTTTATTTATTTATTAAAATTTTGCTATTTATTCTTCCGTTTCAAATTTCAATCATTTATACAACACGTTAAGATTTGACAATTCCAATGGCGGACAACGCCCCGAAAAAGACGGCGGTGGCGGCAAAATTACAGCCTCATTTTCGAAAATAACTTTCTCTATTTTTATGGCGTTTTAACTCAATTTTTTTCTGACAGTTTTGCTTGTCTGATTGGAATACAATGCTTTTGCGCCTTAAACTTTAAAAAAAAGTTACAATAACTGAAAAAGGCGACAAACACTTCTTTCTGTGATTATCTATATATTATTAAAATTGTTATTATGTTTTTACACACAGACACTGACACAGCCACACAGACACATAGACACAGACACAGACACACATATATTTTTTTTTTCTAAGATATATATACTCTAACATCGAGATTGAATTTATTTAAAAATAAAGCAAACTACATTGTTATAAATATACTTGCATGCGCGCGCTCATACACACACACACACACACACACACACACACACACACGCATATATATGTATGTATATATATATATATATATATATTACAATATAAGTACAAGTGATAACCTACTCGAGTTTCACCATAAGGATCTTCAGGGTTAAATCCACTGAATTAATCGAGATACCGTTTAATTGCAGTCGACTACACGAGTGTGTTCTTCGCGTTAAACGGTTCGTTATCACCTTTTTGTTAAGTTAAGTAACCTTTTCGATTATACACACACACACACATATATATATAAATAATATATATATATATATATATATATATATATATATATATTCCATTATATATATATCATATATATATATATACATTATATACATTATACAAACATATACATTATACACATATATATATATATATATATTATACATATATATACATTAACATATATATATTACATTATACATACATATATATATATATATATATATATATATATAAGTCTGTGTTTTTGCGTGTGTGAGTTGGAATTTTATCAGACCTATGCACTTTAAATGCTTGAACGCACGACATCAGTTTTTCAGTCAGACAGGTTATTGATATAACCAAGATAACTATGAAATGCTAAATAGGATCATTCCCTCCTTCCCAAATAGAAACATCAATATCATTATGAAAAGCTGTTAACTTTGAAATGTAAATTTGAATCTTTCACTCCTTCCTAAATAGAAGCATCAATATCATCATGGACAGTTGTTAGAAAGGGGAAGCCAACGGGTTCACAGTTTGTTTAGCAATTAAATATTTCTGTGTACTAGATGAGGTAACAAGTATGAGAAAGAGAGAGAGAGAGAGAGAGAGAGAGAGAGAGAGAGAGAGAGAGAGAGAGAGAGAGAGTGTGTGTGTGTGTGGTGTGTGTGTGTGTGTGTGTGTGTGTGTGTGTGTGTGCGTGTTTTCTTGACGCCAGTTTTACAACAAATGGTTCCATGCTGAAATATGGAGCGAATTTCTCAAAGAGTGCTTTCCGACCTTCAGCTATTTAATTCCAAAGTTAATAAGTGACTCATTGGTTGTTAGACACCTGCGCCATTACCGATCCACACATGCTTCCATATTCCCACTTTTACTCATATCCATACTCTTCTATAACTCTTCCTCTTTGATTGCTTAGAATATGTCTCATTAAAAATGAATTAATAAACCTGCTGAGTGTTTAAATGGGTGATTGCAAATACCAGATCATGATTAAAGAAACCGTTCCTCATTGAAGTTAAGCAGCAATGACCCTGCTTAGTAAGGAAATGGGTGACCACTTAGTACCAGAAGTTTTCTCAAGAACTCAGATGATGGGGCCTTGTGACAGACTAAGCAAAGCTTAGTAAATTCCAAAATTAACCACGCGTTTCCATAGTTGTTATATGACAGGGATTGAACACCGAAATCAAATAAAATTCTTAAGTGTCTCACACACAACATATGGGCAAGGCAGACACACACATAACACACACATACTAAACACATATGGACACACACAAATCACACACAGGCACAACAATATACATAGCACACATAAAAATGATGATGCAGGTGGGCCTGAGGATCACACACACACATAAACAAAATAAACAAACCACAAAACAGCTGAGACCTACCTCACCCAAAAGGATAGGCCAAATGTAAAAGGATAATACACAAACATACACAGGAAAGTCCAACACACATGCCCATACACACACACAAACACATGCAAAATAACACACACACAGACAGACACACACATACAGGGAAAAAAATCTGAAATGAAATTAAGATATAAGACAAACAAACAATATCATATTCGCCTCATTTTTCTTTACACTTGCATTGTCACAGCCTTCAAAACCAACCACCAAACCAATATATATATATATGTGTGTGTGTGTGTGTGTGTGTGTGTGTGTGTGTGTGTGTAATATGGGGAAAATTTGAAAAAACACAGGTTCAAATAAAATGAGTGGTATGTATTCAGCCAATGCTGCAGTGTTTTCAATCTGTTTTAGTAAATCTTCTTCAGGCCATTTGTGGATGTAAGGAAAAGTAAAAACAATATCACAGAATAATAGGTGACTGTGATGGGTTTGTTTACAAAGTTTTGAATGGAAAGTCAACGTTCCCGGAAATAGATTCGAAAATTTATGAGACGCTATACAGTCACCTATTATTCTGTGATTAAATTTTTACTTTTCCTTATATCAACAAAGGCCCTGAAGAAGATCTACTAAACAGATTGAAACACTGCAGCGTTGGCCGAATAAATACCACTCATTTTATTTGAACCTGTGTTTGTTTCAGATTTTTCACTATATTACATACCGTCGGATTCACTTCCATTTTTTTCTTCATATATATATATATCTGTCAATAATATATATTGTTTGGGATTTAGTATGAAGCATATCAACCCGTCTGGGGTTATGTCATGCCTAACTGTTAGGAAATAATACATATCGTGTACTTATATTTATACTTTTTAGTAATTGGTTTTAACAATGTGTTAGCATTATTGGGGATTATGTTGTATGGTATTGATTTGTTTCATGTCTATATTCTATGGTATAATTTTATTTCCCTCAAAAAAAGAGAGAATATCCTCCATGTTGACATTTTCAAACAGATCTTTCATATTGTTTTCTTTAAAATAACAGTTTCTGATGTGAGCAAAAAAACCTGCATTCCATGAATAAGTGTTTAACTGTCAAATGTGTGTTTTCCATGATTAAAAATATAACCTTTAGAAATAAATTTACGTTGTTTTCTTTTACACTTGTAGTATATTTTCACTATTCATTTTCTTTTAAAATTTCAATGATAAAATAATTATATGTTTATATACTGATGGTGTACCTCGATCAATTCATTGTACAGTTCACTGTGCTGTGAGATGAAAAAGGTTGAAAACCTAGACGAGGAAAAGTGTTGATTCAAAAATTTAAGAACTAAAAAAGAAAGATAACAGAGGAAATTGGGATAGTCACATGATGGAAGAATACTGATGGTCTATTCAACGTTATTGACCTGGGGCATCTCACCAAGAGAAGTCTTTTAAAACTACGCTTTTTTAAATGTCTGAGTTGATGGACAGTGTATCAGTGATACAGTTCTATGCTTCTTTTCGTATCTGATTTTATGGTGTAATCTATATCTATATATGCATATATAAAGGTCAGTTGTGTGTATGTATGTCCGGAGGAAATGACAAAAATAAAACAGTTAACAATAAAGTAAATGTATATACGCATTCACTGTTATTGAGTCCAGCTTTCTGTGCAAAAATTATAAAGATGGCTTTGATGTCTTTGTAGAGCATCATTATAGCGATAACTGTTTCTTGGTAGAGATCGTATGCTAGTAGTATTTGCTCTATTTTCCCTCTGTGTGTGGAGTCAAATGCCTTGGAGCAGTGAGAATTATCCCTTGTAGTTGAAAGGGATGTTACTTTTTTTTTGTGTATATATTCACCAACCCCTCCGCACGAGCATGATGTGACACAAGGTCAATTTCTTAAGCGGAGTTCAACATGTTTGAATTCAGAGTTTTCCTTCTCCTAGACCGGTTGCCTAACCAAGGCTAAAGAGCCCAGTCTGCCCTACTATATATCCATACCTGGAGGGAGAGTAGGATTCATACCTTTCCCAAGGGTATTAGCGCTAAGTGAAATGCAATTAACACGTCCATGATTTGAACACGGGGCGACGAGTCCATTTCCCATGACTTTAACCATTACACCACGCGCTTCCTACTTTTTTGTGTGTATAGGCGATACGCAATAAATACCTTCGGTGGCCTCGGATTCAGTTAATGTTTTGTCATTTGAAATGGTTCAGAAAATCGCGACTGATTTAATTAAGTTGAATTAATTGCTGCTTTTTGGTTTTACGATTTGTTTTCTGGTCGCTTATCTCTTCTGTTGGTGAATTTGTGTTCGGGTCACATAAATAAGCCCGGCTAGGTCGTTTCCGACTTTTAATGCAATCGAATAGGTTTATCTATTCGAGAAGAATTTTCTGGGTTTTTTTTTGTGTTATTTGATTTCCATCAAACAAAACTAATTGAATTGTTTTAATGGGGAAACGGTTGTAATTAGATGAGAGGGGAGAGTAGAGAGGATAAGAAATAGTAGAGAGGGAAAGAAAAAGAGGGGGGGATGAAGTGAAAAAGAAGGGGAGGGAAATGAGGTTGAAAAGGGAGGAGAGTTATGAGGAAGGGGAGAGTAAGGTTGAATGGAAGAGGAGTGAAGAGAAAGGGGGAGGAAAGAGAGGATTAAAGGGAGGGAGTGGGAGTGATGTGGAAAGTGGGGTTGAATGAGTGGAAGGAAGAAGAGAAGAAAGAAAGGAGAGGGAGGTAACGTAGAAGGGGAGGGAAGTGATAAAGAAGGAGAAGGGGTGAAAATGAATGGGGGAATGAAGGGGAGGAGAGCGAGGAAGAAAGACCGTGAGGTCAGGTAGAAAGGGAAGAAGGTTATGTGGTATGAGAGTGAGGATAAAGGAGAGGGGAGTGAGGAAGATGGAGAGAGAGAGGTGAGGTAGAGGGGAGGAAAGTGAAAAAGAAGGAAGTGATAAAGAAGAGGAGGTGTGAGGTTGAAGGGGAGGTGAGTGAGGAAGAATGATTAAGTGATACAAAAACACAAAGTTTAAAAAAACGATCGGCTCAAATGAAAAAAAAAGATAAATAAAAATAAAAAATACTTCTATTATTCTTTTATATTATCTATTATATTATTAATGGAGAGAATAGATAAAGACGTGAGAGAGAGAGAGAGAGAGAGAGAGAGAGAAGAGATAAAGATGTGTGTGAAGAGAGGAAGAGAGATAATGACGTGAGAGAGAGAGGGGGAGAGAAGAGATAAAGACGGGTGTGTGAGAGAGAGAAGAGAGATAAAGACGTGAGAGGGAGAGGGAGAGGAGGGAGAGAGAAGAGATAAAGACGTAGAGAGGGGGAGAGAGAGAAGAGATAAAAACGTGTGTGAGAGAGAGAGAAGAGAGATAAAGACGTGAGAGGGAGAGAGAGAGAGAAGAGATAAAAACGTGTGTGAGAGAGATAAAAAGATAAAGACGTGAGAGAGAGGGAGAGAGAAAAGAGATAAAGACTTGAGAGAGAAAGAGAGAGAAGAGATAAAGACGTGAGAGAGAGAAGAGATAATGACGTGTGAGAGAGGAGAGGGAGAAAGAGAGAGAGAAACTGTCAAGCCCAGATGGTAAAAAAGAAAGAGGGACAGAGGAAACAGAGAGAGAGAGAGAGAGGAGAGAGAGAGAGAGAGAGAGAGAGAGAGGGGAATAGAGAGAAAGAGAGCGAAAGAAAAGCAGAAATAAATAAAGAATGAATGAAAGAAAGGAAGGAAAGAATGAATGAAATAAAAGAAAAGGAGAGACCAGCAAGCACTGAGTAAAAGAAAGAAAGCAAGAAAGAAGGAAATAATGTAAGAAAGAAAGAAAGAAAGAAAGAAAGAAAGAAAGAAGAAATGTAAGAAAGAAAGAGAGGGAGAGAGAAAGAAAGAAGGAAAGAATGTAAGAAAGAAAGAGAGAGAAAGAGAAAAAGAAAGAAAGAAACAAGAAAAGAAAAGAATGTAAGAATGAAA
>CM042163.1:81994812-82017312 GCA_023376005.1 Doryteuthis pealeii | reverse complement strand
ACGCAGCATTCTTTTGCAGCTCCCATCTAGCTTATTCTCAAGACGCTTTGTCAGGGTCCAGGTGGTGCAGCCATACAGCAGGACTGATACAACCACAGCCTGGAAGAACTGTCGCTTCAGCTTGTCAGGGAGATCGGACCTCCATATGTCTGATAAACTATTTGTGGCTGACCATGCCTTTGCTATGCGTGTATTAACATCGCAATGCAAAAATGTAAATCCTGATTATTTGGTGTTGCTTATCCGCCGATTTCTTATTTCTTAGGAGTGTCGTCACCTCAGCTAAATAATGGACCATTCCGTTATTATTATCAAGAAAAAAAGGGAAGAAAAAGGTATGCTACATATAAAAAATATAAGAAAGAATGAAAGAAAAAAAGAGAGTAGGGGAAACATAGAGAGAGGGGTTGAACGCGCGGAAGTGATAGCGCTAATCTGTTTCAATCGAACATAATCAAAAGATTAAAGGAAGCAAAGAAAGAAAAAAAAGAGTTGGAGAGCGTTAAATCAAGATTATTATACTTTTTATATATTGAACTATTGACAATAGCTCTTAAGTAAACATATAATACGTTGTAATAACTAAATTATCATACTGTGGTATATCTACAAGTCATTAAATAATTCTTTTTGTTTCGGATTACTTCTTTGAGGAAATATATATATATATTATATATATATATATATATATATATTAGATATATAGTTGTTTTTTTCGTAGTTAGGGTCTTCCATGTGTGGTTTAACCAAGCTGATGCAGGTAGACCATAAGGAGAGCTCAATGTACCTAATACCAGTGAGTAGAAGGACAGAGCAAGATATTTAGTAAATGAAAAAAACTCTAAACTTGCTTCATTACAATAATTTATTTATTCAACCGTATTAATACGGTTGAAATAAATTATTGTAATGAAGCAAGTTTAGAGTTTCTTCATTTACTAAATAATATATATATATATATATATATATATATATATATAAAGGGCAGTTGTGTGTATATGTATGTCCGGAGGAAACTTCGAAAATAAAACAATTAACGACAAAGTAAATATATATACACATTAAATATCACCAGGGCTTGGTTTTTGAGCAAAAATAATAAAGATTTGATTCATATTCGTGAAGATAATTAAAAAATAAAATTTAAATGATAACAGCATGGATTTTTTTTTCATTTAATATTTTAGAGAGTAGACATTAACATTTCTTTTCAGAGTAGCTTGATCAATGCAAGGTCTATTTTTTTTACATAGGGATTTAAATGGGGCATCCAACGAGGATTCAACTCACGATTCAGTAATAATGGATCTGCAGGACTAACTTCTAAAAATCTCCCTCTACCCAGGAGACGCCGGGTAGCCGCTGCTAGTCTTATATATTGTTTAGTTCATGTATGAAGAAAAGTTTATATATATATATACCTGCAGTAATGTATCCGTTTTAATGAATAATAGTTGAGCAGCTTTTTTAATAGCTAATAGTGAAATTTATTTTCATCGCCAGTTGAAGAGAATATGTATCATTTGGATTATTGGGATTATTGTCCTCATCTTTATTGTTATCTGTACAAGGTTTTAGCCAATGTGCACTCCAGCCTTCTTCAGGTATTTCTTGCCAGACTCGGGAGCCTTCTGGAACTTGAGAAAATTCTTTTCGAACCTGGGAACCATTATGCCGTAATCGGTAGCCATCACGGAACTTTGAATCCAACCTTTTATTCGATCCTCGGTGTCTTATTGGAATTGTTGAACAGATAATTAACGTTTCACGGGCTTTCAACAAATGATTGTCTTAAGCCAACAGGTGAGACAAAAGGTGTGACAACAGGTGAGACAACAGGTGTGGTAACATATAATCACCTTTCAAGTGGATGTTTATTTGCTGCAAAGACGACGCATGTTTTCGTGCAGTGAAAGCAGCACTCGACTTCCTTCATTCATTCATTAAAAAGAAAAGAAAATCTTTTTTTCCTTCAGTACGTTATTGAAAACTATCAAAAGTATTCGCCCCTAGATTAGATTAGAAAGACTAAAGAAACTAAATAAGAACGAATATAAAAATATTACACTTATTCTAATGTTATTTTAATTGATTTCAATATAAAATTATATATATGATTTCTTTAATACGTTTGAGAATAACATAATAGTATTAGAAATCAATGAAAGCAAATAATTATTTAATTCATATTTAGCTCAGTCGGTAGAGCGTTCGACTAGAAACCACAAGGTTCCTAGTTCGATATCGGCTCTCACCAACTCAGCGTATGAGTAGCCCTGGAATCTGTGTGGTAAAGTAAGGAGATGATAGTAGGTGAGCCGCTCCACCCCAGACGCAAAAACAATCACTTTGGTCTAGCGCTTGTGAAAAAGGAATAGACTCCCTCGCTGATTGGCTGATACCGACTTTAAGCCGCCCCGACGACTTTTTTTTATATATTTGTAATCATTCCTTTTTCTCTTGTTCATAGTTTTAGGCATCTGCCTGCTGTATTATATATATATATATATAATATATATATATAATTATATATATATATATATGAAAGGTAAAATGGATATGAATCCGACAATATGTTAGAAAGTTTTGTAGAAAAAACAACAAGATGTTTAAAGTTTTGCTGACAGAAATCTGTTTCGACCATATGCGGTCTTTATCGAAGCAACATTGTAAACGGAAAAACGAAATAAATATATCATTAATCCCGAGGCACATAACGCTCTCGATCAGTACCGGAATTTTCAAATAATTTTTAAAAATCTGTATTTTATGTTAAAAATAAAATAAATTTTATTTTAAAATTATAAGCATTTTTATCATAAAAAAAAAAGCTGAAAAGAGTTTGCACTAAAGGTGTATAAAAATATCAAAAAGTTCAGGAAAATGTTCCGGTTACAAAAGAAAGAAAAGATATATATATATATATATATATATATATATAATATATATATATATATATATATATAGAAAACACAAAGATAGCGTGTCAAATGGCACCTAACTATGATGATGAAAAAAACAAAAAACAGGAAATGGTCTTACTCGAACACGAGTTGACAGCCATTATTATATATATATATATACTAGCAGGAACTGTGAATATACCACAGCATGATAATTTCCCCTACTCTCTTTCTTTCTTTCTTTCTTTCTTTCTTTCTAATCATATTTTCTGTGTCGCATGTCTCTTTTTTTCTTTCTTTCTAATAAAAAACAATGGTCCATTATTTAGCTGAGGTGATGGCACTTATAAGAAATAAGAATTCGGTGGATAAGAGACACCAAATAATCAGGATTTACGTTTTTGCATTTCATCTTGGGCGATTTGGATGTCTCATGATAACGGTCGGAAGGTTATGGAACAAGATAATCAATATATAGTTGTTTGTATTTACCCAGCATCTCCGCTACGGACAGAATGCAACACGAGGTCAAAATAAGTACTACTGGTTGGCATTAAGGGTTTTCCTTCTCCTTGATTGGTTGCCTTACCAAACCTAAAGTACACATCCTTCTCTTTATATATATATATATATATATATATATATATATATATATATATATATATATATATTATATACCATCACCACGACCCCTAGCAGACTACAAGGAACATCTAAACTAAAATCAACAAACTTCAAAGAAACCTATTAACCACCCGTCGCCATAGTACACCAACACACGAGAAGGAAAACAGCGCTATCACAAGCAGCAACCACACCCACATCACAACCCCACTATAAGGAACAGCCAGAGGCCAGCGTTATTTTCTTTCACCAGTCTGAAGAAGGGAGTATTATAACTCTGAAAATTTACTAAATAAACGAAACTCTTCTCTAAAACAACCGAGTTTCTAATATTTACTTTAATGCTTCACACTAATGCCCAAACTTTATATATGTACCTCCCACCAACGGATTCTTATACCTAAATAAAAACACAACACACACACACACACACACACACACACATATATATATATATATATATATATATATATATATATATATATATATATATATATAAAGTTGGCATTAAGGGTTTCCTTCTCCTTGACTGGTATATATCTTTTACCAGTCTGAAGAAGGGAGTATTATAACTCTGAAAATTTACTAAATAAACGAAACTCTTCTAATATTTCTTTAATGCTTCACACTAATGCCCAAACTTTATATATGTACCTCCCACCAACGGATTCTTATACCTAAATAAACACACACACACACACACACACACACACATATATATATATATATATATATATATATATATATATATAAAGTTTTAGAAATTAAATCGATATATGTGTATCTGTTGTACGTGCTTGACTTTTCGTTTTCGCGCCCAAAATCCATTTTCCCGCGAATAATGCTTTCCTTCCTTTGTATTGTAAACTTTGTGGTGGGGGTTGGGTTCGTTTAAAGCTTTTCATATACACTGATTGATCAGAGTTAACGTGATAACATTTCCCCTAATATATATATATATTCTCATCAAGAAATGTTATTTCGATTATCATATCAACTGTCCCTGTGCGCATGGCACGCAGAACTGCGGGGGGGGGGGTTTTTTTTTTAGTTCATTTTTTTAAAGGCGCGTAGATTTTTTTTCTTTTCTTTTATTAATATGTAAGTCGACAGGTTTGAAGTTATGGACTAATTTGATTTTGAATCCTAATCTGTTTTTCAGCGTGAGAATTTTCGTGTTGCGTGTTTCGCAATGGAGTGAGAATAAGTGTATTCAACTTTGGTGCGTGATTGCGCGTCTCCCTTCTCGCTTTGTAACAATAAGATAATATAGATAATAGAGTTTCTTTTCAAAAAGGTTTGGTTAATTCCTAGTTGAATAACATGATATGACAGGGTGACCCAGAAAAAAAAAACAGAATCCCAAATAATTTATTTTCCCATTAAGCTAACCCTAGACCCCAACCCTAACCCTAACCCTAACCTTAAACCCTAACTCTCGTTGGACTTAAACTTTTAAAAAAATGAAACAGTTTTATTACAAAATTTGTGGGTTCCTTTTTTCTGGGTCACCCTGTAATATTATGTTACTCAACTAGGGGGCTAGGGTTTAGGGTTAGGCTTAGGATTTGAGTCAAAATAAATAATTTCGGTTCTGTTTTTTCTGGGTCACTCATGTTACTCAACTAGGAAATAACCAAAGGTTTTGTTGTTTCCTTTACAAAAAAATCCTATTCCTTCGTTAAATAATTTTGTTTTTTTTTCTTTTTCTCTCATCCTCCTGTTCCACCTTCTCCTCCTCCTCCTCTCTCAAAATCTCTTTTCTAGTTTTCAATCAATTAAAAAGAAAAAAAAATACATTACGAATGAGTCGACGTTTGATAGAAGAAAAAAAAAGATTCATTAGTACTTTCGTCACGCACTGGAAACTTTCTAAAATAATTATAACTATAAGACCCCCCCACACCCCCACCCTCTCACCTCCGGGTGCAAGTCTGTTCATTTAACTCTTAATCTTTGTCAAAAGGATTGTCTTCCATGTTTGATTTGATTTCACAAACACACACACACGCACACACACACACACATATATATATATATATACATGTGTGTGTGTGTGCATATACATATATATATGTGCACACACACACACATATATATAGATATAGATATATGAGTGGGTGTGGGTGTGGGGCAGAGACCATGAGAATAAGGATCTTTGAAAAGATGAACGAAAATAATTGATTATGATTTAGAAAATGGAATTCGCAGACCGAGTTCGAATCCAAACAAATATCTTTTTTCATCATTTTCAGATTTTCAGTCTCTTAATAAAAAATATCCACCCTAATCACATTGACGCATAGTCTTTCAGAATTCACTCAAGTATAATTTTTTTCTACAACGGGAACATTTGAAAGAGAAGGGTTGAATATGGAACTGTATATTCCGAAATATAAGAGCCCCTGGTGTTATATACCCCACGTTGAACATCGGGTATATAATTGATTTCAGAGAGATGATAGCGAGAGCGAGACACATTAGAGACTTACTTGGAGAGGAGATGGTCTTACTTTATTACTTCCTTTCTCTAGTTACTCTGGTTCTTGCTGATTCTTCTCCCATCTTCTCCGGCTGCCATCTTGGTGTCTAGTTGCTGAATGATTCTTCTAAGGGCTTCTTTTGGCTGATTTTGGCCATTGCAATTAAATGAATTAACAAGACGTTTTTGTTGCTTGATCAAGCTTTTTTATTTAGCCCATCATTTTCCGCGCGGACAAGCTCGACCTCAGAACGTCTGCTCTGCTTCAAAGTCAGGTCAGATCTGAAATTCTAAACTAAGACTAAAAACGGTCCTTGTTTTCAGTACAGGGTCTGCTAACAATTTATGACTCCATGAATTGTAACACTTGAGAGCTTAAAAAGTTTAGCTTGGTTTCTTTGTTTAGTGGCATATAAACCACCGTGGGTTATTTAATGCCATTTATTTGACATATTCCCGATGCGGATGGGTTGTTGTTGTTGTTGTTGGCATTCTTCTTTCTTTTTCCCCCCGTCTGCGTAAGACGATGTCGTAGTGTCCACATGTTTTAAACTGCAACTGCGTGAGTGACTGAACAGGCCAATTTTTGAATGGCAATCTCTGGTGCAGTGACTGAAAATAAACAGTCATGCTTGCTGGAGTTGCTGTTGTCTCTCCTTCCTTTTGGCTTCTTTTCTGTGGCAGCTTCTTTCCTCTCTTTTTCACTCCTTTTCTTTCCTTGTTTGACAAGGAGGCCTCAGACCGCTCGGTTTTCTGCATCAGCCTCCCGTGTATTGGTGCTGATGTGGCATGTCTTCATGTCCTTCTTGTTGACATCTTTAAAGCGTGGGCGTGGTCTGCCTACCGATCGGGTGCCTTCTACTACTTCGCCATACAGTAAGTATTTGAGGATGCGGCCTTTGTCCATCCTCCTGACGTGACCAAGCCAGCGCAACCGTCTCTCGCAGATGATGACGAACTTGCTGTTCATGTTTACTCGTTCCAGCACGTCTGTGTTCGGGTGGGTATTGCGCACAATTCTTTAAAAACACTTCTGGTCTTCTGACACGAGTTATTATTTAGATATCATTTTTTATTTGTTTAATAGAAAACAAGTTAATCAAAACAGGTTGTCTAATTTCACTAAAAATTATAAAATAAAACATAGTGTACCTTGACTTACGAGTGCTCCAATTTATGAGTTTATTGATTTTTTTATATTGTGTGTTTAGCTAAAATTAGAGGTATGCGCGAGCTTCAGATGCGCTTATGTTAATAAGTTCACTAAAATCATTTAAGTTTCCAAATCTATTGAATCAAAAGATATTATCTATTGAAAAGTTGACATTAAAATATATTACAGAATACAATTCATAATTATTATCCATAATTTTTATAGATAGATATACACCCCGTTTGTTTAACAGCAGGTTCTCCCAGCTAAGACCAGTGGTTCAGTATTTACCTTAACCCCTTTCCAACCAGGTAGAGTGCGACACAAGGTCTTTTTTTAAGTGCGAAGCCACACTGAAACCGAAACTCATGTGATGGCTAGTAAAAAAATGCGTAGATCCCATCGGCCTTCCCCTTTTGGGGCGCCTCAGGCACTAGGCAATAAACCTAGCCTGGTCCCTTTAAATCGAGGGGACATGTGTTGCCTGGGGGTACGGCCCCCTGAGATCACGCACTTAATAGTCCGGCTGGATTCTCAATGAGACCACGGATTCGCCTCCGAGAGAGAGACTACTTCGGCTTTTGTGCCTCCTCACCGGCCGAACCACTCCAACCAAGAGGAGGTACCAGAATGCTTACCACGAGTCACCACTCGCAACCTTCAGGTTGTGATTTCAATATTTGTAGCCTCCTGCTACAGTGGGTATGTTCCAAAATTGATCACATGTTTCCGGGGGTACTTTCCCTTGGGTAGCACAAGCCCCCACACCTTATTGCCCGGCGCCTAAGGCACCCATGAAGAGAAATGCCGAAGGAACCTCACATTATCCCTGGAGAACAGTAGTAGTAATATTTAACCCATAAATTGAGAGGATGAGGGGACGAATATGCTCATACCTTTCCCAGGAGTATTAGTCTGAAATGCAATAACGTGACTGGGGTTTAAACTCACCAGACTGAGAAAATTATCTCTTTTCAGACTTCGGTGGAAAAGAAAAAAAAAGAAAAGAAAAAAGCAAACAAAAAAAATGTGTAAAAACTTGTGAAAAACTCACAGCATTGTTAAAAGCAGCTTGAATACTTAGAAGAGTCCTGGTGAGTTGAGAAAACTTGCTGTCACTCAACATCAGTAAAAAAAAAAATATGAAAAAACAAAACACCAGTTAAAGTTGGTGCGAAAAACTCGTAAGGAGAAAAAAAAACCCACAGCACAGTTAAAATACTTAGAAGAGTCCTGGTGAATTATGAGACACAACAACAACAACAACAACAACAACAAAATAATAATAATAATAATAATAATCTTATTATAATGGAGATTGTGTGTTTGTCTGTCTGTAACCGAAACTAAATCACTATTCAAGTCATAATTCCCTTAGTTATTGACGTCACATTTACCATGAATTTATTTCTATTTAAACTTCAATTATTGATAAAATTGTTATACCTTATTAATACTGTTGACCATATCTACATACTAATGATATGTAATTGTATCTATATATACAACAAAATAGAAGTTTACAGTGTGAACGAGAAGGCTAATTTGCATATTGATATTTAAAATTTAATTTTAATAAATATATGCTTAGTATTATTGATTTCTAATTGTTTGGTTTTCTCTTAACGAATCTAAGCAAAAATCTCGAGGATAAATCTTAAAAGAAATCCATAAACAAGACGAAAGAACTGTGATTTTATTAAATACTTCATAATCTAACTAAATAGATAAATTAGGAAAAATGAAAAACGGGAGTGAAAGAAAATGATGGAAGAGTTAAATCTAAAGCTGTTCTATTTTTCGATTATACCCCTCAGTTTATCATTTTCTAAATAGTTTCTAATTTGATACAATATATTATAACATCAAAACCTAAATACTTGCACCCGAAGGGTGCATATATTTGCTAGTAATAATAATAATAATAATAATAATAATAATAATAATAATAATAATAAATGGTATATGCATAAACCATAATGTTATTCAGAATGAAACACATAAAATTCTAAAAAAACATTATCTGAGACTTTGAGATAAAGACTGATCACCCTATCCCAGCCCGGAGACCAAACCTAGTATTGATTAAGAAGAAAAAGAGAACTTGTCAACTGGTAGACCTTGCAGTTCTAGCAGATCACAGGGTGAAGATGAAGGAAAGCGAAAAGATAAACAAATACCTGGAGCTTGGAAGAGAATTGAAAAAACTGTGTAATATGAGGGTGAAAGTGATACCAATTGTAGTTGGTGCACTTGGAACGGTACCAAAAAGCTTGGAAAAAAGACTGGAAGAACTGGAAATCAGAGGAAGAAATCAGACCACCCAGACAACTGCATTGTTGCAATCGGCCAAAATACTCAGAAGAGTCCTGGAGACATGAGGAGACTTGTTGTCACTCACACTCCAGTGAAATACCATCAGCTAACGCTGGTGGGAAAACGTATAGTAGTAGTAATAGTAGTAATAGTAGTAATTGTAGTAGGATAATAATAATAATAATAATAATAATAATAATAATAATAATAATAATAAAAATAATAATAATAATGACGATGACGACGACGACGTCGACGATAATAATAATAATAATAATAATAATAATAATAATAATAATAATAATAACGACGACAACGTCGACGATAATAATAATAATAATAATAATAATAATAATAATAATAATAATAATAATAATAATAATGGAATAATAATAATAATAATAATACTGATGTGAAAACTCAAAAATAATAATAATAATGATAATTTCTACAAAACAGCGGTAATGACTATAAAGAAACTCATATAAAAAAATTGTGTCGTAACAATTTTTAGTTTTGTAAAGTTTTTCTTAATCAAATTAAATTAATAAGAGAGATTTTAAAATCTTGTTTTTCTTTAACAGTTACGTGTTGTGCATTAGTGGATAAAAGTGGGTTAGGGAGGGAGGGTGTTGAATTTCCGCTTAGCTAACCCACCCGAGAGAAAGAAAAGTAGCTTGTTTATATCACTTACTAGACCCCCGACCCCACCCACTAACCGTTTTCTTTTGATTAGGATTCGCTCTTAACAATTGTCGGTGAGTTTAGAGGGGTGGGGTGTATCACCTTTTTCATCGAGTGATGTCGATCTTCGTTCGTCAGCCATTGTTTATTTTGAAGAGAGTAATTTTTTTTTTTTTTTTTTTTTTTACCAAAATCCATTGACTAATTGTTTAATGGCCGATTTCATCTTTTTTTTTATTAAAAAAATCTCCTTGTATTATTTTTGGTTGTCTTTGCTTTCCATTTTCAACGAAATCTTCGGAGCTCAATGAAACAAAAATAAAAAACTAAAAAAACTATTCAAACAACAAAATAAAAATTTTAAAAAAATGCTACCCCCCCCCTCCGCAAAAAAAGAGAATAATTTTTGTTGTTAATTTCTTTCCTTTTTAATCTTTAAAAAAATGTCTATTTCTTTTGCAGCCTTGTTGGAGGTGGGGTGGAGTGGCCTATAATACGTATGTTGTGTAAAACGCCATTTTTATTTTCAATTTCGTGTGAGCGCGTCATAGAAAAACTTTTACGGTTTAAATTGGACTTAACGGAATTAAATTCCACCATCGTATGTCACCCCACCGAAAGAAAAAAAAATACCATAAATTAGGGAATTAACCTAATTTAATGAAATTTTCAGTGTTGATATATTAATGAATAAAATATATAATGCACCAGTTATATTATTTAAAAATTTAAACTTTTTTTTTCAGGTTAATTAACTTTAAACCACGTATCTTTGAGAATCTCTGTTACGCCTCAAAGATACGTGTTTCACAGTTAATTGACCTGAAAAAATGTAAAAGTTTTTAAATAAAATAACTGGTACATTATATTGTTTATTCATTAATATATCAACACTGATAATTTTCATTTAATTCGGTTAATTCACTGATTTTTGCTATGTTTTTTCTTTCGGCGGTGGAATTTAGGTCGGTCGAGAGTTAAATAAAAATTATTATACTTTTTAAATATTGAAGTATTTTGCAATAACTTTTAAGTAAAGAAAAAGAAATTAAACGTTGTAATAATCAAATTATCATACTGTGGTACATCCACAGGTCCTGCTAGTATCTTTGTAATCTATTGTTATACTAAAGATGAGTTAATCAACTTTTGCTTCCTAAAGGCTTTTTTACTGTTTAAGTTAATGACACGGAAATTATACTAAATTATTCCTTACTTTTAGGATTGAATTATGTTTGAACAAAAATTATGCTTTAATTGGTTCTAATTAGTCGTATTTTGCAATTGAGTCAAAAACCGACCAATCTCTTACTTTACTCTGTGTCTATCTCTTTCTTCCACTCTATGTATCTATTGACTACCTCCTCGTTATATAATGTTAGTTTCTCTGAGAGAGAGAGAGAGAGAGAGAGAGAGAGAGAGAGAGAGAGAGAGAGTTGGAAGAATTTGAAATGTATTTCTATGTTAAATTTCACAACCAGAAACCCATAGCTTAAATGAGGTCAAACATTTCCTTTCTTAGAAAGCTAACAAAATTATTTTAATGTTTCGTCCGGCCGTATTTATTATATTCAAAAAAATGTTATTTTCTTTGCTAATTCCCTTTTCCCTAATCTCAATTATCTACCAGAGCTGAATGGGTGACCCAATGGGTCACGTTTTGTCTACTTCTATGAATTTTCAAGCAGGTCTATTTTTCTACTAGATGGGATGTTTACTCCTCATCAGAATGGATGTGAGAGTAATTGCAACGAAGGGGTACTCCACATTCTCCATATCTACAGAAGTGTAGCCTCACCACCAGATCCAGTCTATAAAAATGATGTACACATAATACAATATTGTTATTTGTTTGTATGATTTGATGGCTAAAATGAATCGCGAAGATTTTTTTTTACAAAAGGTTTTGTTGCTATTTAAATACACAGACAACATAAACGAGTTTCGTAGTTTTAAAGTTCAAGTTTTGAATAAAACAAAATATAAAAATTATTTTCTTTTATCTCCCCGCAAAAATTAGAAAAGAAAAAAAATTCCCCATTCATGGAAAAATGATTGTACAAAAATCATTGCATCAAAAGTAAAAGATTATTTTTTAGCCAAACAAATTTTTTTCCTTAAAAAAAACTAGAAAACTGAAAATCCATTATATAAATAACAATAAACATTTGTTTTTTTTTTCAACAAAATTCCCCGAATCTTTCAAAATAAAACTTTTTCTTTTTCCCGAATTCTGTTATATTTAAATGAACTAAATCGTTTTTCGCTTTTTTGTTTTGTTTTCTTTTCTTTTGTATGGGATTCTTTGCTTAAAATAATTCTAAATATGTTTTATGCCTTTGACAAATTTTAAAACCATCCCCTCCTTCACCCACCCCCTTCCTGCAGATCTTTCTTTTGTTCTATTTAACCTTTTTAAAAGCGAAATTGATGTATTTCGACGGATGGATTTGTTATTTTCATTTTCCTCTTTTCGAATCATTTCTCATCTTCACACAACTGCAACAACAACAACAATAACATCAATAATAATCATAATAATAATAATAATAATAATAATAATAATGAGAAGAAGAAGAAGAAGAAGAAGAAGAAGAAGAAGAAGAAGAAGAAGAATAGATGGTGTGAATAAACTCACCGGGTGTAAATAATAATAATAATAATAATAATAATAATAATAATAATAATAATAATAAGTGTGAAAAATTCGCTAGAATACTACTACTACTACTAATAATAATAATAATAATAATAATAATAATAATAATAGGGACTTTGAAATAAAAACGGATCACCTTATCCTAGCAAGAAGACCAGACCTAGTGTTGATAAACAAACAAGAAAGAACTTGTCAACTAGTGGATTTTGCAGTGCCAGCAGATCACAGAGTGAAGCAAAAGGAAAATGAAAAAATGGACAAATATCTGGACCTTGCCAGAGAACTGAAAAAGTTATGGAATATGAAAGTGAAAGTGATACCAATTGTAGTTGGTGCACTTGGAACAGTCCCAAAAGGATTAGAAAATGGTTTGGAAAGTTCGGATATCAGAGGAAGGATTGAAACCATTCAGAACACTGCACTGCTGCAATCTGCCAGAATACTCAGAAGAGTCCTGGAGACCTGAGGAGACTTGCTGTCACTCAGACTCCAGGGAAAGACCATTAGCTAATGCTGATGTGAAAACTCAAAAGGAGAAATAATAATAATAATAATAATAATAATAATAATAATAATAATAAGAAGAAGAAGAAGAAGAAGAAGAAGAAGAAGAAAAAAAACAACAACAACAACAACAATCACCACCATCACCACCATCACCCCACCGTTAGTTTTATCGGCATATTGTTTTCCTTATTTGATCGACGTTATCTCAATTTTGTGTCATCATTGCTATTAGCAAGATTAGCTTTAAGGGAGTTTTTTTATTGATTGAATGGAAACCGGTGAAAAGATGAACAATCAAAAGAAAGAAGGGAAAAAAAACGCTCTAAGTTAGAAGACTGAAAAAAAAAATAAAAAGGGACGAGTTAAAAAAGAAATTGTTGAGATGAGAAAAAAGAAGGAGAAAAAGAAGCTAACAAAGGAAGATCAAAAAGAAAGAGGGATAAAAAAAAAAAGAAAAGAAAGAAAAATGGTAAAAGCTTTTTTGTTTAAGAAAAAGAAAGAAAAAAGGTACGAAAACAAAGAGAAGGGGAAAAGCGATTTTTGAATTAAAAATTAACTTAAAAAAAAATAAAGTGGAAAAATTAGCGCCCTCTGCCGGGCACAAATATTTAAGGTTTAATGTAATAAAATACTGGGCGTTAATAAAGCCTTGCAGCAGTTTTAAATCTTACAACTTAATCAATCTCGTTGTACAAATGAAAGAATCGTTTAGTTAAAAACTATATGAAAGTTCAACTCTCTTAGTTTTAATTTTTATTTACATTTTGATTATTGCATTTCAACAAGACTGCCATCTTTTTTTTTATTTTAAATCTGTTGCACGTTTTTATAGACACCCTGTATTTATGAATAAATAAATTATATATAATAAATTCTAAAATAAATCGTATATGTGTCTAAATAAAACTTTTAAATGTAAATGTTCAGTCTGTTCTTCCGTAGCAAAGGCATACGTACATTTTGATTATTGCATTTCAACAAGACTGCCATTTTGTTCTTACATTTTAAATCTGTTGCTGGACTTTTATAAACACCCTGTATATTGAATCAGAAAGACGGTGCTATGGCATTAGATTCGTCCCAGGTTCCTGCCCTTAATAACACTATGCCATTTTTCTTTTCTTTTCTTTTTTTTCTCTGAATGTTTGAGATAAGGCTTGATGATTAGTATTATCTGCGTTATTCGGACTATTGTCCTCATCTTTATTGTTATTTGTACGGCGTTTCAGCCGATATGCCCTCCGGCCTATTTCGGGTATTTCTTGTCAGACTCGGGAACCTTCTTTTCGGACTCGGGAACCTTCTTTTCGGACTCGGGAACCTTCTTTTCGAACTCGGGAATCTTCTTGTCGTAATCGGGAGCCATCACGGAACTTTGAACTTAACCCTTTTTTCAGTCCATGGGAGTATCCTGTTCTTATTCCGCTAACTATAGCTGAAGTAGGAGTTGTGTTCATTATTTTTCTATGTTACTGCCGCCACTTTTTTTATTTTTATTTTTTGCAGGTTACTGGCATAAAAAATGTTCTTCCTAAGAAATTTACTGTGCGCTCTTTCTCTTTTGATATGCTTTCAATCGGAAAATAATTCTGTTAGTTTTTTTTAATTAAAATGCTCCCCCTCCTGCACACACTTGGATGAAATACAAATGAGAAAAAATGCACAAGACAAATTTGCGTAGAACTGTATGAATGGATAGGAAGTTTAAAAGTACCTGGACAAGCATGATGCACAAGACGGAACAGGACGTCCGTAAACCTCCACCACTAATGAGAAGATTCAGCAAACTCGAGAGATGGTATTGACGAACTGGCAAGTTATAATCGATGAATTAGCTTGTTCTCTGGATATTAGTCATTGCTCTGTCTATCAAATCATCTATGATGAACTCGGCTTCCATAAACCAAGAGTGCCGGTGATTTTGGAATCTTCCTCTTAATAAAAAAAAAATGTCCGAGTATAAATAGCAAAATTCTTGTTATCTGTGTTATACAGTGTAGTGGATATACCACACCGATCCCACCACGGACAGGATGTGACACAAGGTAATATTTAAGTAAGTAAAAAGTAAAGTCGTCGGGGTGGCCTAAAGTCGGTATCAGCCAATCAGCCCCAGACCAAGGAGATTGTTTTGCATCTGTGGTGGAGCGCCACATCTACCATCAGGTTCTTACTTTATCGCACAGATCCCTGTGCTACTCATACGCTGAGTTGGCGAGGGCCGGTATCGAACTAGGAACCTTGTAGTTTCTAGCCGAACGCTTTACCGACTAAGCTAAATAGGATTACATTCAGTTTTCCTTCTAGACTGATTTCTATACCAAGGTTAAAGAGCCCAGTCTGTCCTACTATTCACCCATAGCTGGAGGGAGAATCTTTGGAGTGATACCTTTCCCAAGAGTATTAGCATTATACAAAAGGCAAACCGCCTCGTCCAGGATTTGGACCCAGGTCGCCGTGTCAGTTTCCCACGATGATAACCATTACACAGCGAGCGCATTGTGATGTTATCTTATTTTTTATAATTCACAAAAGCAACAACAAAGAAGATAAACAAAACAAGCAAGAAGAGAAAAAAATGTACTAATCTATTAATAATGGAGATTCGCTTCCGGTTTTTGTCTGTAACAAAAATTACGTCACTGCTTACATCATATTACCCAACATCGTCATAACATAGAATAAATACACTCAAATTTGATCATGCAACATTAGACAGTCCTCATTGTTTTTTAAAACAAGTTTTAATAAATACATGACTGGTATTATATATCTATATATAGTTTGTTTTATTTTAATACATATTTAAAGTTTACATTTCAAATTGTTTTATTTTTTAATCCTTTAATGAATTTGATGATTTTACTTACTTAGGGTACAAACTCGCTGACATTGAATTTTTTACTCCCACCCCTAAGGTAATATGTTTCAAAAATCTATTTTTACATCGCCCGGAGGGTGTTTTTTATTTTGTACTAGTGGTATTAATGTAGAATGGCGCGCAAGAGATAATATCATTAAATTACGTATGAAAAGCATTACATTTCATTACATTTCACGGAAATATCCCAAACCTTTGAGATGCTAGGATTAGGGATAGGGTAAAGATTAGGATTAGTTTTAGGGTTAGGGTTACAGTTAGAGTTAATGTTAGTGTCAGTGTTAGGGTTAGGGTTAGGGTTAGGGTTAGGCTACTTAGAGGGGTTCAGTAATCTAATTCTATTTGTACTTAAAATGCGATTCTAATGATATTATCTCTTGCGCACTATTCTGCATTTGTACCTAAAAAAAAAAAAAAAAAAAAGAATAAAAAACAAACATGATTTCATCAAAACTCATTTGATTGGTCGTACAAAATATGACACATGGCCTTGTGGATAAAGGAGTTCGGTTAAGACAGTTCTAAGTGACAGTTATCTCTGGATTGCAAGTTCAATCCTGATCAAGGGCAGCAGTAATATAGAATAATAATTAACACAGCTTAACACCTCTACCCCAACTATGGTTAGCGGAATGAGAACAGGATACCCCGTGGACAGAATAAAGGGTTAGGTTCAAAGTTCCTTGAATGCTCCCGATTACGACAAGTAGGTTCCCGATTACGACAAGAAGGTTCCCGAGTTCGAAAAGAAGGTTTGAGAATTTTTTAACTTGAAATATTTGTTGAATGCATTTCAATATCATTTTTAATATTTTGTAAATAGCGTTTCTTTTGGTAGGAGATAGGCGCTTATTTTTTTGTAAAAGTTCTATCTTTCTCAGATAACGCCCTTTATAATTCCCAGATTCTCGGTGTCGATCTGCGATTGGATGTGTGGGGGGGGGGGAGAAACTCAGCTGAATTCACTTTTTCTAAAATCGAGGCGCGAAAATCGCTAGACAGGCTATTGATTTGGAAAAGACCGGTTCGATTTTCTTCCTGTCTCCGTTGATTTTGTGTTAACGTAAAATTTTGTATACCAGGAAAGACGAAGATTGTGAAAATAAGAGATATTTTGTCATAGTCTTTCCTGGAATTATTGTTGCTTATTTGGCGTTTTCAAATATTGCTTTTAACTCACAGAGTGAGTGAAATATTGATTTATTGATTATTTGTGAATCGGTTTTGAAACTGATATATTTTCTTCAGAGAAGAATATAATTATTTGTTTGTATTTCAGAGGATCGGCTTGAGAAGCCGATCATAATTCAGTTTTTGAAGAGACATTATTGAATCTCTAAAAATTGTAATTTTATTTGAAAGAAGTAAGAAACTTCTTAATTTTCTCGGTATTTTGTCCGTGATTCAATTTTTGGTAAAAATAATTTTAAAAAAAGGCCATTTCGAAACCGCTGACGACACGGCACCGTCTACAAAATATCAAAATCTCAAGATAGCAGCCGACAATTTGAATTAGCGTGAATCTGCCCCAAAGAAGATACCTCGCTGACAGGCAGACAAGACAAAGAAATTGTTTTTATTTTAAATCTTTTCTTTTATTTACAGGTTACCAGTATATTTTTATTTTATTTAAATTCTATGTAAAGAATTTGTTACCTTTTAGTATAATATTTTTCTTTGCCGGCTTTGTGCTTTAAAGTTAGTCGACGGAGTGGCCTATAGTCGGTATCAGCTGGACAGCGAGGGTGTCTATCCCCTTTTCACTAGCGCTAGACCAGAGGGGGTATTTTTGCTGATGTGGAGCACCACACCTACCGCCAGCTCCCCACTTTACCGCACAGATCAAGATTATACAATCTGTGCTACTCATACACTGAGTTGGCGGGGACCGGTATCGAACTCAGAACCTTGGGATTCCGAAGCGGTACTCTACTACTGAGCTAAACCGGCCCCTAAAGGGCTTATTATGCAAGCCATTAGTTTTGTTTATTTGTTTATTGAATAAATCTTTTGAATGACAATTTTGTCTCCTTTTGTAATTCTCTATTTTGTTTTACAAAATCTTTTTAAATATTTTTGCTAAAGTTGCTATCGTTTCAAAAGAATGGAAAAAGATGGAAAAATATCTTTTAAATCGTTCAAAGGTTCCCGAGTCCGAAAAGAAGGTTCCCGAGTCCGAGAATCCCTACTTTTGTTGTTTATCAACAAAAGAAGGTTTTTTTGCAAAATGTACGGGTGAGGTGGCGTAATTTGTTGAGTAAAAAAACCCTCTGGTTGAATTCTTTTCGATTGTTTTTGTATATACATATATCTTTGTGATCAAGGTACAGACTAATGAGTTTTTTTTATTATTAGGTTTAGGGGTGGTTCGTTTCAAGTCAGATTGAGTAACTAGTGCCTGATGTATTTATTTATATATATGTTAGTGACATCCATATATATCATTTTTGATTATTTAGATTCTTCGGACTATTGTCTTCATCTTTATTGTTATCTACACAACGTTTCAGACGATGTCCCTCTGGTTCCTGAGTCCGAAAAGAAATACCTGAAGAAGGCCAGAGGGCATATCGGCCGAAAAATTGTACAGATAACAATGAAGATGAGGACAATAGTCCGAATAACGCAGATAATAGTAATCATCAAGCCTCATCTCAAACATTCAGAGAATAAAAATATGTTATTTATGTTGCGTCACATTCACGCCATAAAGCAATATATTTGACATTAAATGCAAACATTAGCAATTGATTTATTTTCAGATTTTAGTTTTTTAAAAAAGTTTCTATTTTAAATTTCCATTAAGATTTTAAGACATTATATTCATTCTTTTAATTTAGCCTTTCCGTTTATTCAATAATGAAAGACAGAATTTTAAGATGGAGGCCAAAAAGATTTTAAAACATAATTCTTAAAAAGAATCTTTTTTTTTTTGTTTGTTTGTTTGTTTTACTAATTATAAAGTGTATTTTTTTTCGCAGACAGTAATAAAAATAGATAAAATGCTTCAGAGATATAGTTAGATGTTTGGCCTGGTGGCCAATTGATCCGAGGTTGAGGTTGCCAGAAAAAAATTCCTGTATCCTACTCGCAGACTTATTCGGCACTTATAGTATCTGATGGACCAACAAGTTTGCTGCAGAGAATTTCCATCGTGCATAAATTAGATTAAGCCATATGGAGGCGTGTGGTCTAATGGTTAGAGTCGTAGGAAATGCACTCGAGACCTGAGTTCAATCGCACTTCACATAGCGCACTTCACATAGCGCTAATATTATTGGGAAAGGTATCTATCCATCTATCCGTGCTAATTGTGCGAAATGATGATGATGATGGGCAGATAGTAGGACAGACTGGGCTCTTTAACCATGACTAGGTAACCAGTCTAGGAGAAGGAAAACTCTGAATTCAAACCTGTTAAACTCTGCTTAATAAATTAACCTTGTGTCGCATCCTGCTCGTCCTGAGGGGTTGGTAAATATATATACATAAAGTATAAATCATCATCATGGTTGGTTGGTTGGTTGTTTTGTTTTATGGCATATCAACCCTTTTTGGGTCATTTAATGCCGAATCAAGTCATTTTTGATATTTGGTTTCTTACAGTACCTGATGTTACTTAAATGGTCACCCTTTTAATTATTGAACTAAGTTATTGCTGCTTAACTTCAGTGATCTTGTGGGAACCACTGTTTTCAACTTGACTTGACAGTAAGCCCATTATTGCTGGTATCCAAATAAATATTTATTCTAATCCATCATCCTCATCAAGACATGCTGACAGCATAAATTCCCTTGACTCTTGCTCATCATCCATCCTATTGTCCATTGCTCTTGGTAAATCTTCTAGAACAGCGGTCCCCAACCAGGTCGCGACCCGGTACCGGGCGGCAGGCCATTAAGTACCGGGCAGCACAGAAAGTTAGAATTTTATTGTTTTTAATTGATTATCAGTCTAAATGTTGATGTTTTATTTTGAAAAGTGACTTCTGTGCCTCATTATTTTTATTTGATTCACTTGTTTCACTCTTTTATATAAAAATGATCAGTATTGTCACTTGAATCGAGTTTTTTTTTATTATGATTATTTCTTATTAGAAAGGATTTTCGTTCTAAAATAAATATTTTTGTTTACAGAGATGTTGTTGATTATTAATTTATGAACAAAACGTTGTTTATTGTCCGTTGATGTTTACATTTGACATAAGACCACTGCGGATGATTTATTATTAGATTACGTCATTAACGATTATCGAGCAAATGTAGACCGGAGCATATGAAGGTCGGTCCGTGAAAATATTGTCTTCGATGAAACCGGTCCGTGGCGCAAAAAAAGGTTGGGGACCGCTGTTCTAGACAATTGCACAGTCAATGTATTCTTCAGTCCAAGCCGAGAGGGCTGGCAATTCAGGTTGTAATGGATGTGCAAGATCAGCATTCTCAGCATTTCACCAGCACTTTGGGTGATCGGTGTATGTGCAGTGTATGTTTATTCCTGCACTTGGTGATGTACACGCGTCCCTGTTCTGGTGACGCACGCACACAGGTCACGTGGCGTGACGAGAGGGAGAGAATAGAAGTTTTAAAATTAGTTTTCAAATGAACGCCAAAACAAAATGGGGGGTACTAAGTACTAAAGACAAAGAGAATTTTCGTAAATAAGCTGAAACAAAATCTATCAGCCTTTTGTTATCTTCGTGACGATGAGTTCGGTTGTTTTTCCAGTTGCGTGCAACGACAGCTAAAACAAAATCTACATCATCATCATCATCATCATCGTCGTCGTCGTCAACATCAATAATAATAATAATAATAATAATAATAATAATAATAATGTTGGATTATTAAGTGATATAAGCCGTGCTACAATACCCCCACTTAAATTTATAGACTAAGCTAGGTCACGTGGTTTAAACCTCAGCCAATCAAAAGCCCGAATACCTGGTTGATTGACTACTTAATCACTAATTCTGAGAGACGTCCATCTCCAATCATTGACGAAGGACTTGCAAGACTGAGGAGCACCAAGAAACAACCAAAGGATTCTTTACCAAGGATCACGTTCTGCTTAACACAAAGGATTCCCGCTGAACAAGCGCTCTTGCTTAAAGCCTAAAGGATAGCCACTAAAATCGTAAGAAATAATAATAATAATAATAATAATAATAATAATAATAATAATAAAGAAGAAAAGAAGAAGAAGAAGAAGAAGAAGAAGAAGAAGAAGAAGAAGAAGAAACCTCAAGAGAGAAACTGAATCACTAATAATTCCTACGCAAAATAATGCCATGAGAACAAATTATATGAAAGCAAAAACAGATAAGACACAACAAATAGTAAATGTAGACTGTGTGGTGAAGGAGATGAGACTGTAAACCATGTATTAAGCGAATGTAGCAAACTAGCACAACGGAAATACAAAGCTAGGCACGACGGGGTTGGGAAGGTGATCCACTGGGAATTATGCAAAAAATTAAGTTTTGACCATACAACTAAATCGTACATGCATAAACCAGAATCTGTTCTTGACAATGAAACGCATAAAATTATCTGGGACTTCGAGATAAAGACGGATCCCCCTATCCCAGCAAGGAGACCAGACCTAGTATTGATTAACAAAAAAAGAGAACGTGCCAACTGGTGGGCTTTGTGGTTCTAGCAGATCACAGAGTGAAGTTGAAAGAAAACGAAAAGATGGATAAATACCTGGACCTTGCCAGAGAATTGAAAAAGATGTGGAATATGAGGGTGAAAGTGATACCAATTGTAGTTGGTGGACTGGGAATGGTCCAAAAAAGCTTGGAAAAAAGACTGAAGGACCTGGAAATCAGAGGAAGAATTGAGACCATCCAGACTAAGAACCAGGAACCTTGTTGTTTCCAGTTGCATCTTTATTATTTTGGTGTGTTGTTTTTTTGTTGTTGTTTTTTTGTTTTTTGTTTTTTGGGGGGTTCTTTTTTCTTATTTCTTTCAATATTTTTAACACTTTCTTTAATATTATCATCTTGAAAGGACTTAATAAACTGTCCGAAAGAGTTTTCATTTTCAATCTGATTACTTTCTGAACCATTATCAAGGCTGTTAAAGCATGCTATTATTTCTCATTATTTATCTAAATTATTGTTTTAAATTTGTCGTTAAGGTGACGCTAAATAACGCAAGCGGTTTATTTTGTAAGATTTAGATTATAGTTATCATAGAAATAAATCAGCAGTACGAGATATTTTCGGTCGGTGCCAGTGGTGAAAGAACTTGTCTATCGAATGAGGTGGCGCTCAGTGATCCGATGTC
>CM042163.1:81987312-81992312 GCA_023376005.1 Doryteuthis pealeii | reverse complement strand
TATTTAATATTAATTGGGAAAATCCACCAGTAAGACCGACTGTGAAATATTAAAGACAAAATCAACAAAAATAGAACGATGAGACTATAAAGTCGAAATAAATTTATTTGCTAAAGGTAACACACACACACACACACACACACACACACACACATATATATATATATATATATATATATATATATATATATATATATGTAAATAAATGGAAATTAATCTGACAGAATGAATTTAACATTTTGAAAAAACAATTAGTAATTATTATCTGCTGACAGAATCTGTTTCGACGCCTTAGTAGAAGGGTCATCATCAACGAGCAAAAAATATATGAAAGAGAGAAGGGATAAAGATTATTTTTGATAATCTCTTACACTTTTTTATATATTTACACCAAACTCTTTTTGAGTTTATTTTTGGATTAAAAATGCTTCTGATTTTTAAAAATAAAATTTATTTTATTTTTGAAACAGTATGCGCATTTTAAAAAATTCAAGCATTCCAGCGTGTGTTTGTACCCCCTATTCTCTTCCAACGGTTTTTTATCCCTTCTCTCTTTCATATATTTTTTTGCTCGTTGATGATGACCCTTCTACTAAGGCGTCGAAACAGATTCTGTCAGCAGATAATAATTACTAATTGTTTTTTCAAAATGTTAAATTCATATATATATATATATATATATATATATATAATATGAATTAAACATATTTAGAAAAAACAAACGATGTTATAATGATGTTATGTTTTTTTTTTTAACAATGTTTAATTCATACTGTCGGATTCACTTCCATTTACTTTTCATATATATATATATATATATATATATATATATTATATATATATATATATATATTACATCTAAAAAAGGGACCTAATTATCATTATGCTCTGATGAGGATTTTTAATAAATCGAAATATTTTCAATATCAGAAATGAAAAAGGATATATTAATTTTAATAACAAAGTGTGTTTTTCATACCCTTTTATCTATACATATATATATTTGTGTGTGTGTGTGTGAGTGTATATATATATATATATATATATATATATATATATGTGTTGTGTGTGTGTGTGTGTGTGTGTGTGTGTGTATACCCCACCTATGTTCCCACATATCCGTACAGATAAGCCCACACCCATATACAAATACTTTCACATATGCAACGCTAATACGCATACATACTTATATAGATATTCTCGCAGCCACGTGCGTGTGCATTATTGCATTTAACGATGTGCACCGAAGGATGGAAGAGATTATAGTGTCCCATTTCGAAGAATAGCAGGGAAATTGAGTGAAACAACGAATTTAACCTCCCGGGGGCTTTCTCTTTCAGCCTGACATCTTAAAAGTGATTTGTCGAAGTAGCGAGGCAGGGTTAGGGTTAGGCGTAGAGACCGGGCGGAGACATCGGCCGTTTCAGTTCGAATAGCCACAAAAAAATATCTGTCCGAAAGCGACTGATACCTCGCTAATTTACAATCCTCGTCTCACGATATATCAAGCAGAAGTTTATGAATATTTCTCAACACTTACAATTGGTCACATAGCATAGTGGATAAAGGTGTTTGTTTAAGACAGTTCTAAGTGACAGTTATCTCTAGGCTGCAGGTTCAATTCTGGTCAGAGGCAGCAGTAACATAGAATAGTAATTAACACATCTTAACACCTGTACCCCAGCTACGGTTAGCGGAATGTGAACAGGATACCTCAGTGGAATGAATAACGGGTTAGGTTCAAAGTTTCGTGATGGCTCCCGATTACGACGAGAAGGTTCCGGATTACGACAAGAAGGTTCCCGAGGCCGAAAGACGTTTCTTGAGTTCGATGAGGTTCCGAGTCCGACAAGAAATACCTGGAGAAGGCCGGAGGCTACATCGGCCGAAATATTGTACAGATAACAATAAATATGCGGACAATAGTCCGAATAATCCAGATAATACTAATATATTTTTATGTTTATTTAAATAAAATGTTGTTCAGAAATAGTATCACACAATTTTTGTTTTGTCAGATACAATATAAGGCCAAAAAATCGTCTGTTGTTTTGTTTACAAATATTTGAAGTGGAAGATACTGGTGACAAGTAAAATGTGAACCTTTCATTACTCTAAGTTCGGGTGCCTTGATGTTGTATCTACAGACACTGCAATCTTTCTACCAAGGAATACTATAGATTAACTAACAAGGAATATCTACGGACACTACATTCTTTCTTCCTTATAACTACGTCAAAGAATACATCAAACTTTATGCCACAGGGAATATCCACTGAAACTCAAAATACCAAAAAAAACGCAACTAAAACGCCTAAAATAACGACAATAATCGTAAAATCTCTCAGCCACCTTCACCCGACATTACATCTATACATACATAAAGGGCAGTTGTGGGAAACTGTGTGTTCGGAGGAAACTTCAAAAAATAAAACAATTAACGACAAAGTAAATATATATATACACATTAAATATCACCAGGGCTGGGGTTTTGTGCACAAATAATAGAGGTTTGATTTATATTCGTGAAGATAATTTTTAAAAAATTAAATCTAGATGATAACACACTGGATTTTTTTATTTTCATTTTTATTTAATTTTTACATAGTAGACATTGATTTTTCTTTTCAGAGTGGCTTGATCAACGCAAGGGTCTTTTTTTTTTACATTGGGATTTTAATGGGGCATACTACCAGGATCCAACTCGTGATTCAATAATAATGGATCGGTGGGACTAACCTATTTTGCATCCATTTCTACCAGCGATGCCGGGTAGCCGCTTCTAGTACATCTATAAAGGGCAGTTGTGTGATTCTGTATGTCCGGAGGAAACTTCGAAAATATAACAATTAACAACAAAATAAATATATATACACATTAAATATCACCAGGGTCTGGTTTTTGAGCAAAAATAATGAAGATTTTATTTATATTTGGGAAGATAATTAAAAATTAAAAAATAAAATTTAAATGATAACAGCCTGGATTTTTTTTTCATTTAATATTTTAGATAGTAGACATTAACATTTCTTTCAGAGTAGATGGATTAATGCAAAGTCTATTGTTTTACATGGTGATTCAACTCACGATTGACTAATAATGGATCTGCGGGACTAACTTTATAAAAATCCCCCTCTACCCAGGCAAAGCTGGGTAGCCGCTGCTAGTACATATATAAAGGTAAGTTGGCGTGTATGTATGTCCGGAGGAAACTATGAAAATAAAAAAATTAATGACAAAGTAAATATATATATACATATTCACTATCACTAGACCTTGGTTTTTGAGCAAAAATAATGAAAGTTTGATTTATATTCATAAAAATAATTAAGAATGAAATGTACATGATAACAGCATTTTGTCTTTTCTTTTTTTTTTTTTGCTGTATTTAATATTTTAAATGGTAGACATTATTTTTTCTTTTCAGTGTGGCTGGATCAATGCAAGGTCTTTTTTCTGTAGGGATTTTAATGGGGCATCCTGTGAGGATCCATCTCGTGATTCAACAATAATGGATCAGTGAAACTACTTTTTTAAAAACCTCCCACCTCTACCTAGGCGACCCGGTTAGCTGCTTCTAGTTATAAATATAAATCTCTCCCGATAATCTCTCACAAATGACCGAAAAGATCCCTTAAGCGAGATCCAACCTCATTTGTATTGGCTCCTCTCTATCGACCAGATCCAGCCTGAAGCCTGTTTAGCCGAATCCTGTATTTGTTTTAAGGCTCCAATTAGAGGTCGGCCGTCATGCTTATTTTGAATAGGAAGGAAGACGTTGACCGTTCCAGGAGACGACGGCATCCAACCTCAATTGGTAGCTCAGGCCATACCCAACCCCATTCTCCACACAGTCAGCTCGAAGTGATTCATACGAGTTCGCTTTCCGTTCACGTGCCACCTCCTTTGTATAATAAAATGTTCAGAATTCCTCAGATTGCTGAGGGAAAACGTTTCTCGCTCCCCCCTCTCTCTCTCTCTCTCTTCTCTCTCTCTCTCTCTCTCTCTCTCTCTCTCTCTCTCTCTCTCTCTCTCTCTCAGATATATATATATATACTTTTGGCTTGTGCCACATTAAGCTACGCATAGTAAAATAAATATATATATATATATATATATATATATATATATATTATATATATATATGGTGTTGTCTAAGAGTCTCCGTGTGCTTCTAGTAAGTATACATATTTGAGATTATTTTGGTATATGTATCCGTTTGTGGGAGGTACATATATCAGGTTTGGGCATTTGTAGGAAGCATTGAAGTAATAAATATCAGAAACTCGGTTGTTTTTTGTGTAGAGTTTAATTTATTTAGTTGTAGTAAATTTTCCAGATTATTATAGGTCCCTTCTTCAGACTGTGTAAGAACATGATGAGATATATAAATATATATATCATCAGCATCAGTAGCAGCAACAATCACAACAGTTACAACAGCAGTAATCACGATTAATTCGACAACAACAGATCCAACAAACGAACCAAACACAGGCTCAAGTACACCATTACCATCATCACCATCATCAGCAGCAACAACCACAACAGTCACAACAGCAGCAATCACGATATATATATATATATATATATATATATATATATATATATATATATATATATATATATATATATAGGTCTATGTATGATTATATGTGGATATGCGTATATATGGAATATATGTATTTATATATTGTTTTAATGTTCTTATTTTTAACATTAATATTCCATATGAAATACGACATATCTTTATTAACTTTTCGTTCCCAGCTTATTCACGTTAAAGCATGCGCCATTATATGTTCTTCACCTTCCATTTTGCACATGTATTGATCACGTCATTTGCTTTTCGTAAACAAATGCGCATATGAAAATTAACGGTTAACAGCATCAGATTCACACAACCACTATACACTTAACATCTTTCATTTTGTTCCTTACCTAACAGTGTCCTGAAGATGGTATAAAATACCGAAATACTTAAGTATTGACACTAAAAA